>CP136066.1:67706380-68306380 GCA_032622095.1 Siphonodentalium dalli | reverse complement strand
CACTTAGCTACCTCGTTTGCATTACATGCGTCTCTTTGTAAAGGTAATGTAGCGTGTTCAGCGTGAACGAGTTTTCGAAACTTAGAAGATGTTGGTTGGAGTATACAGAGATAGTTCTATTGTATATGCGTTTATCGCTCCGGGACCCCAGGGCCTGTGTTCGACATACTACAACACTCATCTAAAGACATACGTCGTGTATGCGTTGGGTCGTAACACCGCGTATTTTGAATGATCGCTCTCTCGCAGAGCCTATAGCTTACCTCAGTCTACCGGCTATTGTCAGAACAGATTTTCCAGGCGCCATTCGCGAAATGATCCCGTAATTAGACTGTTGATATGTAGTTGCACTGTGAGTGTGTTCTGAGTGGCGATAATGACTTGTGGGCACACTCGAAGTGTAATTAATAGCATTCTGGGGACGATTACATGTTATGAATATCAATAATTGAGCATTCTATAATTCCAATTTATTTTATTGGTAGGTCCTTGTATAGGCCTAATTTACACTGTAGTATTAACCCACACATGGCAGTGACTTCTGGTGACACAGTAGGCAAGGTGCATATCGCATTAATAGCAGTCTGGGGACGATTGCATGTTGTGAATATCAATAATTGATCATTCTATAATTCCGCTATCTTTTATTAGCTCGTTCTTGTGTGCATACTTTACACTGTAGTATCCCCCCCCCCCCCACAGTGACAGTGATTTAGTTATATGGTGACACAGATATGATGTGCGAAACGTTGGGTCGTAACACCGCGTATTTTGAATGATTGCTTTCTCGCAGAGCTTATAGCTTATCTCAGTCTACCGGCTATTGTCAGAACAGATTTTCCAGGCGCCAATCGCTAAATGATCCAGATATGTAGTTGCACTGTGAGTGTGTTCTGAGTGGCGATAATGACTTGTGGGCACACTCGAAGAGTAATTAATAGCATTCTGGGGACGATTACATGTTATGAATATCAATAATTCTATAATTCCAATTTATGTTATTAGTACGTCCTTGCGAGCATGATTTACACTGAAATATTAACCCACACATGACAGCGATTTCTGGTGACCCAGTAGGCAAGTGCATAACGTATTTGGGCCGATGTTATCGTCCTGTGAATCTGAAGCTGGTTCTATACCCACCATATAATTTGTGATTGAATAAATTGGAGGGTAACGCGATTCGTGTATCTGGACAAATTTGTCAGTTGATTGTCCGGTCTTTCCCTAACAAATAAGACCGTCAACTATCGTATATGACTTATTGCCTGAAACGACGATTACCCCCCCCCCCCCCACACAAAAAACAAAAAAACAAAGGAAACAAGACACCCGGATGGATATCGAATGAGATCTACCGACACTACATGTATATACTGTCCGTAAACAATTAGAAATAGACAGGCAATGCAAGTTTTTTGTCTGTTACACATATATGTTTACGTAGCCTGTCCGCGAGACACTAAATTATGTTTGGTGATTGGTCAACTGCCAATTGGGTCACCCGGTTTACATCCAAATAATGCAGATCTCTCTCTCTCTCTCTCTCTCTCTCTCTCTCTCTCTCTCTCTCTCTCTCGTATCATGAACAGGAAGTTACATATTGTTGACATAATCTGACTAAAATCGGTCAGCAGAATAATTGGGCGTGCTTTTCAAAGTTCAGCCGAAATGCATCTGAAACCAGTTATTTATATCGATCACGTTATCGTAGCTAAGAGTTTGTAAATATTATATCGGGCTGACGTAATGTGCTGCGTGGGCAAGTCTCAGATTATCGGCCATTTTGTGAAAATAAATAAGAATACACTCAGCTTTTTATGGGAATAAATCATCAAAAAGCTATATGAATATAATAAATGAATGTCGTGGGTGTGCATGTGTTATTGGAGGTTACGGCGCTGTAGTCATTGGGGTTTACACTAAATGTGCCCCCAACGACCACAACGCCGTATCCCCCAATAACACACCCACTACATTAATTTCTTAAATTGACATTACAGTGGACGTTCGTTTACATTTTTCGTTTATATTTGTAGAGCAATCATTCACTGAGAATTGTCATTTAATCCTCAGCATCAACATTTGAAAAATAGCTCTTGATTTGATGTTCTGCACTCGAAATTGATCTGGGTCGAGTAACCGATAACAGCCGCGGAGTAATCTATTCCCGTATACGCGTGTATAGGACCCACTTGAACATGGGATTATGAAATAATTGAACTCTGATCATTTTTCATAATTTAGTGATAAACTATGAGACACAAATCCGATAAAACATGCGAACACAAAACATACGAACACAAAACATACGAACACAAAACATGCGAACACAAAACATGCGAACACAAAACATACGAACACATAAACTATGACAGACTCTATTCACAGTGGAATCATCGCACACTTGGCAAATCCGACAACTTATGCGTTAATGGTCGAGGGCCTATCAAGTAAAATCGAGGAACGTAAATAGTTGTATACATGCATATCTATATCATGATTTGGCAACATTTATTCATAACTAAAACGCTATGCGAGTTGGTTCAAATACTATGAGAGAGTCCGTTCTCAACGCTAACACCACCGGTCCTGATATACTGTGCATTAAAGATGTTTGTTAAATTGCTTTCGTAATTTCGCTACAGAACTACGAAAGCGCATTAGGGACCATCCGAAACACCACCGCACTCCAAATATACAAATACACTATTCGTTCTAACGACTTGCAAAACTCGTTATAACGACTTCCAAGTCGACGTATTACTCGTTATAACGAATGGTAGAAAAATTAATAGAAATAACTGGTAGAAAATTTGGTAAAAATAAAAACAAGTCGTTATATTAATATAATGAGTTGTGTATTTGTAAGAAATTAGTGCAGCAATTTGCAGAGGTCTTTAACCCTTCCATTACTGGAGTTTCCTGAAATTTTGCGAAAACCCTGTTCCAATGCATTCTCTTAAATATGCGAGTTTCACATATATAGGAGAATACATTAGCCTAAAAATATATATCTTGACATTGTAAGTCAGTGCATTCTCTTATATATGCGAGGATCCCTGTGGGAGACTCGCATATATATGAGACTGTACTGGCACAATATCTTCAATGCTGCACCAGCACAATTCCCGTCATGAAAGTGTTTAACGTATAGGAACGTCTCGATTCTGTGACTTATATTTGTCAAGGGACGAACAGAATGGCGTATTATACACATCATATAAACAGACTATTAACGTTGTCCTCAATAGATACACACATAATGTGTGACTCAAGCTGCATTCACACGCTGACAAAACAAATGCCTGACAATATTAAGACAAATAGTCGCATAGCATTAGTGCATGCTATACATATATCTTCTAGAATACACACACATAATGTTGACTGATTGAATGATACGGTCTCTGTCAGTACAGTTTAACAAATGATTGGTAATGATTGATATTTGCCTCCATTTAATCAGGCAACTCAAGTAGTCATTTGTTGAATTTCACTGCTATTTCTTCTGCAGACAAAACAAATGAGAGCAAATGAATAAGAAATCCCGCCTATCACTCAAACTATGCACCAGACAGCCATTTAAGGTGAATTGTCATGCAAAATACCAGAGTGTGAACATAGCCTTAGTTTGTGCATGCCTTAGCTATGAAGACAGTCATTGAAGGCTCCTCGCCGAAAAATCACCCGATTGCCAACGCGCAAGTTCCACGATCAACTTCGGGGTCTTCAAAAACTCGGTCACGTGATTACTATTTTCAGTGTACACAATGGCGGCTCAATTCAAGACGAGTGCTGCACAGCGCCGGCTCTTGAAAACATTGTTTTATTGCGCAATTAACCCTTATTGACACCTATTGACGAGTAGTACCCTTAAGAAATGTTAAGCTAATAGGTTCAACAAACATTTCTTGAACTTATTATCTGAACATTTCCCAGCAAAAAAATAGAAATCCTACACTCGCTTGTATTATCCGTTCATTTGTCAGTTGCCTGTTTATATATACTGAACACCCATCATTCAAAGGAATAATACACTATTCTAATGCTTGTTTAACCCTTTACCCAACAGAAGGGCCCTGTGCCAATGCATTATCTTATATATGCGAGTCGACCATAGGTCGCCTCGCATATATAAGAGAATGCATTGGCTTAACACATTACAAATTATAAAATTGTTAAAGAATGTAAGAAAAAATGGTAAAAAGTGTTAAAAAAAATATATTTTTAGGCCAATGCATTCTCTTATATATGCGAGGCGACCTATGGTCGACTCGCATATATAAGAGAATGCATTGGCACAGGGCATAACTGTAACTATCACAATGTGGTCAATGAGCCGGTTCCAATGATATCCATATTTGTATGGTTTTATTGAGACAGACCGAAGATATTTTAGGCTGTTGAAGCTTTATTTGGCCGGTTTTGGCCGTTTTGTTGGGTAAAGGGTTAATAACTGGGTGGCATAAATCATTTTGAAAAGAAAGGGTTGAATAACTGAAAAATCGTTTCTCAACCAATGAACTACATGGCTGATATCAACCAACCGTCACGTGACCGGGGGTTTGGAGACCCTGAACTATACACAAACTCAAATAATGTAACATTAGTATACATGTATGATAAGACAATTTTGTATAACATTAAATATAAATTAAACAATGCGCAACAACGTGCGCAGACATTATGCTGAAATGAGTCCATCGTCGTACCGGCACGTCTCTGGTCCAACAAAGGACCATAACTCAGTCCATACGTTCGTCGAACGAGTCCTTTGTGTAATGTGGGTTGGTTGGTTTAGTCCAAGACAAATCGTCCTAATAAATTACGGAGAATCGATGTGAAACATGTGAGGTAAATTCAAAGTTATGGGTTGTACATGTGAATGATGAATAAAGATGCAGTGGAAGATGTGGGCTCTCTTCTCCGATTTCTTGGCAAAGATGCGAAGGTGTAAAGTAATAATTCTGGGTCGAGATACTAGTCAATGGCAGTATATATTGATTTTTTTTCTTCAGATTTTTCCCCGCACTCTTACTAAAATGTAAGACAACAACATTACTATTTTTTAGAAAAATACCACAGTGTAACATTGTAGTATGTTCCTACTGGTCAATTGAAATACTGCTTTGAATCACTTTTAGTCAAATAATGTTAACACCAAACATTTCTCGTGTGTGTCTTCGATGAACCAAATACCAATGGTTATTCGAAAATCGCAAATATTATCATCACGTTGAGTTGTCCAGGAAGAAAGGCCACATCTAAAAGCAATACATAACTGTTGCAGACACAGGCATATGTGCCATTCAGTTGTTTATCGTCAATAATGGTCGTGGTCGGTTGAACTTCAATGATAGACACTGAGGGTATAACTATGTACGCATCTTCTTGTACGAAGATAAGGAGTGGTAGTGACTGTAGACTTGTAAATGCAAAGCATTGAATGACCAGACAGCCAAGTCAGACTGTGTTTAACCATTCATGACTGAAGCGACCTGAAATGTTGCGAAAATCCTGTGTCAACGCATTATCTCATACAGGCGAGTCTCCCGTAGGGAGCCTCGCTTGTATAAGATAATGCATTGGCCTAACAACATTTACATTGGCCTTGTAAGCCAGTGCATCCTCTTATATATGCTTGGCTCCCTATGGAAGGATCGCATATATAAGAGTATGCACTGCCACAGGGTCTTTGGTGCTGCTCAGCTCCCGCCTTGAAAGGGTTAAAGTAATATTACATTGTGGAGACCCTTCTACTCACTGCAATATCGACATATCATTGGATATGTTCCGATGATACACGTTTCGATGTCCATATTGTGATAGGTACAGTTATGCCCTGTGCCAATGCATTCTCTTATATATGCGAGTCGACCATAGGTCGCCTCGCATATATAAGAGAATGCATTGGCCTAAAAACACTTTTTACCATTTTTTCTTACATTCTTTGACAAGTTTATAATTTTTAATGTGTTAAGCCAATGTATTCTCTTATATATGCGAGGCGACCTATGGTCGACTCGCATATATACGAGAATGCATTGGCACAGGGCCAATTTTATAATTTTTAATGTGTTAAGCCAATGCATTATCTTATATATGTGTGGCTCTTGATTTCTAAGAGTAATTCCATATTTCTCAAATAAGGTCCCTCTCCAAATGTTCAACTACTTACACACGTACTCGGTTATATATACGTACTGTGGTAGTGGAATACAAAAATACATGGTTACACGTACAAGTCTACAAGTGCAACTCCCGTGTTGCAGGTACATACAGGTGTACATGGTCAACCAGTTCAGAGTACAGTCATGTGGTATCAACTCGCATAGCCCCAACGCTTGGTGGGGAAGACAAATTAATACGGAAATGTATAATATAGTCATAAACGACACAATGCATCTTATCAAAAGGGAGAGAATACATATGGATTATTGTCCACCTTGTCATCAAACTTGTCATTTATTGCTGGTTGTCATTTATCAACTAATAGTACATACAATCATGTACAGTATATATTCAATACTAGGACGGATAGTAAGTTGGATATATATGATATATGGTATGCAAAGCGCTTAACCCTGTCTTTTCTAAATGCTCATTGACGAGAGTACATGTAATTCGGGAAATGTTAAGAAAATAAATTCAACAAAATATGCCGGACGTTGAGTTTATTATCTCAACATTTTGTTATATGAACTTCTCGCAAAATGAATGATAGACCATTCTGATGTCTATATTTATAGCTGAAAGGTTGAATATGTGAACTAAGTTCTAATGACATCTGAACCAAGGAACTGGAAGACCACGACACGCTGGTAGTAGTACGTGGGAATATTCTGAATCACCGAAAGCTGAAAACAAGCATATGAAACATGCAAGGTGCATGGACGATGGCTGACAACGAGGACGTCTGCACAGTCTCAATGATGTGCTATCGCTTCTGGGCTACGAGGTGCAACAACAATATCGTTTATAAATTTAAATATCTAACTGACGCCACCTATGGTTTCTTTCCCTGATGATATCTTACGAGCGACACATTACGTATAAGCTCCTACTGATGGAAGTTATTCCACCCAGCCAAAAATATGGTCAAGTTTCTCTTGATTCAATAGCGGTCTAATTTGAAAAGTCACAGCAACTCGCTGATAACGCAAACAGCAACCAGATACCCCGACTGCTGAACCTCGACAAATTTATATGATTTTGAATATAAAATAGTTACATATGCAGGCCATTCGATAGTTAACACAATTAGGTAAGTTTGATAGGGTGTTTTCGGTTCAACTTTATTAGCTGAATAGCTAATATGATTATTGTGCAAACGCATAATGTAGGCCAGTCGATATCTAACAAAATTGTGCACATTTGAAAGACTGCTCCTGACTCAAACTTAATGGTTTATGCTTAAGTAGAAAGCATCAGTACGTAGTGTTGTTGCACGTGTAGCACACATTATACAGACCACCTTTAACTCTTGTAAAAATGACACTCTCCTTCCGAATCCAGACTCATGGGTTCATCGGAAAACGACTCAGAATTGGACGAATCTCCCTCGGGAGGACTAAGACACAATAAGTCTTCAGACGAAGAAGCACTAGATGAAGTAGACGATGAATCGGAAACAGCACAAGGTTCGTATCCAAGAACTTGTCGAAGAGCAGCGATATAGTTCAAGGCAAGTTTCAGGGTTGTGATCTTCGTCATTTTCATTCCCTGGTCGGTGGCCACTTTTGGAATGACCTGTTGAAGATCTTCGAACGCCCCGTTAATGTCCTTCATTCGAGTTCTTTCCCTTGAGTTAGCAGCTTTCCGCCGATATTTGCTCAAAGGAGGCGGCCTGTCTTTATCTTTAGACTGCTTCGGGAGGCATCGCCTCCTCTCGGAAACCACACGATTAACCAACGAACTTCTCCTTAAGTTGTAATCCAGTTTGTATTTTGACTTCACTTCAGAAACGTCGATTGAACTACTTTCGATTTCATGCATGCTGTCGCTCGAACATTCTTCTTCATCGTTGCTTATACATTCCTCGTCAATGCCCTTAAGGCAAGACGGCATGCTCAGAGGCAAAGAACTTGGAAACTCCATAATGAATTCAATTTAGGTGATGCATCAAGATAGCGAATACAACACAAGCCCGAAGCTAGAACAGTAACACTACATTACCATACCATGATCATAATTTTCCGAGCTTTCGCTTGACATTTCTTGAACGTGTAAACAAGATCGCTTTTATATATGCGGCTTCATGCCTGGCGAAAGATGTCAACTAGAGTTTCAAATAAATAGGTATATACTAAATGGGCAGGGCTATCTGAAGACATTCTTGTTTAGATTTCACCGCCCATTTGTAGTTTACCTACATTAATAAAAGGTATCATTGAGAAAGCAGGGGGCAAAACAAACGGACCGCGCACCAATGGGAACACTCGCTTTTTACTATGTAATGTGTAACTAGTTGTTTGTGTGCCTTTACCCATTCATTCATGTCTTGCCGGGCGATTGTGTATCTCATCATCGTAGTCATTCATGTGTGATGAACGCTCGCTGCGAAGTGGCCCTTAAGGTAAAATTTTACTGTTACTACAATAGTGCATATTGTTGGGCTTCTTAAGAAGTCAGTGAGCGTATTTACCATCGTCTTATTTTTGAATATACATGGAGTATAACTAACATTGTCTACCACGCAGTATAGTCATTGTAGTTGATTATAAATTGAATTATCTACCACTATCTACAGTCTGGTTTTAGGACACGAATTCATTTAGGTGTGTAAATTAGAAACATAAAACTAATACCAACTGAGTCAAATGTATAATTAATATGTCGTCGTGCATGTATGCGCAACTACAAAATATGCAATATAGATATAGGATTTAGGTTGGTAGTTACATGTAGATCATGCCATGAATCTCTACTATGGCTAACGCCCGTGGAGATCATATTCCACAAGTATAAAACCTAGAACTTTTTGAAGTTTTGACAGGGAACCTTATACGGTCGACAATAATTACGTGGGGTATATATATTTCTTAGTTATTATATGTTCCTTAATAATGTACTTCACTGTAGCTAAAGGTCCCAACTGAAATGTCACGATTTAAGTGACTTTGTGAGATATTTTTCTTTGCGTCACTTACAATTATGAAATTTCTCCAGGGTAATTAATTCAATGTTTATTGCGATATCGACTCACAAAGGTAACAGAAAACCTTGCAATCTCAAGACATCAAAAAGTTCCCAGGTCTTGTACTGGTGGCATATGATCTCTACGGGCGTTAACCCTTTACCCAACAGTCGGGATTTTTTTTACCCTGTGCCAATGCATTCTCTTATATATGCGAGTCGCATATATAAGAGAATGCATTGGCTTAACACATTAAAAATTATAAAATTGTTAAAGAATGTAAGAAAAAATGGTAAAAAGTGTTAAAAAAAGATTTTTTTTAGGCCAATGCATTCTCTTATATATGCGAGGCGACCTATGGTCGACTCGCATATATAAGAGAATGCATTGGCACAGGGCATAACTGTAACCATCACAATGTGGTCAATGAGCCGGTTCCAATGATATCCATATTTGTATGGTTTTATTGAGACAGACCCAAGATAATTTAGGCTGTTGCAGCTTTATTTGGCCGGTTTTGGCCGGTTTGTTGGGTAAAGGGTTAACTAGAATGGAGATTCACGGCATGGTCTATTAGGTTGGCTACTTATATATACTTTCATTGAGCGTCTGAAACAGTAAATTTCTATGGTGTGCACTTATTGTTGGTCAGCATTCATGCGGTGGGCTTACATTTTGTTGTGCTACTCCCCTCCACACAGAGTCACTCCACATGGAAATGCTTATTTATAAAAGGTATATTTTGTGATTATTGCTTCAAACTAGCTGTCGTAGTCACTCCAACAACTTGCGTTATATGCTACACATAAACTGACTATTTAATGAGGGCATATAAATGAATTTGTGGACAGGGACATGGCGCCAGGGGGTATCTCACCCACGAACTTTGGTCAAAATTTCCAAGTGTTGGAAATTTCACACATGACACAACATTAGTTGGAATTATCACACCAACACTAGGTTGAACTTGTTCTCGTAGTTTGATTTTCCAACAACTTCTCAGTGGGGAATTTGTTGTTTTAGTCCAATATTTGCATATTTTCCTTCTTTAGGTCAAAATTTTGGACTGAAATTGCCATCTGTGGGGAAAATGTAGCGGTGTGGTTGGTTGGAAATTTCCAATAGTTGGAAAGCTTGAGGCCAGTTTAGATGCTTGGATTTTGCTATTTTCAGGTTCATATTTAAAAACAATCTTACACCGGGCTGAATCATGGTCGGTCAGGTGCGTCCTGGTCCCCCGTAGCCAATACAAAACTGCAAATCAATTCAAGAAAGAGAAATCGAGGTCTGAATTTTGCTGGAATTAGACCACTTGATGCTAGGATTTTGCAATTTTCAGATCTCAAAATGTTTTCACATTGTTCCTCCCCCGGGCCAGTGACCATTAAAATACTACTGGTAAATTCAAAATAGCGTACCACCCAGGCCTGTGGGTACCAGTTGGAAAAATCAGAGCCCAATTTAAGGGAGGGGGTGGTGTGCATTATGCAAAAACTTGAGAGTCTGGTTTGGTTGAAGACATTCTAGCCACGTGTTTTTGTGTGAGAAAGGTAAATTAGGGATGATGCATTTGGAGGCACCGAATTCGAAATAATGTGGACGCTCTTAAAGATACTCCATGCCATTTGACACCATTACCCCTTTTGACTGGAGCTTCCTGAAAACTCCGTACCAATGCATTATCTCATTTCCCTATGGGAGACTCGCATATATAAGAGAATACAGTGGCACATGATATTTATTGCTGCACCAGCGCAGCTTCCATTAGAAAAGAGCAAATCGGGGGTTAATACACAACAACTAATAAAGTTTAAAGCCACATGGCGGTTTGCGCTCCAAAAATACACATACAATTATTCGCTTTTTATTTTTCTCAGTATCGAAATAGGTCGATAAATATCTTAACTACCTTTCTACGAGCATTGTGTAACCCCAAAATACGCATTGAAGTAATGAAAAAAACAACTGTGAATACGGTGTTCGGTTCCCAAACACACAATACATCCATTTGCACAATATGGGACAGAAAAGAGCGCTCCGTGTTATTCTATTTCTGACATGGTAGCAATAAAGAGCGTTTATTTGACTTCTTCGGCTGAAAAATGGCTGTGCCATTTGTCAAGTGTTTTCCAGAGCATACGAAGCCGATATATCAATAGTTCGTTTATTTATCGACCTATCGTATCCGTCACTCCAAGTTACGTAAAACAAATGGAGGTTCGAATGAGCCATGTCCGTTTAACAACACGAATGCGCACTCCGTTCCTGCTTCGTTGTGTACAAAAGTGGGATAGTTTCGTCTTATGTGATCACTTGTATGGATCATAAACTCATCACAATCTTACAACGCAATACAACAAATGCCCTTGAGTCGCTTCAACAAATCGCTTTTGTAGTGACAATCACCCGAGTCCCCTTTAATTTGACTGACATTGTTGTATATACAAACGGAGCTCGTCTTTTAGTTAAAGGTTGATCTGGGTTGTCAATTTCTGGATTCATGCGCTATTTACGACTCGATTTACGATCACATTTATATATGCCCATACAAACAACCCGTAATTATTAGCAAATAATATCTAAGGCTCCCACGTTCACCCGAATTTCCACAATCAAGCTTAATGTTCTCATAAGTGGCTGAACGCCGGCTTGTGCTTTTACGGTTAAATTGCTTGTGCGTTTAACCAGGGAAAGACACATTGCTGTTATACCCTTAATTATGTTAATTTCTTAATTATATACTCATATGAATGACATAGAAGAGCCACTTATTTCGACTCAACTACACTTCATGCGGTATTTTTTCCAGTTCTGACTTGAATTATGATTCTTTTCGAGCCGAATGCTGTAACTGTTCTTTCCGAAGTCGCATTGTATGAAATGTTAAATTCGCGCCCATGCATGATTAGAAGTTTCCTACTGTCAGAATAAACGCTCTTTATTATTACCATACCACAATTAACACCGATTAAAGCCACATGACAGTTTGCGCTCCAAAATTAGAATTTTTCCCGGTATCGAAATATAGGTCGATAAATAGTTGAATTACCTTAAATAAGTACCAGAAATACGCATCATAAATCATACAGAATACAAATTTGAATACGGTGTTTTGGTCATAAAAAAGCAGCCATGCACGGTATGTAACAGAATTTGACCATGACACCTGATGACCCGGGTGATTTACGTCATATATTTGAAAATAATAACATATGTGATAATATGAATTCTGTTATAACATGTATGAATGAAAATTATGTTATGGGTGATAATTCTTATATTAGTAAGACGTTGCAGGTTCCCAATAGAGTATCGCAGGACAAAGGTAAGGTGAGTGCCTATGGATACAAACTAATAGCAATGTGTAAATCCATGAACTTAATTACTATGAACGGAAGATGTGGTGAAGACAGAAATGTGGGGAAGTTTACTTCCTCAGACCGTACAGTGATAGACTACGCGTTGGGAACTAAGCGTCTCTTCAGTATGGTAGAAAAATTTCGAGTCGATGACCACTGTCCCCTATTTTCCGATATACATGGTGCGTTACATCTGGTTTTGAACTTAAAGACACCAATAGTGTCTCGAGAAAGCGATGCTGATGACATACCCATATCGGCACACATTGATGCCAGAATAAAACGGTGGGACCCACAGAAGGGGACATATTTCTCTAGCAATATTGACCGCAATATGATTAATGATATTTTGTGTGTGTTCCGACACTTTAGAGAGTGACGCCAATGTCACCCAGTCAGATGTCGACGAACTTTGTGGACATGTAGTACGTTCAATGAAGTCAGCGGCCAATCGCACACTGGGAACCTATCGGCCGAAATCTAATAAGCGGGAAAAGGTGCACCAGAACAAATCTTGGTTCGATAATGAATGTCGAGAAGCAAGAAATTACTTCAATGGTATCAAGCATCAATACGATTGGAACAAATCTGATTATAACAAGGCAATTTTGAAAGACGCCAGTGTAAAATACAGACAAGTGGTGGATAAAAAAATCAAACAATCACGTGAGTCTGAAATAGCCGAGCTCAGGGAACTATGTAAGAATTCGGGGAAGTCTTTCTGGGACAAACTCGACTCAATGTGCGCTGATAAGCAGCCCAATAAGAGGAAAACAAAAATAAATATTGAAACCTTTGGAGAATATTTTAAGACGCTAAATGATAAAATAGACGACTCTGATATGTGTGACATTATAGCTATGGAGTTCGACGAGAACGACGAGTCATATCTAAATAACCCCATATCCGAGGAAGAAATTTATAGTGCCATAGGGAAGCTGAAAAATTGCAAGGCCGGAGGTACTGATCAAATAATTAACGAATATAATAAGGCTTCAGTAAATGAGATGATGCCCATATACGTTCGTCTTTTCAACCTGATCCTAAATAGTGGATTATTTCCCCAAGATTGGGCAGTTGGTCTAATACAGCCCATTTATAAGGGGTCGGGTGATCCAAATATGCCAGACTCTTACCGAGGTATCACACTTTTGAGCTGTTTGGCAAAACTGTTTACCTCCGTTTTAAATAACCGATTGACCTCATTTGCAGAGGATATTGATTTAATTAGTAAGTCACAAACCGGATTTCGCAAAAGCCACTCCACTGTTGATAATATATTTATACTACATGCATTGATAAATATATATCTTCAGAGCGGACGGAAACTATACTGTACGTTTATTGATTTCCGCAAAGCTTTTGATACTGTTTGGAGAGATGCGCTATGGCTCAAATTGCTGAGATCAGATATAAACGGTAAGATTTTGCGGGTAATAAGAAGCATGTATACGAATATTAAATTATGCGTGAAAAATTGTAACTCACAGTCAGACTTTTTCGTGAGCAAGGTAGGTTTATTTCAAGGTGAAACAATGTCACCTTTCTTATTTTCACTATTCGTGAACGATTTACAGTGCTTTTTGAATGATTGTGTTATAGAAAATCTGAATTTTATAAACGAAAAATATTTTGAGCATTTAGGATGTTACATCGATATACTGTGCCTATTATATGCGGATGACACTGTCATTTTATCAGATTCAGAGGATAATATGAATCGCGCACTTTTAGCCTTCGCAGATTACGCTGAAGCTTGGAAACTTGAAGTGAACATTAATAAGACCAAAACAATCATCTTCGCGAAAAAGTTACCAAGAAATTTTCCTATGTTCACATACAGAGGGCAGGAAATACAAATTGTAAAAGAATTAAAATACCTTGGGATTCAATTTTTTTTACAATGGGAGATTTTGTCAGTCTATAAAGAGTACCACAAATACTGCGACAAAGGCAATGTATGGTTTATTGAACAAAATTCGCAAACTCAAGTTACCTATCGATATTTCGCTGAAACTATTTGATTGTATGATTCTGCCAATTATGCTATACGGAAGTGAGGTCTGGTGTTTCGAAAGAATACAGGCCCTAGAGACGCTCCACCTTAAGTTTTGTAAAATAATAACTTCAATGAAATCGAGTACACCTAATTATATGGTATATGCAGAACTTGGAAGGCATCCGATATTAATAGAAATAAAATACAGAGCACTATCGTATTGGTCAAAGCTAGTGAATCATGATGGGTCAGAACTAGCAAAGAACATATTTCTTTTATTGAGGTATGTACATGAAGACGATATCTTATTGCAAGACAAGATCAAATGGATTAGATTTGTGGAAGGGATCCTTCACGAAGTAAACATGGACCACATTTGGTCAAGTCAGTCATCGCTAAGCAAAACAGCGTTAAGATACATAAAAAGTAAACTGATTGAAAATTATGAACGTAATCTTTTCGACAGTCTGAAGTCGTCCTCATCTACCAGAGCTATATTCTACAGCAACATAAAGAACTCGATTAAAATGAATCGATATCTAGTATATTTGCCAGCCCATTTATCTAACTTCTTACTGAAAATACGAACATCAAACCATAAATTGCCAGTTGAAAAAAATAGATGGACGAAAGGAAAAGATAATAATGATTTAAACTGTGTTTTGTGCAGCAATAGCCCATGTGATGAGTACCATTTTATGATCATATGCCAAGAGCTGAAAAACTTACGCGAATTATATATTCCAAAATATTACTGGGATAATCCGAACCGCAATAAATTCCATGGACTACTTTCTCTTGAAAACATGAGCGTTCTGAAAAGACTGAGCATATTTATTAAATTGGCATTGAAAAAGATTTCTTAATATACTATTATATATACAGATGAATTATATATATATATATATGTATGTGTGTATGTGTATATGTATGTGTATGCATGTTTGTATACAATCTGTATATATATATGTATGTATATGTATGTATGTATATATATATATGTATATATATAATATGAGACACATCCATAAATTGGAAAGTGCATAATTATGAATCGTATATGTATACGTGCTGTGTATAGTCATTATATTATGGTGAATTTGTTACGGAAGTATGATATGATAATTGTTAACGTATAAATTGTTTGTATAAATTGTTTGTTTGTATATATGTATATATGTTTGGCTATGTTCCAACTTAAATGTTGGCTTTGCAAATAAACAATCAATCAGAAAAGAGCATTCCGTGTTAGTCTATGCCTGATATGGTATAAACAAAGAGCGTTTATTTATCTTCTGTGTGAAACAGCTGGAAAATGGCTGTGACCATGGCAAATACCATATGAAGTCGGTATATCAATATTTCGTTTATTCGTGTATTTCTTGTTTATCGACCCATCTTATGCCTCCGTCCAAATTACGCAGACACAATTTGGTAGCTCGAATAAACCATGTCCGTTTAACCTACCAATGAATGTTCTTTATTGTTCTTTACTGTTAAAAAAGAGACCATTTGCTTTGTGATATTGTCCTGACATACATGTCCAGTCTCAGTAACAAGCCTATTGCATATAACAATTGCATTTATGTATTTGTGGGATTCCCTTTTTGCCATTGGTTATGTCTCAGAGTGTCGGGGGGGGGAGGGTCGGGTCGGAATTGTTTTTCAGGCACGTATGCTGATTTTTTATTTCGATCCTTGTTGGGACCCACCCACCCCCCCCCCCCGTCCAAATTTTTGTCCGTTTTCGGCAGTTTTTTCCGACCATTTTTGGACACCCACCCCACATTTTAACACTAACACAGATATTTGCGGGGGAATTGTATATGAATTTTTGTGCATACTATTTGCCATGGATGTTAACATTGACATGTAAATATGATAGGAACGAGTCATTTTGAGGTCATTCGGCCAAAAAAACATGGCTGCCAGCGGCCATCTTGGTTTTCAAAATTTGCAACAAAATACAACACGATAACTGCCTGCAGTCAATTTAGCAGTCAGAATTACTATATTTCTCTTATTCTAAGGTGTTTTAAGACAAACTCATTGCAAATACAGACACAAGACTTGCAGGAAAATAATCCCGTCGACCACCCACCCACCCCGGCATACGTGCCCGGAAAAATCCTCTGAGAGTGTGCGTTATTTCATTGGTTGTGACGTAACAGCTCATTGCAAGGAGGAATCCAGTCTATATAAAAAGCCAATGGCAATTACTTATACACATTTTCGTGATTAGTTATAGGGGGCCTCGGTGTCTTTATATATTGCGGGTTTATCCTCATATTAGCAGCTGCCACGTCACGGCGTTGTTAGATATATGGATGTATAAAACCCACAGGGTTAATTTCACCGCGAAATCACTGCAAGTACTCACAGACAGCAAATGACAAATTTGCACAGATACACGTACACGAGTCGTGTTACTTTCCCCATCGCGGATCACAAATCCGCGCTTAACGCGGGATTAGAATCATCGCTGGATGGATAATGTTGGCCTAATCTACCATGCATCTTACCAACCGAGTCACCGACTCTCCGATGCAGGTAAGCCTTTACCAAAGGTTTAATATGGAGCTTGGTGGCATATATATATCGCTTAACATTTCACGTACAAATTTGAATTTGAATAAATAGATATCCTATTCTTTGACTTCATCTTTGATTCAGTATTGATTAGACGGAGACCTATCCCGCACATGGACGTGGCTAGAGGATCTTCTGGGGGGGGGGGGGGGGTATCTCCACATTTAAACAATTTCAACTGACGCCCCACCCACGCCCAACCAAACCAAACTGCCACGTTCACGAAAATACCATTTGCATCCCACAATTTGGGTTGGATCCTTCCGACTGGTACCTAACTGTTGGAAAATTCCAAGCTGACACCCTAAGGTTGGAAAATTTCCAACTGATGGCCATTTCAGATGATAATTTTGACAAAAAAGTAGAATAATATGCTGTTGTGTCCAAAAACAACATATTCCCCACTAATTACTGGTTGGAAAATCAAACAATGAGAATATGTCAACCTACATGTGGTGTAAAATGTCTAACTAATGTTGTGTTAGGCATGTAATTGCCAACGGTTGTAACATTTGACACCCCGCCCTGTCGCAACGTCCCTGGTCCCGCGTTAACGCAATTCGAGCGCGACAACACGGCTCTGGGTGAACAACTATCGCGAACGTAATAAGTATTATTTGTTCGGCGACTTATGCTCGAAGGTAGATTTTATAGTCTGACATCTTTGTCTGCTCGTAACGACTCGACTCATATATCACGATAAAATAGAAACGGACACAAATGTGTGTAAGCTTATATCTGGTGACCGAGTTTAGACTGCACCGGTCAAAGTGACACCGTTTGTTTTTGACTCGTAGGACATTCGATTGTGTGGCATATGAAGTGTCAGCGACGTGATTAACGGTATTTATCCCACCAACGTTTGGTTAAAGTTTTCAATAGTTAGAAATTCATGCCTGACACCACATTTGACCAAATATAGGGCTGAAATTTGTTCTGATAGTTTGATATTCATTTACTCAAACTTGGCAAATATATTTGATTAGATGCCAGAATAATAATGAGCCAATTCTAAGTAAAACAATATCATCGCTAGGGTGTGGCAAAATACGCCCCTGATAATTTCAACAAAGGCAAAAAATACCGGCGAAAATTAGCGGGAGGAATCAAAATTCGAACATGACCTGTATTTTGTGCCAGTAAACATACATACCATATTTCGTTCGCTTCAGTTCAGACCTACTAAAGCTACCATCCGAAAAAGAAGAAAAAACGAACGGACGTCCAGACAGCTCGACGGACGGACGGACGTCATGGCGGACGGGCGGACCGACGTCGATACACTTGTGAGTTGCGATCTTTTGTTTGAGTGACTTGTGGGTTGCACCCCACAAGTAACGTACGGAAAATCCAATTTTAAAGAGCCAAACCAATCATGCAACACCACGGCATCATATCTCTCGTATTTATTGAAAATATATGTTTCATAAACCCGGAAGCAAATTGCAATTTTCCAAAACCGGCCATTTTGTAAAATATTGTAAGCAAGCCGAAATGACGTAACACTAAAGTGTCATGGGCCAAATATAAAACGAAGAAGTAGTGTATATACGCTCTAAATATTTATGAAGTTATATTCTTGTCCATATATGTATGTTTTCAAATCGGCATTCGTGTTAATTCAGTTTTTGTGTATTAATTTAATTTTTATAACTATATATTGTGTTGTATAAGAACTATAAATAGTATTCACAGCAGACTCGCACAAAATGGCTGGTTTTGGAAAATTGCAATTTGTTTCCGCGTTTACGAAACTTAATTTTTCAATAAATACGAGAGATACAATGCCGAGATGTGGCGTGATTGGTTTGGGTGGGTTAGCAAACAATTCCGCTTCTAATGATGTATAATATATATAATCTACTAACCGCTGATTGTGTTCTCGAACGAGTGAAATGTTACAGCCGGTTTGCGTCAGACCTGTGCTCATAAGCGGAGTTCTTCCTAACCAATTTTTAAACGTGATACATCAAATTGAAGAGTAATAATATATCTTTCTACCTATATATGAGGCATTTGTGTAACAAACATTATTTTTTATGTATTTTGAACCTGATTGTGGACTTTGTGAAAATTATAACAAATTAGGCCGGGCCAAGTTGGATTCTTTCCTACAGGATTAATTACTATTGGGGTGTGGTAAATTTTTGTTCTGGGGACCTGTGATTATTTCGGGGGACAAAAAGGGCCTAACTCCGTCAAATATGGTGGGACTGAACCCAAATTCGATCTTGACCTGTATTTTCTTGCGATTAATCTATTATTACTAAATTGGAAAACTACATGCATAGGATAATCATAACTTGAGTTATCATCCGGGCAACAAAATAATAAGCAAATTATTAGTCGAAAATGGGCATAACTCCCGCCAGAAATGGTCGGACCAGATCCGATTTGGAACACAATCGGGACTTTCTCATAAGAAAGTCACTTATCAAGTTTCATCAAATTATGTTGAATACTAATCAAGTTTTCGTTCGGACAACAACCATTTAACTCGTTTAGGACGGGAAACGGATATATCCGTTTCCCAAAACATTACCTACAGGACGGGAAACGGATATATCCGTTTCCCACTTCATGCACATGTTATCAGCGAATTAATTTTTTATATTTAAATGTTTTTTCGCATAGTATCATGTATTCAATATAGGCCGATCACTCAGTGAGGGGTCCATGTAGATGTAACCTATTTTTGGCGTCACGTGGGGGTCGCGTGCCGTGATTCGTGACGTCATTGTTCCAAAATGGCGGCGCCCAGTAGCCTAAGCCGTAGACGCGTAGACAATTTTTTCGGTTGTCAATCACCATGGCAGGTGAATCTTGACCCCTTTGGCAGAAGGAACAAGAAGCGAGAGCAATTTAAGTATATTCCTGGATCCAATTTTTTGGAAATTAATTACATTTGATTAAAAATTTCGCACGCAGACATCTCGTATAGCGAAATTACAGCCCCCCAAACGCAAAATTTTCCGAAAATCGGTTGCCATGTCAACCAGTCGCAATTTGGTGGAATAAACCCAAATAAAAATTTTGGAAGATTTATAGATCACGGATGATCACCCATATATTATCAGCTGTCATGTGGATAATTCTGTCATGTCAAATGGTCTGACCCAGCATTAAATTAACGCATACAGTGCTATAAAATGATATGAAAGTAAGCATTTTAACGTTAGAAAACGGGGGTTTGGCGGCCATTTTGAATGGCGCCCTCTGTCGGTGATGGGTGATTTTTGAGCAAGGCTAGTTCCAGATGTTGGCAAAATATTCCTGGATCATTTAACTTTGGAAATAATTTATATTTGATTCAAAATGTCGCAAAGGTATCGTCATATAGCGAAATTACAGCCCCGAACGCATACATTTCCGAAAATATGTTGCTATGGTAACCGGTCGCAATTTGTTGGTATCTACCCAAAATTTCTAGAAAATTTATAGACTACGGATGATCACTCATATTGTATGAGTTGTCACGCGGAGAATTCTGCCATGGCAAATGGTCTGACCCAACATTGAATAAACGCATAAATTGCTATAAAATTATATAAAAATGAGCATTTCTGCAAACAATCTCGTCTGTGAGTAATGTTTTCTCAAAAGAATCACGTCCCAAACGAGTTAAGACGGACGTACATACGGACCCACAGACAGATTGACAGACACCGCCCATTTCCATAGTCCCCAAACTATATACGCGATGGCACTGGTCAGCCCAGCAGCGCGATGGGACTGTCATATGCCTTGTATATGTAGTTTAACTAAAATCACTCACATGTTGCAAGAAACACTAAAAGGGAACTCTTTGTTCCTTCCAGATATGGTAAAAATAAAGAGCGTTTGTTACATTTATGTGCGAAAATTTGAAAATCGATTGAAAATTCCAATTTCCTTTATACGTTTTTCAGACTTGATATATATAGCCTGTAGATCGGTAATTCATATATTTATCTATCTAGATGTATCTCAAATTCAAAATTACATAAACACATTTTGTAGTTTCAATGAATCCATGCCCGTTAAAAGTTTAAGTTACAGCCATGGGGCGGTTTGCGCGACAAATTACATCAAAAATATTCGCTTTTGGGTTTTTTCCCCCGGTATCGAAATAGGTCGATAATTATTTGTGAACTACCTTCCGCGGGCATTATATGTTACAGAAAGACGCATTTACGTATTAAAAGCACAACTTTTAACAAGATGTTTGAGTCCCAAACAAACAACAGCCATGTTCACGTCAGAAAAAAGAGCATTCCGTGTTAGTCTATTCCCGATATGGGATAATTAAAGAGCGTTTATTTCACTTCAGTGCGAAAAATTGAAAACAGCTGGAAAATGACTGATAGTAGCAAGTATTTTCCAGCACATGAAGCCGGTATATCAGGATTTAGTGTATTTATCAACCTATCTTTATCGCCTTCCAAATTGCTTAGACAAATTTGGAAGCTCGAATGAGCCATGACCAGGGACGTGGCTAGAGTATCTATGTTAGGGGTGGGGACATTATGAAATCTGAACATGAAAATCGCAAAATCCAAGCACTAGACTGGCTTCAAGCTTTCCAAGTGTTGAAAATTTCCAATCTGACTGACGTTGGACATTTTTCAAATCAGTCCACATTTGTTTTCTTAATTAATTAGCTGTTTGTGACTGGCCACGGGGGATGGACCAGCACACAAGCTTTCCAAATGTTGGAAATTTCCAACCTCATTCCAACCTCACACCCCCTAAGGTTGGAAACTAATTGCCATTTCAGTCAAATTTTGACCAAAGGTAGGACAATATGCAAATGTTGGTCAAAAAAGAAATTTCCCACTAATAAATTGTTGGAAAATCGAACTGTAAGAACAATTTCAACATATTGTTGGTGTGAAAGTTGGGGACACAACCCTGAACCCCACCCCTGCCACCACTTCCCTGGCTATGTCCGTTTAAGAGTCATCACAATTTTCAAGCTTCTTAGATAAACATTACTATCATTTATGTGACAATGCAGCCCAGTACACGATGCAAGTTCTATTCGGAGTTCAGTCCCCTGCGCAGGACTTACCGCTGCCCGCACCTAAACGTAATGTGAAGAAATGTCACATAAGGATTAACTGTTTTTATGGAGATGTAACCGTGAGGTAAGTGGACATAACTGGTGTAAACCCCGAATGGTTTTACATACAAGTTATGACCACTTACCTCACGGTTACATCTCCATAAAAATAGTCCACATGACAGTTAATCCTTATATTTATATACATTTAGCGAAAAAGCCACTTTTGTAAATGTATTTAAATCGAAAAGTGTATCGTGACAAAAACAGCCCAAAATATCCAATAGCACCCTTGGCAAAAGTTAATAGGAACAATTTCTCTTCATATTGAAACACGATGATGTATTAAGTCAATCCTGCGCGAGTCCAAATGCGCCCAAAACATTGCGCATTCGTCTTTCCAAACCCAATGACGTATCGATGGTGTTATGAGCTTGGTGTTATGAGCCGTTGCGCATTCACCGAGAAATAACTGCAACTAGCCACGTGGGCGCCGACCAATCAGAATGCTGGATTTAGTGATGACAACACTTAGTATGTAAATATATTTATTTATTTGAGACTTTTGTAGGTTACAATTCATTCTGCATTATTCTGAGAAACTGAACTGTCCATATTCATTTTTAAATTGTCTATATAAAGTCAGAATGAATTGTAACTGATAAAACACTTGAATAAAAAAATGTTAGATTTAATCAAGAAAATACACATGCCGGCAGCGTTCAGTCCTTGCGTAGCGAGGGGACTGAACTCTGTTTTGCAACTTGTACACGATGGCATAACGTCATTGATCAACGAAGAGGCTAATAAACACAATACGTGGACTATAATGAGCGTAACCATACATATGCACGCCACGAAAATGCTCGTCGAAGCCACATAACTGTATCAGCTCTTTCTAACACTACACTTAAGATAAACGCTCTTTAATGTTTACAGATGAGAACAAGATGAACAAGCACCAACGCGCGCGACAACAGTGACGTCAGCAGGCAACATGCTCACCCCCTAGTCGTGGCGTCAACAGGCTGGTCAACAGTTCGAAGAATCTAGCCCGGGCGATCGATTGCTCGCTTGTGAAATGGTCAAACTACTCTCTGGCATCATGTGATCGCACTTCGTTCAATCAAAATACAGTGTGATCCTCTGCGAAATTTACGTATACAATAGTTCCCTTTATTTACAAATTTTGCACAAGAAAGTTGAACGCATGTCATTTGCAGAATGAGGTCCTCAGAGAATGCATTTAGTGAAGCTATCCTGCACAGAGGGCTAGCATTGCCAAATTCACCCTCTGGGGATCTCATTATGCATGGCCTCATCTGCTATGGGAGACATAGGCTCAGATTGAATCTCCCAGATGGTGAATATTGTGATGTACATCCACTGGGAACCTCGTTTATGCAATGTGTCGCCTACCAATTTGGGGATATAGGGAAACTAAACTAAAAATAAATAGATTCTAAATTTCTATAGAAATTTTATAATGCAGAAACTTTCCAGAGAAGATTAGGCCCGAGCAGAATGAGGCCCCTGAGGGTAATTTAGTTATGCTAGCCCGTCTTGTGGGATAGCGTCACTAAATTTACCCCGGTGACCTCATTCTGCAAACGACAGACACGTCACTGCGCTTGTTGTATGTGCGTGCATTGACTCTTTTGAAAACAAGCTTCTCAGACAAAATATCCTCCTGCAAATAGGTTCATATTGGACCTAAATATTCACATAGGTTCATGTTAGACTTATTTGATTCTGATATAAGCTCTGCAGAACTTTTACCCGTTATTCCGTTGAATGGCGCGGGCCGCAGTTAACACATTATAAAGAGCGTTCATCTGGTAAGTCATGCCGATGAAAAGGTATATTAAATAGTGTGCCAATATGAACTTATTTCGTATTGAAATAAGGTGCTACATGGGCTTATTTTGAACGACTAATTTTACGCCACTATAAACCACTGAAATAAGCTACATAGCCTGTTCTCTCGAAAACCCGTACATTATCTGCTCATAATAGAACTTGTTTTAGGCAGATATAATCTGCTTAGAAAGGCCCTCATTTTGAGTCGACAATGTGCTGAAAATGAGAGCGTTTTAGTCAATTAATTATCGACTCATATTGAGGTGATTCTAAGCAGATTATGTGCGCACAATGACACATATTAGCCAAACTCACGACTTTTCCAGGTCTACGCTCATTAACATGTGTTTTCACTATGGCCCGCGCCATAAAACGAAATAACGGACATCACTCCATTATCTGCTTATTTCAGAATAAAATAATCACATTATGTACCTATTTCACTTTATATGTCGATTATGTGCGTATTTGCGCGAGGATATGTTGAATTTGCTGACTCGGAACGTGAATGTGGACAAAATGTCGTAGTCATCAGCACTATCGTTATCGGCACTCGCACATCATCATTAGCACTCTTATTGCACGGATTATGATACTCACCATCGGCAATAACACTCTTGTTATGTGCATCAGAAGGAATATATATATGAAATTAGCATCATTATCACATCCTATCTGAGAAAGTGGGACTTCAAATTTAATACACCAGCAAATAAGTTGGTTTAAAATACGAAATCACATGCAGCATTACTAATGTCCGTAATATTATAGACGTTAAACGGCCTATAATTCCAAGTTCATATATGTATTTCCCGGGTATCGGGACCGACATTTTGTTTGGATAACATAGTTTCGTCTTGTTCTGATATCTGTTCTGATATCTCGAAAACTAAATCATTATGCCGAAGCAGGGACAAGCTAGAGGTGTGACTCCCGATGGGACTTATGATACCCCAAGCTGCAAAACAGAGTTCAGTCCCCTCGCTACGCGATGTCTGAACGCTGCCGGCACGTGTGTTTTCTTAATTAAACCTAACATTGTTTCATTGAAGTGTGTTGTCAGTTACAATTAATTCTGGCTTGATCTAGACCATTTTAAAATGAATATGGACAGTTCAGTTTCTCAGAATAATGCAGAATGAATTGCAACATACACAAATCTCAAATAAATAAATGCGACATTTCTTCACATTACGCGTAGGTGCTGGCAGCGGCAAGTCCGGTAAGAGGACTGAACTCTGACTGGTGCATGATGATACCCCTCCCATACACGTAGGTCACACAAAAGGTAGCAACATTAAACGGACACTCCACCAAACTACGTGCCACCAATCTCCCAATCAAATACACAGACACACATGACATTACCCACGTAGGTTTATGGTGTCACATAGGATGTGGCACCTTTAGGGATCGCTAGAATAACTTTACCCGTCTGGTGGTCTTACACCATCAACCCTCACATTCGCCATGAATAAGATAAGATCAGATAAGAACACAGATGACCGCATTTAAATCAGAAGTCGAACGCGCTGTATTGTAAGAATGCGATTACATGAAACTAAATCCGGTAATAACACCAGCCAACACATTAAAATGGTAATATAACAGGGACCTAGTCGCATTTTTTATAGCCCCCCTGAATAGTAAATACTAATATTTTACGTGCACATTGTAATTTTCGGGGAGAAGGTAACAGAATGTTTTCACCGTTCCGAACAAGATGAACCATAAATGACATTTAGGTATTTATATGGGTGTATCGAGGCATTGTTTTTCTAGTGTTCGTTTTTGACTCTGCAACAGCCATATAATTAACCGCATAAATTATATAAAGAGATACGGGCATGAGCATCAGAACAATTTAAATAGCTGAAATGGGAAGGATATTGATGATAAAAGCCACATAAAGTATACAGTGAATACGTTTAATCCTAATGTCTATAATCTGACTCAGACAAGTTTCGAAAGTTGGTCAATATTTAACGAATAGGGCATGGCTTGGAGTTTACTACGCGGGCATGGTGCCCATGCAGTTGTGTGGGTACATTCCTCGAAACGGAGTGAAGCATACACACCCATTGGACACAATACTTGCCTAGTCAATAGTCTATTTATTATATTTCACCGAAAAATTAGAACGTGTAGCATGCATGCGTACAGCGTACTATACATAAGTTGTATCCCACCTAGCTACAGCTATAAGGGTCCTACTAAAACCCGACCGCACCCGACCGGACCGCCCCCAGGGGTCCGAGCGAGATGGGGTTTGCACTATCGTGTAGAATGGACCCGAATGTACCAAATTTCTAATCCCCAAGTCGATAGCTCGAGCGGACAAGGCACTGTTAACCCCTGACTTGCGGCCGTTTCCGCCAGGTATGGGAAATCCAAAAAGGCGCCGACCGCACCTCCTCTGACTGCCTGACCACGGAAATGGACATTATATCGTGAATTGAATACCCATATGCATCCATGGGCGATCGGACAGGTCGCTAGCTGAAGCGGAAGTGAATAAATTAACCCATACGCTGCTGCCGAATTCGCTATAAATGTACGCAAAAACGCGAAATTAACATCCGCCGACCGGACCACCACTAGGGGTTCGAGCGAGATGGGGTTTGCACTGTCGTGTAGAATGGACCCGAATGTAACAAAGTTCCAACCCCCAAGGCGATAGCTCGAGCGGACACGGCACTGTTAACCCCTTACTTGCGGCCGTTTCCGCCAGGTACGGGAAATCCAAAAAGGCGCCGACCGCACCTCCCCTGACTGTCTGGCCACGGAAATGGACGTGAAGTGAATACCCATATGCATCCACGGGCGATCGGACAAGTCGCTAGCTGCAGCGGAAGTGAATAAATTAACACATACGCTGCTGCCGAATTCGCTATAAATGTACGCAAACACGGCGAAATTAACACCCGCCGACACATCTATACGTGTAATTTAGTTTAGATGAAAAACATGACTGTTGGAAGGAAACTTGAAACTGATTCTTTGCCTACATGTATCTATATCTAACAGAATGTTTGTTGGTTATTAAAATCGAAGTTTATTACAACACCGAAGTGTCAGTGATATGTTCAAACGCAAACAGAGGCAAATGTATAATGACAAAATCGACAAATTATAATGCACGAGAAGCATGGTGATTCACAAACATAGAAGCACTTGTGTTGAGATAATTATGTTCAAAGTTAGCACATGGAAGCAGGCTTTATTATGATAAGAACGCATATTTTCTCGCGTGATATCCCACAGACCCCTGGCACAATAGACCCCAACCACCCAAATACATATATGTCTTCGAGTGGTTTGGGTGTATTGTGCCAGGGACATGTGGGATATCCCTCCGAAACATTGATATTTCTCTCGGTAATTTCCTCGATGATCTCGTACACCTGCTTATCGCGCATTATCATTATTTTTCAATTTCTGAGATTGGGTGAATCTATATAGCTCCAAAAGTAATGGAACAATGGAAACGAAATCTAGGTTAATGGTCCGAATGTTGACAATTTTCAACGTCAATCTTGGATGAACAGGAAACACTTTGCTCGTTAATCCTTTCACATCTGTATGTTGTAGATAACGGTTGTGTGCGAAAAATCTGGACCCCCCCCCCCCCCCCACATACGGACACGCTTCCCAGGCACAATTCACACGAAAACTTTCCTACTAAAGATTTCTCACTTAAATAGATTGTTGAAACGTGTCATATTGCAGTTGGGGTTAACAGTGCCGTATCCGCTATTGACTTGGGGGTTGGAACTTTGGTATATTCGGGTCCATTCTACACGATAGTGCAAACCCCATCTCGCTCGGAACCCTGGGGCGGTCCGGTCGGCGGCGGTTAATATTGGCGTTTTTGCGTACATTCATAGCTAATTCGGCAGCAGCGTATGCATGGGCTAATTTATTCACTTCCGCTGCAGTTAGCGACTTATCCGACCGCCCATGCATGCATATGGGTATTTACTTCATGATATAATGTCCATTTCCGTAGTCAGGCAGTCAGGGGAGGTGCATGCGGTCGGCGCCTTTTTTTGGATTTCCCGTACCTGGCGGAAACGGCCGCATGTTAGGGGTTAACAGTGCCGTGTCCGCTCGAGCTATCGACTTGGGGATTGGAACTTTGGTACACTCGGATCCATTCTACACGATAGTGCAGACATCATCTCGCACGGAGCCCTAGGGGCGGTCCGATCGGCGGGTGTTAATTTCGGCGTTTTTGCGTACATTTATAGCGAATTCGGCAGCAGCGTATGGGTTAATTTATTCACTTCCGCTGCAGCTAGCGACTTGTCCGATCGCGCATGGATGAATAGCCGTATTTCCTTCATGATATAATGTGCATTTCCGTGGTCAGGCAGTCAGGGGAGGTGCTGTCGGGGCCTTTTTGGATTTCCCGTACCTGGATGAAACGACCGCAAGTCAGGGGTTAACAGTGCCGTGTCCGCTCGAGCTATCGACTTGGGGATTGGAACTTTGGTACATTCGGGTCCATTCTACACGATAGTGCAGACATCATCTCGCACGGACCCCTAGGGGCGGTCCGGTCGGCGGGTATTAATTTAGGCGTTTTTGCGTATATTTATAGCGAATTCGGCAGCAGCGTATGGGTTAATTTATTCACTTCCGCTGCAGCTAGCGACTTGTCCGATCGCGCATGGATGAATAGCCGTATTTCCTTCATGATAAAATGTGTATTTCCGTGGTCAGGCAGTCATGGGAGGTGCGGTCGGCGCCTTTTTGGATTTCCCGTACCTGGCTGAAACGACCGCAAGTCAGGGGTTAACAGTGTCGTGTCCGCTCAAGCTATCGACTTGGGGATTGGAACTTTGGTACATTCGGGTCCATTCTACACGATAGTGCAAACCCCATCTCGCTCGGACCCCTGGGGCGGTCCGGTCGGGTGCGGTCGGGTCCGGTCGGGTGCGGTCGGTGCGGTCGGGTTTTAGTAGGACCGGTTGTATGGACTGCAAAGTCCCGTCAGAAGAAGTTTATATTTAAATCAAGTACAACTCGTTATGCTGAGATCAATATTACTCCCTTGTCGATAACAGTATCAGAGAAACATAATTGTCGCAAATATGTTTTGAACTCTACTTCTACCGATGTGGTATTCTCTTCTCGTGGTATTTAAAGAGGTACCCTACACAAAATCCGGCCATTTATGGGCCCATCTCCTATTATACTCAACGTAATATTGCAACACGGATGAGCCATGGACGAGCGCAAAATACACGCATTTACTTTATGAACGATGTACAACAACATGGTAATTATAATGAACATCAGTTATTGACTCATTTTCATTATAATTACCATGTTATTGTTATAGGAGATGGTCCCAAAATGGCCGGATTTAGTTTAAGTCATCCTTTAAGTTTTATTTTGAATGCATGCAAACCAGAAACGGAACCGCAAAATGAATTCAAATGAATATTGCCGCTTCGGAAGTTGACGTCGTTCCTGTGAAAACATGTTAACAGTAACGTCTTCATTTAACTTGGACACCCTTAAGTAAATTGGTGGATATATTTCCGTATATACTTTGTCGAGATGGGGGACTGTGTTCATTGCATTTCAGATGGGAGTTTGGCATACTATTATGATCAATTGAGCAAGATACTATATTCAAGTAGTAGTGTGCTAAATTTAGCCCATTTGTGGGTGACGTGAAATATATAAATAGCGCACTTCTTGCCGTTAACTATTCTCTCCTCGAACGAATATTTATTATATTATATCGAAGGTTCTTCGTGCTGTCCCACATCCCATAATGTCAAACAGTTTGCAATCTGATCATGTTAAATAGTGAACAATTTAATACCTTTTCTGCCGAAAACAAACTGAAGCCGGATTTGTCTCGAAGATTTATTACAGTGCGAAATTGAGGAATGACACATATATATATATATCGAAGCGATGTTGTTTATCAGCGAAGACAGGAACATGATAAATTCTCTCATCAAACATGGGGAAAACATCACAAATATCATAAATAATTTGCTTACGATCATTTAGTGTGTTCTAGTTGTCGATTGCAAAGACATTTCGGACCATTAGTTGACATTTCCAACGAGGAGATCAAACAAGAGGTTGCACCACGGGTACTGTGATACATAGTGAAAATTGAAATACGGGCAGGTAGGAAATTGTGTTAAAAATGTGATGAATTGTGATGAATGTGACAAATTAATTGACAAATCTAACAAGCGACGGACGAAAATCCAACATTTTCATATAAAGAAAGAGGGATAACACTTGAACGGAACAACGTCAATGATGCCAAATATGCATACCAAATTTCATCGAGATCTGATAACCATGGTTGAGATATATGACCGGACGGACAGAAATCCAACATTTTCAGATAAACAAAGAGGGACAACTCTTGAACGGAAAATGTGAACAATGTTGAGAGAACCCTCATCTGAAAGCTCTCCTGATGCCAAACCTGCATACCATATTTCATCGAGATCCGATAACCCATGGTTGAGATATATGAGCGGAACTGACATAAATCCAACATTTTCAGATAAACAAAGAGGGACAACTCTTGAACGGAAAATGTGAAAAACGTCAATGAACCCTCTTTTGAAAGCCCTCCTGATGCCGACCATGAAATGCCAAATATCCGATATCCCATGGATGAGCTATATGAGCGGACGGACGGCTCGACGCACGGACGAACAGACGAATCATGTAACCCAATATATCCCCACATTTTGGGATGGGGATATAGTTACCTTCCCGGAAGAGCATGCATGCTAAAAATAGATTTCTGGATTTCTCCAGCGATAATGGATGTGCTAAAATTAGGAAACGAACTATCGTGTTGGGGACGGTGCTATAGGAAATAGTGAATGTCAAGCAACATCACAAGTGGAGTAGGCTTAGATAGTCACGTGATGTGAAATATATAGGTGTATAAAACATATTTTTCTGCTTGTGCAGAGGTTTCATTGGTCATCAGTTATTTATATGCGAAATGTATGACTCAAAACGACCAATTGAATTGATCGAAATTTACCAACTGTTTCAATTTCCCTCACATAAGTCGGTAGAATTCAATAACCTTATTAATATTTTACTTTCTCATCTCTACCAGAGAATGCTCTTTGTTACTACATTCATACGAAGAAATGCACACTTGACCAAGTATTCTCGGTCCACATCAGCTTGGGATATCGATTGGGGTGATGCTGTTTTGGACCGAGTCAGCATCAACCCAACCGATATCTCAAGCTGATGTGGACCGAGAAGACTTGGTCTAATACTTTACTTGACTTTACAACATTTACTAGTGAAAGGTTTCTCAACTTGAGGTACAATTGTCGGTTCTTATTGAACAGTATGCGCTATTTGGGAACGACACATAAGCTCTCTTTGTCCATCGGAAAAAGTTCGAGGGGCTATATAATGCACCGGTGCCCGTCTGTCGTTCCTTCCAAGAGGGTTTCCGGATGATAACTTTAGTTGCAGTTATTAAATTGTTTTAAAATTTGGTAGATGGATTGTTCACATGGAAATACAGGTTCTAATATGGTCAAATATGCATGTAGGTGTTTACTCACGACATGACTGCATTACAAAAAAAAAATTTGGTATATCTGCTTAAAGTCGACAGTATCCAAACCTCAGACGAATGGGTTCATATCGGGTTTTTAATATTTTTTTGCTCGTGCTAGCCATGCGCCTCGCACTCATGCCAAAATCTTACAGCCAGAAAGACACGTGTGTGATTCTGTATATTTCGTCAACGGTTTTCGTCAAAAGTCAAAATCGTATCCCACTTCCAGATACAGGAACGTGTTGTCACACTATCATGATAGCGTACGATGCTTCTCTTCTTCTCGCGATACGTGCGCGCCTCGTAAAAATAATCCTCAATCGCACTCGAGGAGAAAAATCCTACCTTATATGGCCATGTGTCGATCGGAATGGTACATTGAGATGACCCTCAAACTAAATTAAACTTGAAAATCGGTCCCGATTTTCATCCATGCCGGGGTTTGAACATGCGCCAACCTCGTCTAGTCCAGATTGTGATGATCTTATCCACGACCTAACCACATCGGCTACGGGGACATCCTTAAAAAGAAAGCCTTTCAATGTACATGCCAACCGAAAAAAAGGTCACCTGTCATGCAATAGTGCAGTCTTTCACTTCAGAAGACTGTTAATGGATACATATTATTTCAGCCAAACCTTGGCTGTTTATTTCACAGGAGTTTCTGGGATAACCTGTGTGTCGGCTCAGAACATGCGTGCCAATTGAGGAGAACACGCGAAGGATTTGTGTAAATGTTAGCCCAAACGACATTTCGAAGTAACGACTGCTTTGTTGTTTATTTCGAGGAATAATACCGCATCATATGAATTCAGCCCAAATATATTGACAGGTGTCAAGGGTCAAACTCAAAACTGAGCAATAAAAAACTAATATTAATAAATACCGAGTATATTTAATTTAACGCCAATGGGTCGTTTATGTGCGTTCAAGAGTGTATTTATGCCTAAAGCAAAGTGAAATAACGATCTTAAAATGAATTGGCCGGTATATTGTATTAGTTATCAGGGTTACCAGGGTCGTAGTTGTATAAATTACAATATATTTTTATGCTAAGATAATTGCGTGGTAATTTGTTTGCAATGGATTGATCGGTATTCAGGTCCCATATATGGAAATTCCAAATATGGAAAGTGACGTGCGCAAAACAGCTGCATCTGGGTCAGATATATTTATAGCGAAGAAATGTTGTCAAATTGCACGTCTGAATACGCGTCTTATTCTCACTTATACCGTGTTTATATCAGTTTTATTCTATGTGTTGTTGTGTATTGTATTACTTTGATCAAGGTTGCGCTTTTGTTATTCTCACAAAAGGTAAATTTGATGCGTGTTTGATGCGTGTTTACATTTCAAAATTTCGTCGGCCATGTACAGTAACACTAACACTACATATCCTTAATTACGAGACTAATTTATCGAATGAGGTCAAATTTTCGCATATAAGAAGACTCGTATGTTATTCTGCACCATTCTGACGAGTGCTGAAATTCGCATTATTTTCGTTTTTATCGAAAAATAATCGTTCTCTATGTAAATTTTTTCAACCAAAAAAAAATTCATTGTTTTGCCAATTTCAAGCTAGTTTATAGCATGGTCATGGCATAATTTGACATAGCGAGTGTCGGTAGACGTTTCTTGAGTGTGCACAACAAATTTTGGTCCCAACGAAGCAGGCTAAAATCCTGAAATTTGTCAATTTTACTTTGCGTGTGAAGAAAATATTCATTTAAACTTCCAAAATTGGTTGAAATATGCTCAACAACATTCAGTTGAATGGTGACATTATTTATAGTCACCGACTAACTTCCACGATGAATCAAATTTGTTTTTATTGGTGACAATTATGTCGCGAGAGATAAAAATGTAAATTTTTTAAAGAAAATGTAAAATTTTAGCTCATTTTAAGACTTTAATTGCTTGTAGATCGGTGTTAATTATCTTCGTCAATGATGTCATGTCACGCTTGTTAATAATTCATTTGTTCGGAAATACTTATTGGGGGTCGAAATGTATAAAATTTAACTACCACCACTTCCAAAAACAACACCAATAAACAATAACGCTCTTTGTTCCATGCAATGGAAATGGCTATTTATTGTCCTGATATCAGTGATATAAATGAATGCCTAAAATTAGTATTATCCTGAAATAAATTTATGCCACTTTGGCGAACATGGGAACCACGGTACAATTTATGCCATTTAGGCACACTTCAGAGTGAAATCAGGGCTTATATTTCGGCGAAAATCCAAATCTAGATTCTCGTAAATATTCTCGCAAATTACCCTGGATTCTCGTGAAAAAGTATATATGGATTCTCGCTAAATCAGATGAAATATATGCCTTGGAAATATAGCAAATCGTTTAATGCTTTAGAATTTTTGTTTTTCGGAGATTTATATATATATGCTTAAAGACATATTATGGACTTGTTATGGACTTTTTCAGGTGCGAGAAATTGATAAGTTAGTGCTCAGGGACTTTGCCAAATCACTGAAATTTTCCAAAAAAATCTGCCACACCACTTCATAGAGAACATCGTCTGAACTACTCCAAATTGTAAATATTTACATCTCGATTCGGGGCGCAACTATCGGCTATAATTAAACAAAAATGATTTCGCCATCGAGAGTCATTGCATTTAACTAATATATAAGAATGACGTTGTGTATCATCCATTTGGATTAATATTCGTAACGAATAACTACTTTGAGAAAGATTATTCTTAATTTCTATTTGATCACTCTGCCCGGTGTCTGCCGGAGTGTTTCACATCACTTTAATCAAGGAAGACTGTTCAGAAAAACTGTATTTCAAGAAATCGTTTAATGCTTTAGAATTTTGGTTTTCGGAGATTTATATATATGCTTAAAGACATATTATGGACTTGTTATGGACTTTTTCGGGTGCGAGAAATTGATAAGTTAGTGCTCAGGCACTTTGCCAACCTGGGGAATTTTATCATTCTACTAACATCACTGAAAATTTCCCAAAAAATCTGCCACACCACTTCATAGAGAACATCGTCTGAACTACTCCAAATTGTAAATATTTACATCTCGATTCGGGGCGCAACTATCGGCTATAATTAAACATAAATGATTTCGCCATCGAGAGTCATTGCATTTAACTAATATATAAGAATGACGTTGTGTATCATCCATTTGGATTAATATTCGTAACGAATAACTACTTTGAGAAAGATTATTCTTAATTTCTATTTGATCACTCTGCCCGGTGTCTGCCGGAGTGTTTCACATCACTTTAATCAAGGAAGACTGTTCAGAAAAACTGTATTTCAAGAAATCGTTTAATGCTTTAGAATTTTGGTTTTCGGAGATTTATATATATGCTTAAAGACATATTATGGACTTGTTATGGACTTTTTCGGGTGCGAGAAATTGATAAGTTAGTGCTCAGGCACTTTGCCAACCTGGGGAATGTTATCATTCTACTAACATCACTGAAAATTTCCAAAATAATCTACCACCCCACTTCATAGAGAACATCGTCTGAACTACTCCAAATTGTAAATATTTACATCTCGATTCGGGGCGCAACTATCGGCTATAATTAAACAAAAATGATTTCGCCATCGAGAGTCATTGCATTTAACTAATATGTAAGAATGACGTTGTGTATCATCCATTTGGATTAATATTCGTAACGAATAACTACTTTGAGAAAGATTATTCTTAATTTCTATTTGATCACTCTGCCCGGTGTCTGCCGGAGTGTTTCACATCACTTTAATCAAGGAAGACTGTTCAGAAAAACTGTATTTCAAGAAATCGTTTAATGCTTTAGAATTTTGGTTTTCGGAGATTTATATATATATGCTTAAAGACATATTATGGACTTGTTATGGACTTTTTCGGGTGCGAGAAATTGATAAGTTAGTGCTCAGGCACTTTGCCAACCTGGGGAATGTTATCATTCTACTAACATCACTGAAAATTTCCAAAATAATCTACCACACCACTTCATAGAGAACATCGTCTGAACTACTCCAAATTGTAAATATTTACATCTCGATTCGGGGCGCAACTATCGGCTATAATTAAACAAAAATGATTTCGCCATCGAGAGTCATTGCATTTAACTAATATATAAGAATGACATTGTGTATCATCCATTTGGATTACTATTCGTAACAAATAACTACTTTGAGAAAGATTATTCTTAATTTCTATTTGATCACTCTGCCCGTTGTCTGCCGGAGTGTTTCACATCACTTTAATCAAGGAAGACTGTTCAGAAAAACTGCATTTCAAGATCACCAAACAACTTTCCTTTTTAGGGCCACCACATCTTTCCAAAGATGTACTTCTTCCATTTTGCTATCAAAGACCGAAAAATGTCGTTAAACTAGAGATCCAAATACCCACTAAGGGCCCCTATATCTTGAAATATTAAAGACCGAGAATGTCGTTAAACTATAAAGACCGAAAAATGTCGTTAAACTATAGAGATCCAAATACCCCCTATATCTTGAGATATTATAAAGACCGAAAAATGTCATTAAACTATTAAAGACCGAAAAATGTCGTTAAACTAGAGATCCAAACATCCCGATCCCCTATTTTTTTTAGACAATTAAGAACGAAATATGTCGTTACACCATTAATACATAATTTGTGTTTATGAAAGTCTGGCACCCATTAGCAGTTTGTTTTCAGTACATTTTAATATTCATTGGAACGTAAACAATTATTCGCTGACAGAAATCATGTTAATATCGCCTTTCGTTACTGGTTTCCTCTACTCAAATATTTCTCACTGCTCAATACTTATAATTAAAAAAAATGTTCTGTGTTTTGTGTCACTTCTTAATAGCATTATGTATTCTGCTATTGGCAAGAAACAAAGTTGCAGTATACCTTAAAGGTACGGAAGGCCTTGGTGGGTATCCTGTGAACATATTTCCACCTGTCAAAAACCGCTGCAAACGAAAATAATATTCAAATATAGACATACTTTGTTAATATACAAATGAGAAATATCTCATAAACAGTATGTTATTGTCGTAAATTTGACGATTGTTTGACAAAGCATAAAAAGTTACTTTCTTGGTGTTTCTTTATATTATGATGGTAAACATAAAGAGCGTTCTTTGTTGCTCAATTCCTTATTTGGAAATAATAAAGAGCGTTTATACCATTTGTGTGTGATTAGCCAGTAGCATTGTGCTGCCTTCTATAACACAATCAGACTCTTGTTTAGGTAAAATTTAGTAGGTCTTTATGTGAGCATGATGTTTACGCGATAGTGATCGTATATTTGAACCAATATGTATGCCTTTTAATATTTTTCTGTTTACGGTGTTTGGAACAAATATGAATATTTTCGACAACTAAGCCCCCTCGTCCCTTTAATATAATTAATATAACATCCCTCATCCAATAATCTCCAAATTGCATATCTAAGTTCAATCCTAGTTACACGTCACGCCGCCCCTCATCATTTGCCAATTGTACACCCTTTTTTTGCTGCTGCTGCTGCTGCAACTGTTCAATTTCTTTTAAAATTATTGAAAAAATGGCCCTCCCGCCCGCCGACATTTACTTCTGATTTTGTTTTATCATCGGTCCGCACCAAAATTGAGCACACGTCCCTATATAATATACCTATTTAAACCGAGTATACACGGTGGTGTAATAGATCAACCGTTAATTTAACCGTTTAGGTAGCATATTTCCACGTATACGTTATCACGACAAATCCCTGCTGATCTGTTATTAATGAACCAAACACTTAACATGTCAACACACTCTGGCCGGCCAATGCTACAGTGTATAAACGTAACGGGGCAAATATGCACATTATATTGGCAGCTAACGAGAGCATTCATCATCGGCAATCTGCTCACCTCTTTTATCCGATACGATAGAATCTAAACGATTTGTTACTTCTAATTACCCGTACTTAATTACACTACTTGCGTGTTAATAAAGTACGACCCCATTACCACTAAATGTGAAACATGGGATTTAGAACATTAATATTCACTCTTACATATTTCCACATTCAAGGTGTAATCGTATGTCAGTTGTAACGTTGTGAAACTGCAACCGAACTGAATTATTCTATGCTAAATAGTTCATGGCTGACCTGATGCATGCATCTTAGTTTTCTTGTATAGTATGGCATGTGTATACCTACCTGATTGTGTGTTGTCACCGGAGTATAAGACAGCATGTGCATGGACGTGCAATGACGTGTGCTCCCGGAGTAGAATAGGGCCACTGCCCCACTGCGACGTGTACGAATCTCCTAATGTGGCACCCTTTTTGCCGCGGGTTGAATCCCGTGAGGTGTTGTGTATGAGCCCTGGTGGGACTAGGGAACCGTATCGCGCGAGCATCAAACTGCGGATACCGCTTATCTTGTGATCCACTTCGGTCCTACACATCTCTGCAAGACTGGTGGATGAGTTGACTCGGCTCCATTAATCGAATAGTCACGCCTCTTCACAGTGTTTCAAATTAAAATGTATGTGGATATGCCAGGAGACTACTATAAATTATGTTGTGGCTAAACGGGTCACTGTTTCAGCTATTTTACCAGCCTTTGGCCTGACCTTAATTCTTAGGGCAGTTGAATAGCTAGTTGTTGGTTATTTGTTTTTCACATATAAACTAAAATTAAAACGTGTCGAGCGTAGGAATGACGATTTGTTATGGATGGACTCAAAAAGAGGCGCCCATTATGAACCTAAGACAAATCCTATTGTAAGCCCATAATGTGCTGATTTTCGAGACATCAGGCTGGAATTCAAGGTACAGAAAATTATGTCTCAGACAGGGGGTGGGGTCTACATACACGAGGGGTGGGGGTGGGTGTGACGGTGCCGGAAAAATGAGTAATGCAAATGTTTTCCTACACTGAAATTTACTCATGCTTGTCTTCTGTTATATAGACTCTTATCTGCATGAATATATCAGTTATAACACATTTAGCCCCATGTAGGGGGTCTATATACGGTCTGAGGTTCCAATAGCCGTACAAATTCAGGCATTCTTGCAAACATATTCGAAGTTGCCAACTTTGTATTGCTAAATCACTCGATAACATGCATTTGCCTGTAAAACCTAATAAAAAACTCCCGATACAAAAACTTTACATTTTTGTGTTATTTCGTTAGTGTATTACAACTATTAAGAACACGGGGATAGTCGTTATACAGGACTTAATCAATATTATGTCGGCATTATTGTGTCTAGGTATGTTGTTATCAGTCGTTGGACTCGATGATTACAAATAAATTCAATTATATTTTATAACCCACTTATAATAATAAGATCACAGTTAGGACATGTACCGTTTGCACGGTGCTCGTGACAATGTGTTACACATGTTTGAGGGTTAATTGGACAATTACCTTTAAACTCGATACCGTGGTCAGCATTCATGGGAAGATTGTCGGGCAGGTTAAAAATTCAAATATGAGCCAGTATGAGCGAAGGTTATATTGAGTAAGTTATATTTGGCGGCGAAAATGGGGTTGATGTGATACCTGTACAATAATAGATAGGTTTCCTAACTTGTTATTTCATATTTTTAAGTGGCGATATAATTTGTTTTTTCTTAATAATAATAAAGGCATGGCCTGAGTCGGTTATCATGGTCATGGAACCTCATCGGCATAATATGCCCCGTAAACCGATTAGCCACTTGTGAGCGACAAGCGTACTGCACAAGCGGAGTAACGCAAACTCTGAACACGGAGCTAAACCCATGTTGTGTCACCTCATCCTTCCAGAATCAAACCATAGTTTGTAGCATACTGACTGGCTCTGGACCTCCGGTCTGTCACCACATTGCTAAACAATACACACATACAATACAATGTCACATACAAGAAATGTATCTGGAATTCACCTGGTTTTAACACTGGATTGTACACCAATAACACCATGCAGATAACACGCTAAAAATTATGTTGGGGTTAGATTTGGTGTTTAGGCAAGTTTATGCATAGTTTGTTTCACACAATAATGTACCCATATTGATATGATTGAAGAAGATTGGGATATAATTATCGCACGCCATCTATGTTTACCAATAGTCAATAATAATGGTGAAAACTAAATTTTATGGTAGGATGGCACATATATTTAGTGACCTGTAAAATTATGGAAAATGGGATGGGTCCTTAATTTGTTGGAGGAAAAAAAATATTTTTGCAAGTAGAGGGGTGGTGGGTACATTGAAGTCTGAACTTTGTTTGAGCCTCGTGTCTGCAATTTTTTTTCAAGACCCCCCCCCCCCCCCCTGTCTGAGAAACAACTTTCGAATCAAGACGGTCAAAACGTTCTGGACTTCGAGCGTCAGCTGGACATCGTACATGTTTTGCGGTTGATGAGTCATGACTATGTAGTCAGTGTGTCACTAGCAATTCAAGTGAAATAGACATATCTTGCTCCACGGGCCATGTACACATCCACTGAAGTTGACCCAGTTGCTCCAAAACAATCTGCTCTAGTTGAGTCAGTTGCTACAAAACAATCACCAAAAGCTCACAACTCACAAAAGCAGAGGTTGATATTTGAATTTGAAAAGTTCAACACGAAGTTTTAAGAGAAATGTTTATCTTATTAAGACAGAAAAGTATTTCTGGGTTGACGATTTCCGGTTGGGCGAAAGACACCAGTCTGCATCACCCACCGGCGTCAACTCGATGCATTGATAAAGACTCCCGCCGGATTCATAAACTATTATGAATATATTAACAATGCCCATTCAGACATTAGAAACTACTTTACATATATCGATGTGAATTTTATTATTTGCTATTGCTTTATTATTTCACCTGTATTTTTATGTTAATTTTGTGTGTTTTATATGTTTGCCAAATAGTCAGTTCTGGAATTTATTGTCCTGACTCAAAGCGGAGACTTTCCTCTTGGTGCTTTTATTTGAACATATAGCTCGTATCATGGTTTTAGTCTCACCCCTGTCTGCTTTGTATACACAATTGCTTCGCTGCAATATTTTTACTATGTTTCTATTCGTAGTCTTGATATGGAATAGCAGCTAAAGCGACGTTAAACCCCAATCAATCAATACTAGTGGTGAACGGGTAGTAAGCTTAATACTTGTGCCACGTCCATTTGAACCATATATGCTTTTCTTCAATTGCACAGCACATTATACATACGACATCTTGGTTTCGCCATTATCAGCGTACGATAAGAAACAAAGAGGGATTGTACTTAGCTGATCAAATATACAAATCATTGATATAAAATACTAAGTATTTAGGTACTTGAGGAGAAAAGGTTTCAGTTTGTCAAACGACGTGATTATTTCGTCGAGGTGGGTGGTAATATTCAATCGCCACATGGGTGCGCCACGACAAGAATACGATCAAGTACCCATTCCCTGATTAAGTGGTCCTGCTAATTTGATATGATGCTGATGGGTCCTGTTGAATTTATATGATGATGCTGGGCCAAAGTGATGTTGTTAACTGTTAACTGTATTGCTATTTTTTTCTAAAGTTATAATTTTAGAAGTGTTTGGCTAATTCGAGTAATTTGAGAAAATGGAATGGATGGAAATTCATGAACATATGTATTTTAAATTAGTTTAATCATGGCTGCTCTGGTGTTTGTGAAAAATACAGAAATAGTCATATTGGTTACAGTTTATAACTATGAAAAGTGCCAATACAATTGTTCACAATTTTTGTTTAATGTCTTAAGCACATAATGGCTTTGCCGCCATTCTTTCAGATAAGCCCAATGCTGAGAAAAGGACAACTTTAGAATTTACAATTTCGTAACAACATAACGTTGTCCTACCAGCAACATAGCAATTCAGCAGGATCCACCAGCACTATAGCAATTCAGCAGGATCCACCAGCATCATAGCAAGCTATCATGACCACTTAACCAAAGGTGGTTACTAGGTTTAGTTTGGGCAACAGTAATGCTCTAAGTAATCGACTTCTTAACCACATAAGAATTATGGGTAACTTTTCAGGATTTAGTCGGAAATATGGCTTGTTGCCATTCATCAGAAAGCTCTCCCCGAGTTGTTGCCATTCATAGGAAAGCTCTCCACGAGAGCTTTCCGATGAATGGCAACAAGCCATATTTCCGACTAAATCCTGAAAAGTTACCCATAATACTGCTGTGGTTAAGAAGTCGATTATATAGAGCATTACCGTATAGAGGTTGTGAGACTGTCTATGTGGCTAACGATACCACTCGGTGTGTGTAATTTGGGCCACATGTTCAGTGTGATTGACTCGGATTAGATTTTCACCAGCGGCCACATGTTTTAACGCTTCCATGACTGGAGGTGTCTGACATTTTGCGAAAACCCTGTGCAAATGCGTTCTCTTGTATGTGAGAATGCATTGGCCTAACAATATTTACCTTGACCTTGTAAGCTAGAGCACTCTCTTATATATGCGAGGCTCCCTGTATGAGAGACTCGCATTTATAAGAGATTCCACTGGCACGTGATCAATATTGCTTCACCAGCACTGCTCTAGCCACGAAAGGGTTAATTAACACGTTGTTATATATATTGGATGTGTCTCACATGGACGTCGCTAAGACGCTCCGTTGTTATGTACTTCTGGACTGAACCCTTGGAACCAGGCCAAACTCACGAATTTGCAAAAATTAAAACTTTGACCAAGATTAACGACAGTGAGACAACCAGATATTTACAGAGAAAGGAGGTTGGTGTGTCTCACCCTAACAATAGATTATTACTTTTTATTTAGAATTATGCAAATTTGGGAGCTTTTAATTTTCCAACTGGCACCTCGCGGTGATCTGGTTTTAAATTGATTATCAGTTTTTTGACTGGTCATTTGGGATGGTTCGGCCCAGTGGGAGATGCATTTGAAATAAGAACCTGAAAACTGAAAAAATCCTAGCATCTACACTCGTCTCACGCTCTCCAAATGTTGGAAATTTACAAACCTGACAACGCCTAAGGTTGGCAAATTTCCAACTGATGACCATCTCACCATCTCACCATCTCACCATCTCACCCGTCGTTGCATGAATTTAAAACTGAGCGAAATATAGTACGACTCCTGAGTTTAAGCCAATCCACCGGGAAACAAGAAAGCTATATGTTGACGAGTTACGTACATGTTCGGAAGGTTGGACCGAACATTAGGCTTGTATGACTATCATTTACATGCGGGCATCCAACATCAATACCACTACTGATATGTATGACATAATTATATACATGTAGCAACAAATCATGGTAACATCATTGATGTTGAAATACTGAAGATGTACGAAAACACGTCCACCCTATTCACAACGCCGGGGTGACACCGTGACCAAACAGTCGGAGTTAGTTATGTCAACACAACCCACAGCCAAATTTAGATTTTTTTCTGATGTAGGTTTTCTAAACGCGGTTGTAGTTTTACTTCTTTTGAGTTCATTTCAATTATGTTTATAACTATCTCAATATCATAATAATTATTTGGTATAAACATCCATCTTCACAACACATTGATGATGCAGTTATGTTAAATTATACATGATGTAAAGCCATCGTGATGGTGTTTAATATTCACACGTGTCTTCATTAACGATCACGATCTAAAATTGTCATCAAATCCAAGCATTTTACGAAAATATTTCTGTCAGTTTTTAATTCGCGCGGTAAGGTGCGCGAATTCAAAACTGAACGAAAAATAATACTGCGCGAATTTAAATACGAGTAGGTATGCAGCTTCTCTGGAAGGCAGTACATACGGTAGATCAATAGTAGAGACCTGATGGTTGAGTGGGGGAGTAGGCCCATAAGTGGGGAGTCAATAGATTAATAAACTGCGTAGTTCATATATACTAAAGCAATTTGCAGTCCTTCCTTGTGAATATATTTTTGTGAGAGTAGATTTCATCTTAATTGACTTTGCTGCACTGATCGCTGCGGGAAAATGAAAACGAAATAACGATATACGAGAGCACCCTCGATCCCAATATATCAAACGTACAACAATAGATAAATACTTTTCGACATTTCCTTTATAGGTGGCGTCCAGTTTCACTCCTAACCGCTAGATTCGTTTTGTGAGCGAGTGACACCTCGCGGATGTTCAGCCAACCATTTTACGCGACGAGAAGACATCGATCCGACCTGTTTATGTGTCTGGTGTCACCATTGGCCTATTACGGATGAAAAGATCCCAGAGATTGTGAAAAGTAATGCGCGTGGATATCACATTCTGCGATTTGAGGGAAATTATGCGGGTTTCGATTGAATAGTCGATAAAATTCCACAGTGTCTTGTTCTGCCATCCATAATTGTCCAACAATCAAATAATCATTTACGGTCTCCTTGAGAATTGTGTATCTCGCCGAAAATTTACTGAGTTATGGTTCTTTCCTCCATAAATAATACTAAACGGGCATGATTTGGCCATTTGAGTCTCCAAAGTATGTAAAACGCGTAACTTGGAACGATGGATAAGATAAGACAAAAACGTAAATATACTAACTATCGACATAATTATAGGACATATTTTGCCATGGTTATAGCACGGAAAGAGTCAGTCGTTTCGTTAGCCGTAAACACATTCGGCGACGGCGGCATTTTGGGAGTTAATTGCCAGGCTTTGGTGGATGATTCGCCTTTGTTTCTTCGTGAATGTAGTCGCCGGCAGTTCCGCTACATATATGTATGGATTTATTAGCGGTGCGAGGTCGATACGGGGGTCCGGGCTGCGAGTCTTGTTATTGCGGGCTCAAATTTGTAATTCTGGCTGAATATGGCAAATTATGGGTTAATATCGCCATTTCTGTTCGACCGTGAACACCGTGCGTGTGTTGATGGCTTTCTATGACACCCGCACGGTTATGGCCACTCAAATCACCCCTAGACACCACATGGGCGGTCCGGGCTGTTAGCTTCATTCGCGGCGAACATATTCGCCGATGGCGGCATTTTGAGGGTTAATAGCGACACTTCTGTGTGACCGCGACCCCTGTCCGTGCGTGGGTGGGGGGGGGGGGTGACACCCCCGCACATATATTGCAACCAAAATGACCCCTATACTCCACCGGGGTGGTCCGGGTGGTGATTAGTTACACCGTTCCTCATCTATGAACTAATGCAGATACACCATCACTAGCAATGCTCTCTCTGTCTCTCTCTTATCGTCTCTTCTCTTCTCGCGAACACTCAACTGATACAGCTTAAAATCCGCGAATAGCGGAATAGACCCAGACTGAATCTGTATGTGGAATGAGTGTTGAAGATATAATGCTAATGTGCTACGATGCGGTTGGATCCTGCTGAATTGCTATATCCCAACCGATGCTGTTAACAAAAAGTACCGTAAATTTTTTAATTTGTGATTTTCGCGGTGTTCCGATAATCTGAATACCCATTATGCGTATCAAACATTCAAACATATATTTATGGCGAAATATTTTTAATACTGGTTGTATTAGTTGTTGAAAATCGACTATAATCAAGATGGTTATTCACGACGTTTTAGAAACACCAGCGCAGGCATTATTATATTTAAACTAAAACATATACGTTCTTGAATGTTTCATACATGCACACACTGTTTTTTTCTTCATCTCAAATCGCTCGGATTAGCCAAACACCGCGAAAATGACAACTTAAAAAAAATCACGGTACTTTTTCGTATATGGAAATGGGTATTACACTCTGCAATGTATATATGTAAACGCAATTTATTCCACACGTTACACCTCCTCCAGTGCAGTGAAACAATGGACATATTTATGGCGCGTTCCGTTGTAATTTAGTTTAAATGCTTTTACATCATTATTGCATGTACATAATTTAAATGATTACATCGACCATATATATACATTATTACCCACCAATGAATAGGAGAAAACAATTTATCCAAGCAGTGTATGGGCGTATCGGAAATATATATCGAACTTTTTGAAGTTTTGACAGGGAACCTTATAAAGTCGAAAAATAACGCGGAGAATATATTTCTTTGTTATTATCTCTTTCTTAATAATGTACTTCACTGTCGGTGAAGGACCCAACTCGAAATTTCAAGATTTAAGTGACTTTGTGAGCGATTTTTCTATGCGTTTCTTACAATTGTGGAATTTTTCCTGGGTAATTAATTGAATGCTTATTGCAATATCGGCTCACAAAAGTCACAGATAAGCATGCAATTTCCAGTTGGGACCTTCACATATAGTGAAGTACACTATTAAGGAACAGATAATCATTAATAAATATATTCCCCATGTTATTTTTTCGACTTTATAAGGTTCCCTGTCAACACTTCAAAAAGTTCCCGGTGCTGGTACTGTACTGGTGGTATATGATCTCCACGGGCGTTAGCCAGAGTAGAGATTCGTGGCATATTCTACCATTATAGATATATTTTACAAACTATAAGTTTTTGAATGTGTTATACATATACCGGCTTTTCCTCGATTCGTTCAAATTAGCCAAAGACCACGAAAATGACAAATTTAGCAAATATCACTCAGAAAGTAACTTAAATCGTGAAAGTTCGAGTCGGGAACTTCGCCTACAGTGAAGTACATTATTAAGAGATAATAAGAAAGAAATATATTCCCTTTGTTATTTTTTCGATTTCATAAGGTTCCCCGTCAAAACTTCTAAAAGTTCCAAGGTTTTGTACTGGTGGAATATGATCTCTATACGGGCGTTAGCCATAGTAGAGATTCATGGCATGATCTACAGTTTCCCCTTCCAGAATCATAGCAATTCAGCAGGACCCACACACATTATAGCAATTCAACAGGAACACTTAGCCAGGTGTGTGCATACATGTATCGTCGTCACAACCAACATCGTTATCAGCATAATCACACATATATACAGCTCGCCATTCGTTCCACACACGCCATGTAAGATGTGTCCTTGTCGCTGAGGCCAGCATGAAATGCTAGAAGATAAATTGTGTTGAAACGACTGTTGAAACTGAGTTAATGTATTCATAAGCGAACTCATGCATGGAGGGTATGTGTGTGCCAAGCCAGTTTTTAATTTCAACAGTTTAAATGTTGACAGATTGTGAGATAAACAGATGAGTTGTATTCATCTCTCTGTCTTGTAGGGATTGTTATACGCGGTTATATGAACTCTCGTCTAGATACTGTCTTGGCAAGCGGAAAACGTCATTTAACCCTTTACCCAACAGAAGGGCCCTGTGCCAATGCATTCTCTTATATATGCGAGTCGACCATAGGTCGCCTCGCATATATAAGAGAATGCATTGGCTTAACACATTAAAAATTATAAAATTGTTAAAGAATGTAAGAAAAAATGGTAAAAAGTGTTAAAAAAGATTTTGTTTAGGCCAATGCATTCTCTTATATATGCGAGGCGACCTATGGTCGACTCGCATATATAAGAGAATGCATTGGCACAGGGCATAACTGTAACTATCACAATGTGGTCAACCCTCTCTATACTGAATGGATTATCCAATTCACATTGGAATGGTTTATTATTGATATGGAGGGATGTTCATGTAATAAAAGCAGACGATCGACAGGCGAAAAGATAATACAATCGCAGATGGATTCACATTCATTGGAGGGAAATGTTCAGATAATAAGTTCAACAAACGTTGGTTGAACTTATTATATGAACATTCCCAAAAGGGATCTACTAGTCAGTGAGGGTTTACAACTCGTCGGTCATTTGAAGAACTCATATTCATTGGTGGGAAATGTTTAGATTATAAGTTCAGCAAGCGACCTGGTCGTTTGTTAACCCTTTACCCAACAGAACGGCCCTGTGCCAATGCATTCTCTTATATATGCGAGTCGACCATAGGTCGCCTCGCATATATAAGAGAATGCATTGGCTTAACACATTAAAAATTATAAAATTGTTAAAGAATGTAAGAAAAAATGGTAAAAAGTGTTAAAAAAAGATTTTTTTAGGCCAATGCATTCTCTTATATATGCGAGGCGACCTATGGTCGACTCGCATATATAAGAGAATGCATTGGCACAGGGCATAACTGTAACTATCACAATGTGGTCAAGGAGCCGGTTCCAATGATATCCATATTTGTATGGTTCTATTGAGACAGACCGAAGATATTTTAGGCTGTTGAAGCTTTATTTGGCCGGTTTTGGCCGGTTTGTTGGGTAAAGGGTTAAACTTGTTATCTGATCATTTCCTAAGGAACTACTCGTCAATGAGTATTTATTATAGAAAGGTTTAAATAGTCGAGCTTTCTTGTGAATAAATTTTTCGAGATGTGGCTTTATCTATGGAAGATTAACCCTTTCATAGTGGGAGCTTCCTGAAATTTTGCGAAAACCCTGTGCCAATGCATTCTCTTATATATGCGAGTCTCCCATAGAGAGCCTCCGATATATAAGAGAATACATTGGCATGACAATATTTACTTTGACCTGGTAAGCCAGTGCATTTGCATGTACATGTATGTGAGGCTGTGAAACTTGAATATATAAGAGAATACACTGACACAGGATCTTTAATGCTGCAACAGCGCAGCTCCCGTCATGAAAGGGTTAAGGGCAAACAAATGCCATGAGTAAAATGCTAATTATTAACCCTTTCATGACGGGAGTTGCGCTGGTGGAGCATTAAAGATCCTGTGCCAGTGCATTATCTTATAAAAGCGAGTATCCCATTGGGAGCCTCGCATATATAAGAGAATGCACTGGCTTACAGGTCAAGGTAAATATTATTAGGCCAATGTATTCTCTTATATATGCGAGGCTCGCTGCGGGAGACTCGCATATATAAGAGAATGCATTGGCACAGGTTATTTGTTAAATTTCAGGAAGCTCCGTTCATGAAAGGGTGATAAGCCACCCTGCACCATCTCCAGATCTTAGTTGTAAACACCTCAAGAAAGTAAGTTGCCCTGATATTTTAGAATATATCTCCAGATCATAATAATCATAATGCGTCGAAACTTTTCAATGCTATGCCATGCGATAACTTCCATTTTGTACGTTTGTGTCCGCAACTCAATTGAATGGATTGTGTGAAAACTATATTCCGAATTTGTGTTATATACGCACCGTCAATAGAAAAATCTTATTCGAACTTCTTAAAGCCACATGGCGGTTTGCGCTCTAAAATACACATAATATTATTCGTTGGCGAAAAGTTGAAAACTGCTGAAAAATGGCTGTGACTTTAGCAAGTGTTTTTCAGAGCATATGAAGCCGATGTATCATTAGTTCGTTTATTTATCGACCTATCCTATCCGACCCTCCAAATTATGTAGAACAAAACTTTGAGGTTCGAATGGGCCATGTGACCATGTCCGTTTAACTCGATCCGCCCCGTGATATTGAATAATTTGGCAATCTTTATAGAAATTCATATAACTGGGACACAAATGTGAAGACTTATTACGATACAAGCCCCATGTATTTTTTTTTTTTTGGCAAAGAATATAATTGATTTTATATTTGTAGCTTTACACATATTTATTACACGCTTGTTCCTAGAAGTAGAGTGTTATTGCTGTTCCATATTTACAAATCCGTTCCATACGCATCTCGTTGACGTAAAATGACGTTCGCCTATTTAAATAAATGAATCATCACACATGACAAACACGCCCTGTATGAGCCTAAATAAACCTTCTAATCCTGTATATTTAATGCACTGATTCTAAGATTCTAAGACTCGTGCTGTCGCGGAAGATAGAACTCGAGGCGCAAGCGCCTCTCGTTCTATCATTCCGCGACAACGCTCGTGCCGTATGGACAGACCCATTTACACATCGTGTCGTTCTGTGTTATGTATGGTATATGTTCGGTGTGTTATTTAATGCTGCATGCTTCTTTAGGTCACTGTACACGTACCAGTTTACAGCTGAACAGTCTGCTTGTTTTTTTCTGTGAACCTCGACTGATCTATATTTGTAAATATTACTTAGATATGGCATTTTTGTCCAGAATTGCATGTTATCGAACTAGGCTAATATTGCCCTTAAACCAAGTACATATCGATTTACGAGTAAATTACGACATTTCCAATCCGAGTAATTTGGATTTTACGACATGCCGAAATATATTTCACTGCTATAAAGGTTACAATACACCAAATGATTTGCATAGGCCTCAGTGTTAACAAATCTCGCTGGCCTGTATTCGCAGGAAAGGGTTGACCATGCAAGAGTATTACAAATTAAAGAACGTCCTTTTAGACACACGAAAATGTGCACAGAAGTACTTGTCAACGTATTGCGTCACACTGCAGCTCGACAAACGTCACACTACCCTTAAAATGGAGAAACAAATGACATAGAAAAAAACACAAACCCCTCCCTTAAAGTATTCGTCAATTGGACAGCCATAAATGTTCACTGTGTGGCTATATTTGATGTTTCTCATCGGGAAACACTTTTGTGCATTTTTTCGTGCACTTTTCATCCATGTATCATTGACCATTCAGCTGCCAGAATTTTGTTTATGTTGATCCTAGCTTGGGGGTCCCAGAGGAAATCACTCTACTAATTTGTATTTGGTGTAATATAACCTATTGTGGTCACTGGAAAGACAAGAAAGTCGCCCAAACGATATTAAATTGCGTCAATTTATATACCACCCATAGCTGAATTTGCCATAAAATTACCTCAATTATGTCAATTTGTGCAGGTTGTCGATCTGATATCTTGTAGATACCACTTCCAGAAAACATGCCATACGATTCGCTAGGCGAATTGGGCGTACTTAGGTTTCACATTGGGCGCACCTACACAATTTTCGAAAAAAAATCGACAGAAAACCAAAATTGTCCCTTCACAAGAATGCATTTATTGGCGGAAATTTGGGCACGTTGGATAGTCAAACCATTTCTGCAAACTTCCAGAGTAGGCTTTTTTGTCAACATGTCATCTAACAGGGGCCATTCAAATTCGTTTCACCCGATACTGGTCCGATTTTGCATCATATTTTAGAGTATGGTCCATACTGACGTCACGCTTTACTCCCATGTCGTGCTCAAACCCGACAAATCTGCCTTGGCGTTCATCTAGGTTGTTGGGCGCAAAAAATATGGTCTCACAGTCATTAACGGACATCCATTGGCCCAAAAATGGCAATTTTCGGTTCTTCTAACATCGGGAAGCTGAAATGGCATCAGAGGGGTTAATATTTAATTTTATTGGACGGCTCCCGCGCCAAATAAGCTGTCGGATCGCGTGCTTTGTGTTTCCAATTTGTTTTATGTGCATAATGAGCACGGGGCTTGTTTCAGAGCAGAAATCTGAAAAACGACAATTTTTCACTATAGGTTACAATACACCAAATGATTTGCATATGCCTCACTGTTAACAAATCCCGCTGGCCTGTATTCGCAGGAAAGGGTTGACCCTGCAAGAGTATTACAAATTAAAGAACGTCATTTTAGACACACGAAAATGTGCCCAAAAGTACTTGTCAACGTATTGCGTCACACTGCAGCTCGACAAACGTCACACTACCCTTAAAATAGAGAAAAACAATGACATAGAAAAAAACACAAACCCCTCCCATAAAGTATTCGCCAATTGGACAGCCATAATCGTCCACCATGTGGCTATATTTGATGTTTCTCGCCGGGAAACACTTTTGTGCCTTTTTTCGTGCACTTTTCATCCATGTATTTTATGGTGATCCTAGCTTGGGGGTCCCAGGGGAAATCACTCTACTAATTTGTATTTGGTGTATTATAACCTATAATAACGTGTAGGTAACCATTTTTGTGACGTCACTCATGTGAAATAGTTATCAGTTACTAAGAGGCGATCTAATTAATGAATAGGTTATTACTTGGTTGGTTTGATATTATTGGCCTGGTATCAGCCCTCGGTAACCTCATATCATATGAGATTAGATCGGGCTGATATGAGGTTACATTGGGCTGATATCCGGCCTAATATCAAACAAACCAAATAACATCCTCTAAATATTGCAAATAGATTTCTCATGTCCCACGTAAAATGTCTGATAATGAAGAATCCTGTCATTCATCGGCATATCCTCGTGTAAATAGGTTCACATTGGACCTAAATATTCACATAGATTCATATTGGACTGATCGATACTGAAATAAGCCCATAGTGGACCTATACCCGCCATGCCGTTGGATGGCGCGGGTAACATCTGGTAAGTTGGTTTATTCGTGTTACTTTCCAGCCTATACACATTCTCATGAAAATAAGCCCAATACGGGCTTATTTCAAATTCAAATAGTCCCATATAGAGCTGTTTTAATAACCAACGTTTAAGCCCATGTGGTCATGTTCAAATGTCAGAATTCTCGGTTAACGATTTGACTGGCGGGCATCCCTTCGTAACTGTACACATATGTCCTCAAAGGGAATAATTTGTTTACAATATTGGATAATGGATAATGACACTAAACGATATGATTATGCTGGTGTACCATCTCGTCATTAACGCAGGCCATTACAGCTCAATGTGTAATACTAATAAACGATATGATTATGCCGGTGTACCATCACGTCATTAACGCAGGCCATTACAACTCATTGTGTAGTACTAATAAACGATGTAACATTCCTCATTGACCTCATCTACAGCAAGTTGAATTGCAGCCTCATGGCAGTATTGAATGCAGTGTCTTCTCAGTACATCGAGGGCATGTTGACTCCAGGTCTTAAAGTGACGTGGGTTTACATGCAGAACTAAACTATTATCCAAATGACTCTTTAAAGGCCCACTTAAGTGTACATTTTCTTATGGGTGTGAATTAATAGGAGAACATATTAAACACATTTAAACGGACATAGCTTATTCGAACCTCCAAATGTTGTCTACATAATTTCGAGGGACGGATACGATAGGTCGATAAATACACGAAATATTGATATGCCGGCTTCATATGCTTTGAAAAACACTTGCCAAAGTCACAGCCATTTCAATTTTTCGGCCGAAGTCATACAAACGCTCTTTATTGCTACTATATCAGGAATCGAATAACACGGAACGCTCTTTTCTGTTGCATGTCGTGCAAATGGCTGTGTTTTTTTTGGGGCCCAAACACCTTGTTCATATTTGCATTTTTCATTACTTCAATGCGTCTTTTTGGGCTATACAATGCTCGTAGAAAGGTAGCTAAGATATTTATCGACCTATTTCGTTACCGGTAAAAATTCAAAAGCTAATAATATTATTTGCTTTGTGTAGCGCAAGCCGCCATGTGGCTTTAAATTAAGGAGAAATTGCTATTGTTTTGGTGACAAAATCGTCATCTCCGGCAACATCGTGGGGTACATGGATATTTAATACCTCGACGTCTCTTTTTGTTCAAAATCGACATCCAGCTATTAATACTCCATGTACCCCCGATGTTGTCGAAGCTAACTAATAATGATACTAGATATATATCAGCTGAATATATAAGTAAAATTTTGCCACAATCGGCCTCAGGATTCTTGAGATACAGTGATGTGTTTATGTATCAGCGAGCTCTCCGTCACTTTTGCCGTCAACGAGAAGCAACTCTATGTTGACAGAGCATGGACACAGTGTAAGTATGAATTATGCCCCGCCCGAGTTGATACAATAAGACTACAATTATCACGTTTCATACACCAGATAATTACAAGAAACCCATAGTCAGAAATGGTAACGCGCTCAAGATCATATATTATATACCCATGATTGTAATTATAGAATATAAAATATATTGGTTTGGCGAATTACCAACTCAGAATTCCGTTAAAATAACAATAACAACCATCACCTAATTAACGAACCGGCGGCCGAATCGGCCGTCTCCGACCACAATCATCAGTGGGCTGCAGAACGAAAAATATCTATAAAAGTTGAGATATAAGACTTACAAAATTATCATTTAAATTTCTTTTATTGGTGATTGACATAGGTTGTCACAAACCAAAAATCAACATTATTGACATAATAATGTAAAGGACAATAAACGAAATTGAAATTCCCAACTACACCTTTTACCGGACTCGGCCTTTTGGTCGAGCAGTTCGACTTTTAAACCGGAAAAAACAATTATCTATAAATAAAATGCCCATAGGACAGCTATCAAAAAATTGGAGAACAGTATACACGCGGTGCGCGCTAATGAGATCGAGGCTGCACGTCCAGATAGTACCATTATCTGTCTCATATGCAATCGTATTACTTACCTGTTGATAGAGGTATTAAAGCCGCATGGCGATTTGTGCTACACAATACAAATATTATTAGCGTTTGAATTTTTCACGGTATCGAAATAGATTTTATGTTAACTACCTTTCTACGAGCATTCTGTAACCCAAAAAGACGCATTAAAGTGATGAAGAATGCAACAATGAACAAGGTGTTTGGGTCCCAAACAAAAAAACAGCCATTTGCACGACATGGAACAGAAAAGAGCGTTCCGTGTTATTTTATTCCTGACATGGTAGCAATAAAGAGCGTTTAACTGAATTAAAATGGCTGGAAAATGGCTGTGACTTTGGCAAGTGTTTTTCAAAGCATATGAATCCGGCATATCAATATTTCGTGTATTTATCGACCTATCGTATCCGTTCCTCAAAATTAAGTAGACACAATTTGGAGGTTCTAATGAGTCACGTCCGTTTAAAGGGCAGGCCAACTTAATTTTTCGAATCACCAGATCACATTATATACATAATACTCCATATTTTATACCATTTGAAAGAGGAAGCTACAAAACATTGTATTGTCATCTTATCCGGTCGAATAAACTGTGAACATGGCCATGGTACCGATCTGGTATGTACTGCCAGTGTATTATTACCAATGGAATGGGAATATCTCTATCAAATTCTTAGTTGTGAATTATGATGCATTCTGGGGTAAATAACGGGGGAAGTCTTGGGTGAATCTGAGAAACTCTATCACTCCTGGGCAACAGCTGTTCCGTATTATGTTGGATTATACATGTTTGTGGTTCCTCGTTCAAATGGTATATAATATGGAACATGTTGTGTACAATGTGATCTGGGAATTCGAAAATTAAGCGACACTTTATTTCCCCAAACCTCCATACACCGAAACTACGAATTAGTGGCATCTGGCCATCATGACATGGATGGTTTGAATACACATATATTTCATAAATATTGTCCACTTTCTGGTATAATTGAGAACACAATTGCCATATACTTTTCCTGATGAAGTTTGAATATTTAAGATGGACTCCCCAACGGATACCATCTAGCCACGTCGCTGGCTCTAAATACATTTTAGCGAATCCATTTTAAAGGGGGCCTGGACATAAATTCAACCATTTATATGACGCATTTTAAAGCCACATGGCAGTTTGCGCTCCAAAATACGAATGTTATTCGCTTTTGAATTCTTCCCGGCATCGAAATAGGTCGATAGATATCTTAACTACCGTTCTACGAGCATTCTGTAACACAAAGAGACACATTCAAGTAATGAAAAATGCAACTATGAACAAGATGTTTAGGTCCCAAACAAAAAGCAGCCATTTTCACGACATGGAACAGAAAAGAGCGTTCCGTGTTATTCTATTCCTGACATGGTAGCAATAAAGAGCGTTTCTCTGACTTCAGGCGAAAATTCAGTCAAACGCTCTTTATTGCTACCATGTCAGGAATAGAATAACACGGAAAATGGCTGTGACTTTGGCAAGTGTTTTTCATAGCATATCAAGCCGGCATACCGATATTTCGTTTATTTATCGACCTATCGTACCCGTCCCTCAAAATTACGTAGACAAAAGTTGGAAGCTCGAATGGACCATGTCCGTTTAAGGTATTCAACGGCATATATAAAATAAATAAACAATTTGAGTCGAGGGGGTATGCTAAATGCACACACATAAACAAATAACTGCAGATAGTTATATCTAAAATAGTTTTTGACTGCCAGTCTTTACTAGATTACATCCTGTGGGGAGTATCCATATACGCGACGTAACCACAATTAATTAACGGAGGAGGGTGGGTAATATTTAGCACACATCGTGTAAAACAAGATGCCCACTGGCTATAGGATAAAAATCAATAAATTTCTAGGAAAAGTATGAATATAATGTAAGTCTATTTGATACATTTGACTGAAAATTCTACTGAGAATAATTGACGACGAGAGTTCGTTGCATTTCGGTTTTGCTGTCATCCGTATAATAGCTGTATTACCTTCGGGTAGTACTCAGCAGACATTGAACATCTAACATGTTTTATTGCAGAGCGATGTCCATTTCCATTGGTACTCACACTTGGCATATTGGTAAAGATTTTGTAATTGCTTCAGGCTGAACAAATCCCTCAAATACATCACACAAAAGCTACAGAGTGTATATATCAGCAAGCTTTCTGCGAATTAACCCTTTACCCAACAGAACGGCCCTGTGCCAATGCATTCTCTTATATATGCGAGTCGACCATAGGTCGCCTCGCATATATAAGAGAATGCATTGGCTTAACACATTTTTTTTTAGGCCAATGCATTCTCTTATATATGCGAGGCGACCTATGGTCGACTCGCATATATAAGAGAATGCATTGGCACAGGGCATAACTATAACCATCACAATGTGGTCAATGAGCCGGTTCCAATGATATCCATATTTGTATGGTTTTATTGAGACAGACCCAAGATATTTTAGGCTGTTGAAGCTTTATTTGGCCGGTTTTGGCCGGTTTGTTGGGTAAAGGGTTAAGCCGTCAACGAGAAGCAACTCTATATGCACAAAGCATAGACACAATGTATGCAAAGTATGCAACACATCCTCGTGCAAAAAAAAAAGGTTATATATTGGACATACATATTCACATTGGTTCATATTGGTAGAGAGTTCAGTCATAGTAATGTTGTTTATTGAATTATATTTCATGGAAAAGAGTGTACATTTCTGATTATTTCGGTACCAACAGTTTGACAAAATGAGAAGTATTACTTGGTGTGTGATCAATAATGTGTCAACAAATTGCCGCATTTTGGTGAAAATCATGCCATTGGGCAATGTACATTTGTATGGGTTTCAAGGTGGTTTGACCTGGATAATGGCACCACTTTTTGGAAGCTATTTCCCTTTAAAATTCAGTTTATTAATTGTAATTTGGACATTTTTAAAGGTAGATTCTGAAATAAGCTTAGTTGACTCATACCCGTCATTCCGTTTTATGGCGCGGGCCACAATGAAAACACAACATAAAGAGCGTAGATCTGGTTAGTTTCACACAGAGCGTAATTCAAATTCAAAAAATGCCGATATGGGCTTATTTGTGTTTTTGAAAAAAGTTCAATATGGGCTTATTTTCAGAACAGACTGGTTTAAGGAAACACCCCACAATATGACGCAGCAAGACCACGAAGACTGCCACTTTCTCGTTCCGTATGCCCGACAATAATGAGATCGAACATGTGAGCCCACTTTAATACCTGGTCAGATAACGACTTTCAAAAGAGGCAAACTTGTCGATATCAGACCACCGCTACAATGATAAATTTGCAGCCAATTTAATTTCTCCACTCCTGGTCAACAACCCTGATTAAAGGCACGGGCGGCGTTCGTTGCAGAAATATTCATATTTGTTCAAATTGCCATCAACAGAAGGAATATTAAAATATATATAGTTTTGTTCATATGCCAAACATAATCAGCGCGTAAATAGTATACATGTATGGTCGTCAAGACGTACGACTGTGTACGTAAACAAGAGCCTGCTCGTGTTACCGAAGTTTTGCTCCTGTTTACATAACACAGCGCAATTATATTGGTTAATCACACACAAATGATATAAACGCTCTTTATTATTTCCATATCAGGAAAACAGTAACAAATAACGCTCTTTATGTTTACCATAACCGGATCTAAACAAAAGCCAGCTATGTAACGATTTTTGCTTTTGTTTACATAAAAAAGGAAAAACATTTGACAATAACATACTGTTTATGCCATATTTCTGATTTGTATAAGAACAAAGCCTGTCTATATTTTACTATTATTTCTGTTTATGGCGGTTTTTGACGGAGGTGGATATTTTAACAGCATACCCACCAACAATGCCGCCCGTATCTTTAATTGGTCTTGTTATAATGCTATCATTTTGGCGGGTTCTGTTGAATTAGCTATGATGTTGGGGGTTGGGAAAAAAGGTACTGTTTTTCTATCAAATTGTCAATTTGCGGTCTTTGACAAGTCTGAGCTATTCGAGAAAACATCTAAAAACGGAATATTTAATAAAAGGCCGCTGGGCCACATGTCCTCAGAATACTGTGGCTTTATTTGACCGGTGGCTCTTTCAGAAATGAAAAATTTGATTGTGGGAACGACCATTGAATCAAACTTTGCTTTCAATTGTATATATGTTGTTAACACACCTAGTGTTAATACACCTTTGTGAATATTATATGTGGATTATGAATCTATTTGCGCGAGTTTATGTTGTATTTATACCTAGTGTTAATACACTGTGAATATTATAGGTGGATTATGAACCTATTTGAATATTATAGGTGGATTATGAACCTATTTGAATATTATAGGTTGATTATGAACCTATTTGAATATTATAGGTTGATTTTTGAACCTATTTGCGCGAGTATATGTTGAGTACACTCACTGGTTTATTAGTTCAACTAGATTCATGTCGGTATAGAACATGAATTTTCTTTTTGGAAACCAGGAAGGGTGTCTTAAAGGAAATGTCTGGAATTGTCAAAATTGTTCTGTGACATTGAAAGGGTTTTGCAGAGGTCTTTTGGCGAAGTTAGAATCTTATGGAGTTGTGGGCGAATGGCTGACCTGGTTATCTGATTATATAAGCAATCACAGACAACGTATCCTCGTGGGAACCACCTTTTCATAAAGCAAGCTTACTAATGCTGGATTCCCCCAGGGATATGTTCTGGGACCCTTCCTGGGACCCTTCCTATTCATTGTATACAGCAATGATTTGGCAGATAACCTGCACTCTCTAGCGCGATTGTATGCCGATGATACTTGCCTAACTGTTAGTCGGTCACAAAGAGCAAGACGATTTCCTGTACACGGTAATTCGAGGTATCAGTGTAATACATAAATACGTGTCTTGTCAGCTTTAATCCTTTAAAAACAAATGTTTTACAATTTGCGGTCTCATCCAAAGCAATAAGATAAGATTGAGAAAATTGTATTGAATTTGATGCCACATGCCTCCCAATATCTGAATCACAAAAACATCTGGGGCTACAAATCCAATCGAATCTGGGCTGGGATCTTCAAATAAACGATATCGCACAAAGAGTGGCTGCACGCTTATCCGCATAAAGAAAGCTTAAATTTAGACTGTCAAGGAAAACAGTATTGCTAATATACAATGCATATATACTACACATCTTCGATTACGGTGATGTTATTTGGGATTGTGCGCCCAACAAACTCCTCGAAACTCTTGATAAACTGCAGTAAGAAGCTTCTAGCATAATCAGCGGGTTAACACGTTCTGCTTCAAATAAGCGACTTCTGATGGGAATGGGTTGCGTATCACTTGAAGAGACAAGACATACACATAAGTGGGTGCTTTTCACTGAAATTCTAAGTCATAATTGACTAATATTTTGACCCAACGTTTTGGGGATAATACATCTCATAAGCTCAAATATGCTGAGAAATTTAAGTATTTGGGAGGGAACACTAACTATTATCAGGACACATTTCCCCCACCATGGTAAAACAGTGGAGTTCGCTTCCAGACGAAACGAGGAAACTTGAAACAACAAATCAGCCGTGTCAAAGATATGCGAGAAATTCTTAATTATTAAACCACAGGAATGGTTTAATGTGGGAGATAGAAAATCCAATATATTTCATTGTGGACTGCGAAATAATTGTAGTAATCTAATTTTAGATAAATTTCATAATTATATTCACCCATCCCCAGTTGTACGTGTGGATACCAAGAAGAAACAGCATATCCTTTCATATTCATGTGCTCTTTGTTACAGAGGCAAATCATGCTTGATCGCCTTGGTATAAGAGTCTTAACAGAAAAAGCACTTTTCGGGGACCCAAACTCTTCGTATGAAATTAATACTGAATTATTTAAGATAGTACAGTCATACATCAATGCTACCAAGAGATTCGAAGAACGACCTTTAATTGTACATTAAGACCTCCAACGAAGCTCTTACATATCAGATGGATATGTGGTAGAGATGAGCGGTTTTCTCCAAATGTATATGCTCAGATTGTATTTGTATTGTGCTGTAAATGTCATCTTCTGCATTTCTATCATTTGTAACATTTATTGGGAGTAGAGCAACTGTAAGTTTTGTAACTTGTCCTCCGATCCATTAAGCTGAGTTTAGCTTAATATATATGTTTAAACTAAGTATTCATAATAGTTTTAATAGTATTCTCGCAAAATATACCAATACTTGCACTGGATAATTAGTCTAACTTTTCGATCAATCCATAAGTTTGAGGATGTAGCTTCAATCCTGGAAGATGAATTTGCTGTCAAATGTTCCACGAACATCAGTGTTGAAATTAGCTTAATCTGCGCTATATTAACCAGGGCCCTATACAAAATAACACAATTATTGTAGTCACAAGCATTTGCATCACTTTAGACTTTAGGTTGTTTGCCCCGAGAAAACCGCTTGAATGTCGCAGTACGAATGCCGTTCTGACCAAACACAATCACTCATCGGTAGTCAGCACACGGGTGTTATATAATATACACTATTATATTACAGTGGTCTACTGTACTCGACACCTTCTGTGTGCCTCAAATAACCTTGTGATTACAATTATTACGATCCATATTATAGGGCCCAGGGGTGTACTTACTCTCACGTCCTCATAAACGTGACAACCAATGTCATAAAGGTATACTATCGATTGACCAGTGTGACTGATGTCATGGTACTTACATAAGCCAAACACCCGAGTGACTGACAATTCTAAATGTTACCAGCTCAGGGTAAAGAACAATCCAAACTATCATCGGTTTACAGGATCAGGGAATCCAAGCTGTCATAGGTTAGCAGGGGAAATTTCCTGGAAAGGTCAATATCGGTGAAGCTCAAAGTGGACTCACTCCGTGGAGAAGAGTTAGTAGTTGGTTCTACATGCACGTCATCAAAGGGAAAATTCACACGGATGGGTCGAACGTCGGTACCGTCAGCTGAGCGAGGAGGGAAGACAATGTATGTCGTGTCCTTGAAACGACTGTCGTCCACGCGTTCTGAATGGGAGATAACTCTATCTGCTTTAGACCGATGTGGTGGCGCACTTCTAACCTCTCCCAATATTCCCCTTTGTCTTTCACTTGAAACTATTGGGGGAAGGGATGACGATCCGTTTCGTTCTGATAAGGCTGGAGGCAGTGGTGATATTGATGGGAAACTTTGGAAAAACTTATTCTCAAAGTTCGAGTTGATGACATTTCGAGCTGTCTGTAGACTCGTTCTGTTATTTTCCTCGCGTACATGCAATTCATCTTCCATAAAATTGTCGTAAGTCATTTTGAGAATATCATGGTCCGTGTTGTCGAAACTGTCCGAGTGATATCGCCCCTCGTGTGCCAATTGTACCGAATTATGTCCCGTGTACGCTTTACTTGAAAGTAACCGACTACACGATGAACCTATTCGTTTACACTTGCAGGTACTTTCTTCTCGATGAAACTCTCTTCTATCTGTACCTGAAGATTCGCGTTGGTCCATCACCTTTTCCAAACGACATACCATAGAATTGATAGTAGAACAAACGTCCTGGTGGTCGATGACAAAGGCGTCATTGTAACCATCCCTGAGCAGAGCTTCGGTAGTCGTTTGCCGGTTTTGTTCAATTTTCAGTTGGCAATCTAGTGGGTGTAAACTAGTCCTGGATTGTTTTATTCCTCCTGGAATCGAGGAGAATATACCCTTTGGGTGCACCGAAAGCTTAATGTCCGCCGATTGACTTCGCGAATGAACGCCGTTTCTTCGCAATCTGTCCGCAGAAGGTTGAGCGTCGGAAATAAGCAACTGTTTCTCGTCGGAACACGATTTCTCCCCATGGCTGCTGTTCCATCCAACAACGAAATCCCGATCCCGTGTGAATATTGTTGGTATTTTCAGAAACTCAGCTGTGCGCAGTTGTTCCAAGCACATCGATTCGCGCATTGTCCTATCGTTCATCACAAACAGGAGCGCACTGCACGACGCAACGACATCTTGCAGATTAAACGAACTGCAGACACATTTGGTCTCAGCGAAACTGCGTACCGGAAACTTCCCAGATATTGATGCAATAAGTTTATCCACGAAGTTATCAATTTTAGACCCATCCTCCCGATAGCAAATGTAAGCGACATCCTTAGGAATATAAGCTCTGGGAGTATGTTCTCCAGAAAGAATAACATCCTCGCCCAACTCTGTTGTTATAGACACTTTAGGAAGAACAGCTCGTTTTTGTTCCGGACTGCTGAACGGACTGCAGGTACTTGGTTTCGGAACTCCGGATCGCCTTTGGTCTGGACTGGTCGACGAAGAACTGCTGATACTCAGTCTACAGCGGGCCAATTTCTGGGACATTTTCTGTGGGATAGAAGGAACTAAATACGTAGAATTACGTCACTTTCGTTTTCACAGGGTATCTCGTATACGAGTTAAACAAATTCTGGCGCGCGTTTGGCGTATAATGTGTCAAATAAATTTACAAATTCAAGAAATATAATACCCATAGCAAGTAAAAACGTGGGCGTTTCCTAGTCTGAAATGCGTTCGTGTCCAAACAATGGCGGGAGATCGGGGCTGCGTATTGGCTTATGTGCAATAAGTGGGTTAGTGTGGAAAACGTATGATGATTTTTGAAAAAGGTATGGCTCGAAAGGTGCTCCTCTGTGCGAACAGATGCCGAAAGGGTTGGACTTCACGAATGCATACATCGTGCACTTCGGAACTCGATAATTTAGTGTGGGCGTGGTCAAACGTTAACACTGGCTATGGAAACATTTAGTTCCTTCTAACCTGTGGTTTACGTCGCTCGGTCTTTGTTTCTAAACTGCTATCCGGAGTTTCTCTTTTGCGACGCAGAATCCAATCGAGAGAATCAAACCCTTCCTCGTGAACAAGATTAGGAAACCGATTCAGTACGCTAATAGCTTCGGAAATCGTCGGCCTGTTACGCCGCAACCACCGAATTGCGCCTATTTCAGATAACTGATGCTCCGGTTTCTCCCGTCGATTCGCCCTTGGGCCCTCCAACCTGTTCTTCTGTTTACTAGAATTGAAAGTGTCCATATCTGCCTATATACACGTACGTCCGTAGCCAATTGCATGGGTATGGAACGTACTTCGTCATGCAAAAATCCTGGTTTAAGTAAAAGCTAGGTCTGTCCCTTTTATTTCCTATTACGCAAATCTGAAAATAGAAAACATGAACTGTTTGATTTGGTTGGGAGTTATCATCGTTTCAGACGCTATGCCATATGGCGGTCATGGGTGGAGCAAAGACCGCCGTGATATTAAAAATTACTTGGAAATAACATTGCTCGTAGAAACCGACGGCCCAAGGGAAGCAACTAACAATTTGCCCAGATACATGAATCAGATTATCTTCACTTCGTTCAGATAGCAAATTCGGGCTTATTGGGGTTGAAACCAGCTCCGTCGTCGCTGGACGGCTTATGGTTGTTGCCGTTTGTTGAACTTATTATCTGAACAATCTCCCACCAGTGAATATGAAACCTTCTGCATTTGAATTATATTTTCATCGCTCACTACCTGAACATCCATCCAAATTAATTATAATCCATTCCAACATATATTGTTTAATGGTAAGGGAGGATCTCGTATGAGTGGGAGAATGTAATATATAAAGGTTAAGGTTAAAGTTAAAGTTAAAGCACTAGGCGGTTCATTATTCCGCACATAGATACGCGCTTTATTTTTTGTTTTACCTTAATCACATAATCAACAGGATTATAAACAGGATTATACTGGTCATTAACGCTCTTTGTTATCTTGTCTGTCCGCTATATATAGACTAATGGGGGGGCATCTGGAGAGCTATAAGGGGTCAAAGGGGGTACCATTTTGGGAGACAAAGATAAATTTGCAGGATACGTATTAAACAAGACAGCCAATGACTGTGGGTAGCTCACCAGACTGTTAAGATTGAGAAGACTGGGACTCTGAAGACTACAAGAGTCAGTATGTGACAATATCACTTAAGACAAGTAGTTCAAAACATGGAAATAGCTGGAGGTTCTCAGATGAGCAGAGCTCTTCAACTTGAAATTTCTAATTGCACACCACTGACAAATCTCCAACCTCTTACCTTTTAAAGAACACAACCATACCACAGTACTAAGTTCACAAAAATCCTTTTGCACATCCCTCTTAGGTTGAATTTTACAACTTGTACCAGTACTTCAAGCTCTCAAACGTTTGAAAATTACAAACCCCATGAAGTTAAAATTTGTGGCCAATTTGGTCCAACAGTTTAACCTGAAGTAGGAACATATGGACTGTTGGTTTAAAAGCGTACATGTTGGAAAATCAAACCAAACTATGAGAACAATTCTAACCTATTTTTGATGTGAACATCTAATCTACAACTAATGTTATACCAGGCATGAAATTTTCAACTGTTTAAATTTTGATCAAAGTAGGGGGTCAAAACCCCACCTCCCCTACACGCCTTCCCCATTGCCTCAAACATTGCCCACACCAGGCTGCCTAGAAATCAATATTATTATACCAGTACCAAGCAGGATAGAGGAGAGTTAAATCTCTTATCTCTGCCCCTATTGGAACAAATGTGAATCCCATCTATGAGATCCATCCATCGAGTAAGATCAATATACCCCCCAATATCCAATAGGGTATGATTTCATCTGGATAAGTGGTGGTTAAGAAACTAATACTGGAACAGCCAAGTCTGTATTTAGTGTGTCTGACCTTTGCAGAATGAGGTGCATTTAATGACACTATTCCCCAAGGTGGAATAGCATCAACTAATTCACCCTCTGGGGACCTCATTTCCTAAAAATTACCTCATTTGAACAAATCTGAACCCGGCCACCCATAGTCCATCCATACCAAATATAAGCTAATATAGGCTCAATGGTTATTGAGAAGAAATTATCTTAAGATTTACTATGGAGGGAAAGAGTTATGGCCCTAGTTTCGCACTTATTTGATCTGATGAACTTATTTGAACAAATCTGATTGTGAGTCACCTAGGGAACTTGCACACTGAAATATATAAACATATTTGGTCTTTAATAGGGAGAAGAAAACAATTGTTGATAGACGGATGGATAGACCGACTGACAGACAGAAGACAAATTCAATCCAATATACCCCCAATGTTTCTTTGAAAAATCAGGGTATGATTTCATCTGGATAAGCGGTGGTTAAGAAAATAATATGCCAGCCAAGTCTGAATATAGTGTGTCTGACATTTGCAGAATGAGGTCCCCAAAAGGTGAATTTAATGACAATATTCCGCAAGGCAGGCTAGCATCACCGGATTCATCCTCAGGCTGATTAGGCCATGGGAAACCTAGGAACAGATTGAAGTTATACAGTTGAATTTTATAATGCACACCCATTCAGTACCTCAATTATGCATTTTATCTTCTGCAAATTAAGGGGACATAGAAACTGAACAGAAGGGAAAAAGTCAAAAAGTAACTAAATCAAAATTTCAATTTGATACATAAGATACTTCACAGAAGATGATGCATATGCAGAATTAGGTCCCTGTAGGGTGTTTTGGTGATGCTAGCATGCTGTACAGGGTAGCAACACTAAATCCCCCCTCTGTGGACCTCATTCTGCAAATGTCAGACACTAAATTCAGGCAGTTTGTTTTAAATTGCTAGCAGTGTTGTTTACATAAGCTGCCAGATGACATATATAATTTTAATCTAGATTAATGACCTGCGTGTGTCTCTCTCTGTCTATCTGCAGATATATGTATATATCTGCTTCTGGATAGAACAGGTATTAAAGTTGGAAGTTGGAGATGATATATGTTGGAAGGGATGTTGGTTGGGTGCAGGGTGTGAGGGGTGGGTCTGGGCCATGTGTGAGGGGGAGGGGTAATGGAATATTTCTGTAATTTCATTAAAGATTAAAGTTTCACAACTCTGCAGATGTTATAATGGTGTCACTTTTTCAAATTTTATAACATGTTTAAAAATAAATGTTTTGTTTGTTAAATTGAGCAAGGTGAAAATTCCAAAAATATGAATTTAAATTTTTGTTTTTGAGTTATGTCACTGGCTCCGCCCACATTCGACCCAGTGACCTCATTTGAACAAATCTGAATCGGCCCAATGAAATTTGAGAAGTCGTTGTAAGAATTACTATGGTGGGAAATAGTTATGGTCCTAGCTTCGCAACCATTTGACCGGGTGACCTCATTTGAACAAATCTGAATGTGATTCGCCTAGTGAACATCCACACAAAATATGAACCCATTCCGTCTTACGGTTCTGGAGAAGATGATTCTTGACGGACGGACGGACGGACGGACGGACGACGGACGAGGAGTGATGACTATAGCTCCACCGGAAACTTCGTCTCAGGTGAGCTAAAAAGTGACGTTGTCGGAGTCATGTGTGGAAAAGGGGCGTGGCAACATAATCGATAAAAAAATTGTCATCGAATTCCACCATACATACATGTATATATACAGGTAATCAAATTGTCCGTTTTGAAGATACCAAAGACGGATAGGATCGATCGATTCAGGGATGGATTGGGAAGGTTGCCAAAATGAATAGAATATTTTGTCGCCGATTTCCACCAAACTGATATATCTCAACACATTTCCTTGTATATATATCATTCCCTAAACTACATGTACAAGGAATCTAAAGGCGTAGTTTAAATGTTCCGACATGCAGTGATCAGCTTTGGCAACGACATTGTCAATTTCAGTTTTAACATGTCTAAACTCGGATGTTTTGAGTATTCAAGCCAAGGGAAATAACTCAGACATACGGTGCATGTACTAGCAAACCAACGTGCAGGCATCCATTCTTATCTAAAATAAAATGAATCATGGGAACTATATACGCCAAAGACAATGGCTCATAATATAACTGAAGTACAGAACACCATCACGGGTTGGCCAACATTGCTGATAATTGCGTACTGTTGTTGGAAAATGATTCATATAGTCGGCAGATTCACAGATTCATGGCTGACATGGCCTTGATTCTCATACCAGCTGAGTCCTGCCAATGGCCATACGCTAATGAGCCTTATATTACCAACGATAAGACCAGTTATATGTGTCATGTGTGATTCAGTCCACGGAAGTAGATTAATATTGGCGTGTTTGCCATTACAAAGTCGGACACCAATGACACAGTGACGTGTCCAGAAAATTAGTTTTCACCATTACCTCTACTTATCATCGAAATCAAAGATAATGCGCGTTAAACATTTTATCATATGACGCACGAAGACTGGATATCTGCAGTATCATCGTAGAACTAGATATTTTTAGACAGACAAGTACGTGACAAAGACCGTACCATCCAATATAACCCGCTTCAGGAGTTATAGGATAACGTGCAACGTGGAGCGTAAACAAAGAGAAGTACAACTACAGGTCACACTGATGATCCATATGAAGTTTGGTGACGATCGGTTGAGGGATGTGGCCTGTAGGGTGTGCTAATGGGTTCAAAACTGAAATCCAAAATGCTACATTCTAAACGAAATTCTGAAAATATGGCAAGCTCACATCTAGAGGTCACCCTGAAGATCCATATATGGAGTTTGGTGACGATTAGATGAGAGATGTGGATTGTAGGATGTACTAAAGGAAATTGTTGACGGACACACGCACGCACGACGGACGGACGACGAACCCGTGGCAATAGCTCAAGCTTTACAATGCAAATTGAGCGGAACGATGAACGGTTTCGCAAACTCACCTTTAGGGTGCGGTCATAGACTGGCAAGTTTTCACGGCATTTTCTCATCGGAAACCATATATATATGGTGCCAGAATATAAACGGCAAGATGCATATCAAATGCATATTTACCAAAGATAACGACATGGGAAGTACAACTTCGGTAGTTCCACATGTAACGTTGCTACTAACACATTGCCTTAAAATACATGTATGAAGGATTCTTGTGAAATAATAGCATGTTATTTACGCTGAATTGGTCCAATGTCGCATGGTTTCGTGCAAAAAAGACACACAGGATCTCACAAACGTGCAAAAAAGACACACAGGACCTCATAAACGTGCAAAAAGACACATGGGATCTTCCAAATCAGCAAAAAGTAACCCAGCAATTCGATTCAAGGATACGGAACTGCGGGACCAGTCAAACCCAAAGCGAACAAAACGCCCATTAAATTTCCGTGATTTCGAGATTTTTCACATTTAGAGATCCTGTGTGTCTTTTTTGCATCTTAGAGACATCCTGGTGTCTTTTTGCACGATACCATGCATTCGTCAATGACCAATTTACCGTTATTTACACATATTTACAGGTAAATTTCGATAGTATCGCTACTAATGGAACTACATATAGTTGTAACTTTCCATGTAGTTAGCTGTGATGTAGATGCATTTTATAAGCATGTTTTCAGGCACGTTGTAGCTTTCTACACCGAAACTCCTGCATAATAATGTCTGGCAAATTTAAGAATGTGTGAACGTACCATTAGCAGTTACAATTACAGTTAGTGCACCACATGTACGTGTACGTCACTAAGTTATGCGTATACACTTTAATTGTAATTGTGAAGCCCTAAGCGTCATAATTGATTTCTTCGGTTTGCACCAAAAAAACTTTCTTCAAAGCAACATGGCTGATTGCGCACCAAAATACACCAAATACCAATCGCTTTTGAATTCTTCCCGGTATCGACATAGGTCGTACGAGCTTTATATGTCACAGAAATACGCATCAAAGTAATAACAAATACAATTTTGAACACGATATTTGGGTCCCAAACAAAATGCACCCATGTGCATGGCATGGAACAGAAAAGAGTATTCCGTGTTAGTCTATTCCTGATATGGTAAAAAAGAGCGTTTTTTTCATATCTGTGCGAACAATTGAAAACAGCTGGAAAATGGTTGTGACCATGGCAAGTATTGTTCAGAGCATATGAAGTATCTCTCAACCTATCTTATACCTCCGTCCAAATTGCGTAAACAGAATTTGCAAGCTCGAATTAGCCATGTCCGTTTAAATATACAGACTCTCTGTCACTGGTATAGGTTTGTTGTCTCATACAGCCACCATGATCACATACAAGAAAAGAAGATGCATGCATCAGATCGCCCATGAATTATTTTACCAAAAAAAATAGTCACATACATTGGGGAAATGTTATAAAGTTAATATTAGAAATTGATATGTACGCATCTATCAGAACGATATATCTGATGTACTCACGACCAAGCACACGATGCTTGCATGGTCAAAATTACCCCCAGATATGAAGCGTGATCGTGCAAGTACAATTTGACAATTACATGCTCATAAACGTAGGCTATATGGTTTGCCGATAGATTCAAATCGTGACATCCAATATGCAGTCGGATAGATGCATGAGGGCTGTACCGTATTCCGAAGACTTGAATGATGCAAAGAGTAAAATCCAAGACGGATGCTGAGAAAAGAAACGTCAGCTTATCGAGTTGTCACCACAAATACACATATCAAATTTAAGATATATCAAATAGAACATGCTACCTATATAATGAAATGCAATAAAAGTATGTATACCCAACCCTCGACTACGACGCTGTGATCAGCTATGAGAACATACACATGAAATATTCAAACCGACCGGACAGTGTTGCATGCAATATAAGTATACTTAACCCCACCCCCTGTGTCACCCATCTGTGACGATGTGATCAGCCTTGATGACATAGACACTAAATATCAAATAGACCAGACAACGTACAATGCACACCCTAACCCCATGTCGCCACGCCTCTACATGCATGGGACACAGTATGACATGTGAAACATCCACATGGATGGTTCAAACAGACATGGTCCCGTGCAATATAAGTGCGTACACGCCAATCCCATTTCGCCGCGTCACTCTATGTAACCATGCAGTCGTGAGAACGTGCCCATGAAAATGTAAAACATATCCGACAGTGTCACAATCAATATAATAAAAAAGTACATACTGCTCCCCAACCGCATGTCGCCGTGTCCACACACGTGGTGACCGGACGTGAAAACATGCACATGTAATAAAATAAATCGTCGTTATAATCAAATGCAAGAGCAGTGTGTAAACCCACCCCTTGTACCACGACGCTGTGACCAGCCATGATAACATACACATGACATGTTCAAACCGACCATGCAGACAGCGTTTAATGCAATGTAAGTATACGTACACACCAACCCTGTGCCACCCCTCTGTGACCAGCACTGATGACGTAGACATGAAATAACCAAATAGACCAGACAATGCCCCGTGCAATATAAGTGCGCACACCCTAACCCCATGTCGCCACGTCTCTACACGGGACATATTGTGACACGTGAAAATATGCACATGAAATGTTCAAACATAAATGGTCCCATCTAATATATATTTTGGAACTTCTGTCTGTCTGTGTGTTAGCTATGGCCGGGAAAACTGCCAGACGGATTTTGACGAAATTTGATACCTAGGGATAATTTTGTCCAGGGAGTGTTTTGGACGGGTCAAATCGTGACTCCGACCTGACATTGACCTTCAAAAATGTCAAATCGGGTAAAACGGGACGGATTTCGACGAAATTTGATACCTAGGGACACTTTTGTCCAGGGTGTGTTCTGGACGGGTTAAATCGTTATCCCGACCTGACCTTGGCCTTCAAAAAGGTCAATTAAAGATCACATCGGGTAAAACGGGGTACTTTTGTCCGGGGAGTGTTTTGGACGGGTCAAATCGTGACCCCGGCCTGACCTTGACCTTCAAAATTGTCAATTCAATGTCAAATCGCGAATTTTGACGGGATTTCGACAACATTTGATACCTAGGGTTACTTTTGTCAGAGGAGTGTTTTCGACGGGTCAAATCGTGACCCCAGTCTAACCTTGACCTTCAAAATTGTCAATTCAAGATCAATTCGGGTAAAACCTGACGTGTACTTTTGTTGGGTACTTTTGTCCGGGGAGTGTTTTGGACGGGTCAAATCGTGACCCCGACCTGACCTTGACCTTCAAAATGGTCAATTCAATGTCAAATCGCGGAATTCGCCGAAAAGCAGAGGAGAAACAGCCCGGACGAAGTCGGGTCCACCAGCTAGTGCAATATAAGTGCGTACACGTCAATCCCAAGTCGCCGCTTCCCTACATATAACCAGTCGTGAGAACATGCAATGAAATTGTCAAACAGACCCGGAAGTGCCACATTCAATATTGGAAAAGCAGTACATACGTGCACCCAAATAGCCCCTCGCCGCCCCCATAGTCCATACGTGTGATGGCCAGACGTGAAAACATGCACATGAAATTTTCAATTATACCCGATAGTGTCGCATACAATGTAAGTATTTACACCCAAACCCACTGTCACTGCGTCCCTACTTGTGACCCACCGCGAACACACACACGCATTTTACAGATAGCGAGAATGATGCATGCTGGGAACGAAAGTATCCAAACAGGGCCGCATGCGTTTACTATGGGGGGTTTAGGGTGGGTCTATAAAACTAATTTTTTCATCAACAGACAATCACTGCACATTAACATGGAAAGGCTCAGATTTAAATAGTCCTATTAAAAATCATTTATTCAACCTGATATAAATGAAAACATAACATTCTTCAAATGATGACAGACCAAAGTTCTATGAATCACTCTTTTTGAAAATTGAACAATTGAAAAATGTGACTATTCTTATAGGTGGTGATTGGAATGTTCCTCAGGATTACAACTTGGATACATCAAACTATAAGCATAAAAATAACACTAAATCAAATGAGATGATTTTACAATCAATGCAGAGGTTAGACTTACATGACGTATGGAGACTTAATAATCCAAACAAAAAAAGGTTTACATGGAAGGGTCCTGGGAATAAAATGGCCAGACTTGACTACTTTCTTCTATCTGCAGACCTTCAACCCTTTATCCACAACTCTGATATATAAATCAGATATAAATCCGATCATAATCCTATCAGTCTGAGTCTTCAGTTTGTTAACTATCCAAGAGGGAGAGGTTTTTGGAAATTTAACGACAGCCTTTTAAAGGACCAAGAATACACAATCATGATAAAAAAAGTGATACAGGAAACAGTCGCGCAATATTCCCAAAATGCCAATAGTAATACTCTTAAAGTTAATGATCAACTTTTTTGGGAAACATTAAAATTTAGCATAAGAGGAGAAACAATAGCATATTCGTCCAAACTGAAAAAGACGAGAGACAACAGAGAAAAAGAAATTGAAAATAAACTTCGCGAACTAAATTTAAAATTAGATAATGGTGACAGTACGGTAAAGCCTGAAATGGACAAACTAGAAACTGAAATTGAGACAATTAGAAACCAAAAAATAAAAGGCATTATTCTGAGAACCAAAGCTAAGTGGAAAATTGAAGGGGAAAAAGCTACAAAGTACTTCTGTAATTTAGAAAAACGCCACTACACAGAAAAAATTATACCAAAACTCATTTTATCAGATGGATCCGAAACAAATGAATTTTCAAAAATTATTCGAGAGCAAGAAATCTTTTACCAAGACCTATATAGATCTAAATTATATAACGAAGAAGGAAATGAAAATAGTTTCAATTTTTGGGACAGTAACAATCCCTTTCTAAACTTCTTAGACACCCAAGAGTCAGAATCCCTGGAAGGATCTCTCACTAATTTTGAATGTGGAATGGCACTAAAAGGAATGAAAAATGACCGATCACCAGGGAGTGATGGCTATACAGCAAGCTTCTATACATATTTTTGGAAAGACCTTGGTCAGTATTTGATAAACTCACTAAACTATGGATATGACGCTCAAGAATTATCAATCACTCAAAGATGCGGAATAATTACATGTATTCCAAAATCGAACAAGTGTAAACATTATTTGAAAAACTGGAGACCAATATCCTCCTAAATGTAGATGTTAAAATTGCTTCTGCAGTCATAGCAAACAGAATTAAAAAACACCTCCCAAAATTGATCTCTAATTCACAGCTTGGTTTTATGTCAGGACGTTATATCGGTGAATCCACCCGACTCGTCTTTGATTTATTAGAAAAAAGTGAGAAAAAGGATATCCCAGGAATTCTTGCCATTCTAGATTTTGAAAAAGCCTTTATAGAAAAAAGCCTTGACTTTCTTAAGTTTGGTCCATCTTTAAAAACATGGGTTAAAACCCTCTATTCAAATATTTTTTAGCTATGTTATAAACAATGGTATCCTGTCAAATAAAATCGACATTTACAGAGGTGTGAGGCAAGGCGACCCACTATCACCCTATTTATTTATTCTATGAGTAGAAATCCTTAGCGCTAGTCTCAAATTCAACCCTGATATAAAAGGTATTAAAATAAACCACTCAGAATATATTCTTACACAATATGCAGATGACCTAAACCTCTTCCTCCAGGATGATCAGAAATCCCTCAACACTGCTCTCAATATGTTAGAAGCATTCGCAAAACTCTCTGGCTTAAAAGTAAATTTTGATAAAACACAGGCTGTATGGATTGGAGCAAAAAGGGGTTGTGGTGACGAACTAATCACTGATCAAACAATATCATGGAACCATACTAACTCAGATACTATCCTAGAAATAGAATTTAACCTCTTCAATGAGAACCATACAGAAAACAATTACAGAACAAAAATAAAGAAAATGGAGAATCTGTTAAATGACTGGTCTTTTAGAAACCTGAGTATTTATGGAAAAATTACTGTTATTAAGACATTAGCCTTGTCCATATTGACACATTGCTTGACAGTTTTACCATCACCATCTCAAGAAATTATAGATAAAACACAAAAATTTCTTTTCCAATTCCTGTGGTCAGGAAAACCAGATAAAATAAAAAGAAATGTGATGATCAATAACATGGAAGAAGGGGGTCTAAAATTCCCCCACATCTCTTCTTTTTGTAATGCATTGAAAATGACATGGATTAAAAAGATCTTAGATCCTGAAATTGAAACAAGCTGGAAAACATTACTAGTTGATGACTTAGAACCATTTGGTGGTCCCAAGATATGGCACCTTCACAAAGAAGGTCTCATAAGAGTGAGCAAAACTCTCAATTCCTTTTGGAAAGAAAATTTTAATAGTTGGGCCTTGTTAGATCAGAAATCTACCACAACCCCTGATGTTTTATGTGAGCCACTTCATCTCAACACAAGCATCCTCATAAACAATAAACTATTTTTCAACAAGCTCTGGATTAAAAAGGGTATTTACTTTGTGAATGATCTCCTGAATGAAGACTCAGGTATTTTGGGATATGAAAACTTCTGTAGACAATATGATATAAGTACTCCTTTCACCACCTATCAGGGTCTTCTTTCAGCTCTACCACAGGCATGGAAATCGTATGCTAGGGAAAACCGGGCACTTCGCACCGTGACCACACAAAATATGGAGATTTTAAAGAAATGTGACAAGGCATGTATAACTTTTTATCCACTTTTTGTGGAATATGTAGCCAGCTCTCCAAACATATCACAAAGTAAATGGGAAGAGAGGTTAGATGGAGAGCTCTCCCCTACAGAATGGAGAAATATATATACAAACACTAAAAAAATTACAAATGATACTAGTCTCTTATCTTTCCAATATAAAATAACTCACAATATTTTATATACAAACACAAAACTCATGAAATGTAAATTATCAGAAACAGAAATGTGTAGCTTATGTCAAACAAACAGGGAGACAATTACTCATCTACTCTATGATTGTCCAACCACTAAGTCAATATTGTTAGAATTCCAACAAATAATGAAAGTCAGATGTAACATTGAATTAGAATTATCCAAATAAATGGTAATTTTTGGACTTCCATGTGGAAATTCCTCAGACATTAAAGGGATTTGTGTCCTCCTTTTCAAAAGTTACATATATTCATGTAAACTGAGATCTATAGACCCAAGTTTAGCTGGATTCCTAGTATGGCTCAAATGTTATAAAACAATGGAATGTGTAGCAGTAAGGTCCTTTGCATCAAAAAAAGGAAGTGAACTTTCAAAATAGATGGGAAACAATTCAAGAACTATTCCATAATTGAGTGATCACGGTGCTGACTCCTGAGATAGAAACCCAAAATATAGTATATCTATTATTCACCCATTTTCAGTATATGAATTTATACAATAGATAAAATTGAATCAGAATGCTGTGCATTGCAGTTTACACAATGTGGTAAATAATTTAATTTTGACAAGATAATGGCAGAGAAATCTTCTTCATCCCATTCACAAGATGCATTTATTAGTAAAAGTTATGGGTGTGACACATACAGAGAATCGAAAACCACTCTACTTTAGTCAACCAATTATTTAACTATAAACGCTGTTCCTATTATTAAGAATAAGTGGTATCAGGATATTTGTGGATCTTTACAATACCATGCTTTCCATATGAGCTGTCAGAAGACTAATGAATAATCCTCCTTTATATATATAAGCTGATAGATATATGTATATTATAGTATGATTTACTAAAACGCGACATATTATTTATTCAAGAATGATATTCATTCAAAATCACATGATTATTACTTAAATGATATGTAAAACATGACTATGTATTTAGACCTAAATAAAAATATTAATAAAAAAAAAAAAATTAAAAAACATTCTTCAAATAAATTTAAACTCTTCACTGAACTCTTCAAATAAAAATAGACTATTCAAAAAAACCATAATAAAATAAAACAAAAGTGTTAAAACAAACATTGACCGATTTCAATGATATTCGGTATATGTGTCTAGGATCACCCTTATATGTGTCTAGGATCACCTCTAGATGGGAGCTGTAACTTGAATGATTTTTGATGAAAAATATGGCCACTGGCAGCCATCTTGGATTTTACTCTTTGCATCACTAAATTCTTTAGCACACCCTACAGAGCTTATCCCGCATCCGATCATCACCAAACTTTATGTGAATCCTTGGTGTGACCTCTCGATGGGTGCCTACCATTTTTTCCCGAATACTGTAAAAAACATGGCTGCCAGCGGCCATCTTGGAATTTACTCTTTGTATGACTAAATCATTTAGCACATCGTACAGGTCACATTTCTCATCCAGTCGTCACCAAACTTCACATGGATCTTCGGGGTGACCTCAAGAAAGGGAGCCTCCCTTTTCCCCCGAAAATTGTTAAAAAACAAACATGGCCACCGGGAGCGATCTTGGATTTCAAATGTGAATCCATCAGCACAAACTACAGCCCACATTTATAGGAGAATTGCTTTGAAATTGTACAGCTATAAGTAGGACTTCTTCTATAAGCATGATATGGAACATAGATCAGATAAGATCAGAACAACTAAGTAAAATAGTCATTTGAAGCAGTTTGTAGGGGGGTGGGTCCCTATCCCAGAATCGGAAAAAATAAAAAAAATAGGTGGTGGTGGGTACCAAGCGGGCGGAAAAAAAAAGCGCCTAGTGTCCGGAAATTTTTTCCTCACCCCTGGCTGTATTTGAACATTTGTTACACAGGCTGCACGATCATTAACTTCAACTGATAAGCACCGACTGATATGCGCGCAACAGTTTGTCTTAAATAAATTGTTATAAAAACACAGGTTTATGACCGCGGACATAAGCCGATTAAGGTTGATGTAATTTATCCATGAACATGACAAATGGAGATTCTATCACCATTCGACACGAAAGTGGGACATTTAAACAGACAAGTTTCATTTTCGTGGAACACGAAAAAGCGAATTTATTGTTGGCAGTTTCGGCAATCTGAGTGTTATTTAATCCCAAAAATACACGGAACTCCTTTACGATATTCCGATAGGAATATGTTTACTCTATGTTCTCTAAAAAAAAATGGTGTGAATATTCTTGATAGAACTATTTTTGTCAGACGTTTTGTAACACCTTAAAACATTGAGCAGTTAACGCAATTTTCTGAATTTTCGGACTATTTCGTCGCATAAAATTAATAAAAATATGATGAGCAACTGAATTTGTTTTTGAACATTATAGAAGGGGTATATGTCCCTGATATATGTTTAAAATTTCACGCAAAAACTATAAAAGATGACAAGGTTATAATTAGTTCAATATACCCACCCTAAATCACCCATAGTAAATGCATGCCGCCGATAAGCATGGGTCTGTGTATGCATAGTTTCTGTCCCGGCATGCAACAGTCAAAATGGTTATCTGTAAAATGGTCTGTAAAGTGGAGTTTGTTTTAATTCACATTTTAAACGAGAGGCCGATCACGATCGGCAGATGTTTAACCCATACCTTGGCGATAGTGATTAGCTATTTTCAGCTTGGACGCTAAAATCCTATCTAAAAGGGCCATAATTCTGTTTAAAAAAATCAAATAAAACCCAAATTATTAATTCTATCTGTATTTTGCGCTGAGAAACTCACATTCAAAATTTGGTTTCAATCAGATAAATTTGTTTTGAGTTATGCGGCATGCGTGAATTCTAAGTCGAAGAAGGGTCATAACTCCGTAAAAAAAAAAAATACTGATCGAACCCACAATCGAACTCGAACTTGGGCTGAGAAACACAGATACAAAATTTGGTTCAGATCGAATAAAAATTGTTTGCGTTATCGCACCATGCATAAATTGTCCATGGACAGACAGACGGACGAATGACTAGTGGTCAATCCAGACGTCGAAGCTATGTGTACCATACTATGGTATGGGTACACATAAAAATCAAAATAAATGAATCAATCAATAGGGGCAAAGAGTGTGTCAAAATAATCCAACATAAAATGAGATATATCAGAAAACAAGTATTTCTGTTAAAATATCATGAATGTTGAAGAGTTAATTTTTAACAACAAAAATCCATGTAAGTGAAGGAGGAGAAACCTGGAGATATAATATAATGAATAAATTGTCAATATAATATAGCCAGTACAATTGATGACCAGGGCTAATAATTCGAACTCTATAAAATTAGTGGACTGTACCAGGTATGTATGTCACTTGAATATTTCTTTGATAGGTTATCACTGGAGAGATACAAGTGTATAGACAGCAGACACCAGATACCTATGTGCATTAGTGAGGTGTGAGATCAGATTATAGGAATGTGAGACTTTATAAAAATAAACAAACAATGCACACAGCCCAGATGCTGACACTGAGGTTAGCTTCTGTGAGTACAGCTGCATTATTGGCTTGTTGATAAACATTTATCCCCAGTGTTATTTGTCTGTCTCCAACTAGCACTGGCCAAAAGAGAATGTTATCATTATATTTCTAATAGAGTTGTCCACCACTCCACCATTAAAATAGCTTTGGGATTACAGGTATATGTAAAACAAATGTAGTCTCAACTTTGCATATTGGATATTCACATGATAATTTATTGATAGCATTATATTAAATGCAACTATTACAATAAAATTTGCATACAGGACATCACACCTAATTAATGTATAAAACTATCAAATAGTGTTCATTAATAACCCTGGTTCAAGAGTATAAGGGTTAATTAACCAAAACCAAATTCCATACAGATGAAGAGAGTGCTAAGGAAAACCTAGGTACCATAAGAAATATGAGGTAAATCAGAAGAAACATATTTTACTTATTGCTTTGGATGGCAGTCTGTGAAAGGGTTAATTATTTCTAAACCAATCAACCAATCGATACCAAAAACTATACAGGTGAGGGGTGTGTCATCGTAAACCTACATTTCAAATATGAACAGAATCGGACAAATAACACTTTGGTTATTGCATCGGATAGCACATGCCCATGTGTGGATGCAAAGTGTTAATAATTTATAATCCGATCAATCGATCTATACCAAAAACTATACAGGTGAGGGGTGTGTCATTGTAAACATGCACATGAAATTTGAACATGATCCGATAAAAGATACTCCAGTAATCGAATCGGATAGCAAGTGTCTACGGACAGACGGCCAGACGGACAGACGGCCAGACGGACAGACGGACGGACGGACAGACGGACGGACGGACGGACGAACGACGGATGGTTGATCCGGACGTCGGCATTATGTGTACCATACATGGTATGGGTACACATAAAAACCTATTTACTTTACTAAAGGTCAGTAATAATATTAACTGTTTTAGTTTTAATTAACTATTTGCTTCTTCTCATCGCAAATACGCCACTACTATTTGCTTCTTCTCATCGTAAATATTCAACTACAACGTTTCCGTCCATGTACAAAATATGACTTAATATCGTATAAATTTTTAATTCATTTCACTTAATAATCTTAATTTAAAATAATCATTACGTGTTTATCAAGAACAGGTATAAAACTGTACATTACCTCGTTTAAAAGAGAGAGATGTATAGCTAATATGTATAGTATATACATCATACCTTAGTAGAATACGTTATTTAATACACCAAACATTGTATCAGATTTAAAAAGTATTTTTTTGTAAAATAATTCATGGACGATCTGATGCATGCATCTTCATTTTCTTTTTGCTAATTGTTTTCGGCATTCAGTTGTACCATTGACACAGGCCAAGATAAATTGGGCTGGTTTGATCCGGTTCGAAGCTGGTTTACTCGGATTTCATATGATAACAAAGAAAAGCAATCGTAATTTCGGGCTAACATTTACTCATATTGGTAAACCAAGTGACACATGAGACACAGTGGAATCCAATTTTCCACTGTTATATTCCCCCTTCGGGCGAAATGAAACCTGCCGACAACGATCATTAATTGGCCGAATATAATGGAAGAAAACTCTTTCAATTGTATGCATGGTAGATGGCATGATTAGTCGTGCGTTGTCGAGTTCAATAATCCATCTCGTCGGCATTTTTGCGAAACGAAAAATTGGCCCGACATAAAGTTTACGACGACGAATAGTTAAAGTCACATGACAGTTTGCGCTCCAAAATACGCATACTATTATTCGCTTTTGAATTTTTCTCAGTATCGAAATAGGTCGATAAATATCTGAACTACCTTTCTACGAACATTCTGAAACCCAAACAGACGCATTGAAGTTATGAAAAATACAACTGTGAACAAGGTGTTTGGGTCCCAAACACAAAACAGCCATTTGCACAGGGTTCCCGCTGCCACTTGCCAAATTTGCCAATGGCAAAAATAATTCACATTTGGCAAAAAATATTTTCATTTGGCAAAAGTTTTGGCAAGTCACTTATTAATTGCTCAAGCAATTTGAAAAATATTGGTCAATCAATGCAATTAATTCCAGGAAACTCTTACAACATAATTATATTAGTGGTGTTATATAAGGTTTAGGGACGGTTAACACCTCTATTAAGATGAAGTTAATCTCATAGCATTAGTACTGATGGTTGGAGGGATTACTAATCCTCCTTTGATCTGCCCTTCTGATGGAGAAACCCTCCTACAATTGAATTGTTCGGTGATTGGCTTATTTTTGTATGTAAACCACAATAGAAATGCGAGTATAATTATTTATTAACTTTTCTATCGATATCAAAAGTCGTTCAAACCGCGATTGTCGAAACATAAAACTTAATGTTGCAGAAAATGATACTATCAGGGATAGCATTTGGCAATTGCTAAAATAATTTGGCAAATGTAAATATAGGTCCAGCGCGGACCCTGCATTTGCACGACATGGAACAGAAAAGAGCGTTCCGTGGTAGTCTATTCCTGATATGTTAGCAATAAAAAGCGTTTTCTGACTTCTGTCGAAAAGTTAAAAACAGCTGAAAAATGGCTGTGACTTTGGCAAGTGTTTTTCAGAGCATATGAAGCCGGTATGCAAATAGTTCGTTTATATAGCGACCTATCGTATCCGTCGCTCCAAATTACGTAGAAAAAAATTTGGTGGTTCGAAAGAGCCATGTCCGTTTAAAACAATAAAACCATAGTCAGAAATGGTAACGACCCCAATATCATATTATTAAATATATATGAAATAGATTAGAGCTTGGGACCTTCACCTACAGCGAAATACATCAATAAGGAACAGATATTAAGAAAGTATATGCCGTATGAGTCTGTGTTAGTAATAAATGGGAATAAAATAAAGTAACACCATTTAAGACTCATTTGAGGTTTTAAAAAACACGAGCTTTCGGCTATCTAGTAGCCTTTATCAAGTATGAGTGAACAAACTATCATACTTTATCAAGTATGAGATATCTTACTTGCACTGTTTTTGCAATGTTATGAAGTCGTATAATTCCCTGTCACAACAGAAACAAAATCCTAGGTTTTGAACTAGAGGAGTATGATCTCTACGGGCGTAGCTGGAGTAGAGATTCATGGCATGATCTAGGGAGTGAGACACCCTGTCGCCACGTTCATGATAACATGTCCATGTGCTTTGATGCAGTGAACGTACGTTTAGCTTACTGCCAATGCAAGTATAGATCGTAAGATCACACCGGAACTAGTTACCACAATTCATCGCTATGTGCAGTTACCAAAACGAACGCCACCGTTGGCATCTATACCTGGCACAATCGAGGAAAGTGTATGTCTTCTAGCGTAAACATATTAATATGTAAGCGGTGTCCACATGCAAAGACAAGTTTGTGTCTTCGTGGTGGCGAAGGGCCAACAACAATCAGGGCGCAAAACCAAACTATTAACGCAAAAGAAAAGATTTCACAGAGACAAGCCATGATTCAAAAGACGCACCAATCGTGGTGTGAATTACGGATTAGCGACATCGTATATTATCAACAACGTATATTATCAACAACATATGCTGAACGCATGACTGATCGGAGCGAAATCACAGCGTTAGAGCGGCACCGACTTGTGTTAGCTGGCCGATATTACAGAGAATATACAAAACAAAACAAGTACGCAAATGCCGAGTACGTTTTTAATCACATTTACACCATCACCTCTCAAGACACGACAAAATACACTTGCCAATATACACCCTATATAAGAGGGCGTAATTGTTAACTGCTAGTCATGAGTTTGCAAAACCTCTGTACAATAAAGTATATATGTAATAATTTTACCACGCTGAATTCGAAGCTAATTGGGAAAGGAGGTGCACCTATAATTGAACAAATAACTTCTCTTCCAATCACATTGCCCAATATTATTATGGTAGTTTATTTTACATGTCGCGTGCATTGCCTCTATATTCATAAAATTTGGCTTGGAACCCTGACTACATCAAAGTAACAGTAGTTTTTATCACTCGATTTTGAATATAAATTATAGTGGCTATATATCTCACGGTGGGGAATAGCGTGGTTTCGAGGTTGGTGAGTACCACGCATTCAAAATTGCCGAGGCGAATGCAAACGCACAAAAACATAATATATGAGGAGCTGACACAAAAAATAGCATGTATACTGTTACGAGCATATGCTATTTTATTTTCTAAACAAGGTGATACCTTATCTGTTCGGAAATACTCAGTAGTTTTCTATAACGTTCTGACCAAAGTTGCCAGTCGGAGGTGCGTGGAATACATCTATGAGAATCATTCGACTGACAACTTTGGTCAGAATGTTAGAGCAAACGACTGTGAGTTTGGACACACATGCGGTCTCAGCTAGTTTGAAAAAGTATGGCATATGCTAGTAGCTGCCAAAATGCTATTTAATATATCACTATATCACATGAAACCCATATTATATCATTAAAACCCATTAGATATTTTCTTATCTCTCACTAGTGAATAATATGCGGGGGCTTCCCGACAACTTTCGTAAAGCCGCACATGACAACAACACCAGACAATGCAAAATGATTGCTTTGTTCATTAAAGTTAAATTATTGTCCAACATCGTTGCACTAACCAAAATAGACACAAAAACAAAGAGGCAAACTGTGGGGACTATATTTTCCGTCGGCAGCTCGAGCGCGCAATAAAGTCGTATATGGCTGTGAAGCGTCTTCAGCCAACAATGGAAATGTGGGCATTTTTAAGCTTCTGTTAAGGATTTTGATTTGTTAAAAAGGCATAAAGCTCTAGTTTTTTTCATGTGATATACGAGATCTTCAGCTCGTTATGTTGGGATATAAAATTTTATGAAACTCGTTTCATAAAATCTTACATCCCAACATAACTCGTTGGGGTTCCTCTATATCCTTGTTTATCACCCTTTCCCTCGGTTTGGTGGCGTTTCAATCGCCTCGGCCATTTTGAATTCGTGATACTCATCAAATTGAAACCACGTGAGTCCCCACGGTGGACTTCGTCGTTATCGTAGGAATCGCTGCCATGGTCACATTTATTTACGTTATCAATATCACATTCCTGTTTCTTCATCTTAATTGAGCTCTCTGTACGACGAATCAGCGAATATCTAAGGCGGTGAACATGCCATGAATCACTACTCTGGCTACGCCCGTACATATCATTGCATTAATTCAAAACCTGGGAACAGTTTGATGTTCTGACAGTGAATCTTACAACATTGAGCAAACAAGACAGGGATATATTTCTTCGTTAATATTTATTCCTCAATAATCTACTTATTATTGGTGGTCCCAACTCGATAATGCATGTTTTTTTGTACTGCTGTGAGCCGATATCGCAATAACATTGAATTAATTACCCGGGATAAATTTCACAATTGAAAGCGATTCAAAGCAAAATGGCCAACAAAGTCACTTAAATTGTGCAATTTCTAGTTGGGACCTTCACATACAGCGAAGTACATTATTAAATAGTTTATGGCTTTACATACGGTACATGTACATATTCATGGTATTGGTGTGACCATAGGGGCTTGTCGTTAAAGAGGTACTGTTCACTAAATCCGCCCATGTATGGGACCATCTCCTTTTATACTCAACAGAATATATGCAACAAATGAATGAATTTGAGACACGGATTAGTTCAAAATACACTTTCTGTGCTCTCTGAAAGAAACAAACAACATGGTAATTATAATTATAATGAAAATGAGTTTATTACTCAAGTGTACAGTACCCCTTCAAATCATAACAAATAAGATCGCTACTCGTGCGTAACATTCACTCTCGGTGTTGTGCATAGTTTATCAACATGTTATAGTTATTCTACGAGTGGTCGCGATCTCCCGCCGCACCGTGACTGCAGTATAGTTAGACCAGGTCCCCTCAGTCCACAACAGCTTGGGATATCGGTTGGGTCGAAGCTGTTTTTGGATCGATTCCAATCCCGTTACTCTTCTATAACGGACTTTACGACCAGGATCGTGTGTGCCGGGGGGTCATGCTTGGATGTCTTTCGATTATGTCCAATGGAAGCTTTGCGCATAGTAAAATACCGGGCAACCTTTCCCAAGCATGACGATATCAAACATGCATATATCTGAGGTCCGCTACTTGTCAAAGTAACGAGATTTATAAGTAAACAAAGCCTTGTTTTTCAGAGAATTTAGATTTGTTGCGCTATAAGAAAATGCATGTAAACAATACATTAAACGATCGGATAATCACTCTACCTTTTTCTATCACGATAACTGATATATCATTTTGAAGACAGATTAATCGCGGACATGTCAGACGATTAATCACGTGTAGGGTTTACGTGAATGCCCGAGCTCCACGTGTACATATGTAATACCGGTACGTCTTCCTTGGTTTTTCTGCCATCATATGGTAAGAATAAAGAGTATTTGTATCCAGTATGTGCGGTAAATCTGACTTCGTTGACTTTCTCTCATATATAGTACTCAGTAAATGTTTTCATTTTTCATAATGCGATTTCTTCAGTTTGCTAATTAGGACATACTGGGCCAAATTGTTTTTTAATGTGGTCCCAATACGCTTCTATACATACAAAATTATGTTGGCTCTCGAGCAACCTGAATTGGGTTCCTTATTAAAATTGGGTCGAAATGATGTTGTGTGGAAACTGAAAATATGTGTCGAAAATAGGGATAGACTGGACATTAAGGAAATGACCGGGATAACTCCAGTATCATTCACAGCCACATCGGCCAAACAGTTTGAGCCGAAAAGTGTGGGGTAGAGTTTGAAAAAGTGGCTCGAAGAGTCGAAAAATATAATTTGGGGTCGTTTTCCTCAAGTCCCGATATTTTTCGGCCCGAGCACTTTTCTAATTTGGGGTAATTCCGGTAATTTTATGATATATGGTGAATAAGGACTAATGAACAAAATTCACGACGCTTGCTCTCGCCTAAGTCCCATTGGGACGATGCGGAATCTCAGAACCCCAGTCACGACAATGCACAATGCATCCTTATATATATCCATAAAACGTCAATCAAATGTCTGCACGCGGTGAAATATTAAGAGTATCCGACATTCGGAGTAATCGGTCTTCGGAGTATAAAGACTTCGGAGTATTAGACATTTGTAGTATTGGGCCTTCGATGTATTAAACCGTCGGACTATTGGACCTCGATCTATTGGACCTTCAGAGTATTTAGCCTTCGGAATATCGGACCTTCATAGTATTGGACATTCTGAATATCGGACCTTCGTAGTATCGGAACTTCGGAATATCTGACCTTTGGAGTATTGGGTCTTCGGAATAAAGGTACGTAACCAAGCAAAATCGCTCACAAAGTCACTTAAATCGTGAAATTTCGAGTTGGTCACAGCCACTTCCAGCTGCTGTTTTAAATTTTTCGCACAGAAATGCCCTATACAAGTATCATAGCAATTCAGTGGGATATATCAACATCAAATCAGGACAACTTGACAGGGGTGTTCATTATTAATATGCTCAGAAGAATACTTCCCATAGTGGAGTAGATTAAGTCCAATTTTCAAGGCAATTGTTCAATTTGTGACTAAAGCATGAAAATTTGCACATATGTGCATATTCACATACTAATTGATATTAGATATGGAGCCACGCTGAAATTTCACTTTAACCCCTCTTTTAAAGGGTTTTACAAATTTAAAGAGCGTTTCGTGTTTATATAATTATTAAATGTCACAATTAATCTTACCATCAAACATGCGATTTAAAATTCGGCATATACATTAAGTATGTTCTGCGAGATATAGTGCCACATTTTTAGGGGGAAATTGGAACTCCCGTCCAAGATGGCCGTCAAAATGGCAGCCGGAAGTGGAAAATTTGACATTTTTTCACTAATATCTTCTAGATCTGTTTCTGCTGTACGGAATTGCTTCAGCAATGTGACTATATTTTTGTATTATTCATATTAACGCATCATTGGAGCAATGAAATATGCCATCCATGAGGTTCCAGCCGCTTCTCAACCCCCAAAAATTATATTTTATTGAACTCGGTATGAAATTTCACCAAAACTCACCATTGGGATTCTTGTCATATTTTAACAAGAAATGGACATAACTGTGCAAACTAAGTGAGGCATACCATTACTTATGAATATTTAAACTCAATGGAACCAAAATTGTCAATTTGGCTGAAAATGGCGACCAAAACCTCGGAAATGGTAAATATTGGCCCAGCATGCCATGTAATCACTTACAAGTTGTGGTCGGTGAATAAAATTGGCCATTCTGTCTTACAATCATTAAATTCTAACATTATAATTTAACCACTGACATTACCAGAAATATATTTCTATCACAAACTTTACATCAAAATCGGCAAAAAATGACTTCTGGTTTGCACCATTTCTTCAAGTAAAGGAACTATATTTGGTATCAAAGATGTTTATTGTTTTGATCTGTCTTAATTGTGTCACACTGATGTGTTTCTAGACAAAATTAACCAAGGTGGCTTCCAAAATGGCAACAAAATTTGGTAAAAAAAAAGGTGTTTTTGTTTGTTTTACATACATCCCGAACATTATTCTCTGTTCCAAAGAGGGTAGCAAATTGTTACTCACTTGGTTATTAACCATACAACTTAATCCACTGACTACTACATGTATCATTCTCGTTGTCCTAGTGCCTTCTGAGGCATGACACATTCATTGTAAATGATGTCTCTAGTATGGAATTCTGAGAAAAATGTCATTTAGGATTCTGGCCATATTTTTGAACAAATATGGGCAGAACATCTAAACGGAACCGATAAACCATTCTATGTGGCTACTCTCTAATTTAGCGTCAAAATCAACTTAATATATAATAATAAATAATAGTTATATAGCGCTTTATCCCAGATGGCCCAGAGCGCTTACATTCCTACTAATACCCTGCCCTCTATCACACGTGATACACACACATACATGTATATACACACACACCATAGACCTGTACACAAGAGCTGGTGCCATAAGATAACACATACATAAAAATTGTTAAACAACATCTGAGATAACGTCCCCATAGTGAGAACAGAATAATTAACTCTTTAACACATATTTGGATTCGGTCAGAGAGTTTGCAAATCTTGTGTCGTGTCTCAGTGAGTTCCAACCATTTGGAGCAAACGAATAAAATGCTATATCGCCATAAAAATTTTGATGGAATATCCATTAGAGCTTGTGTCTGTGACCTCAGATTCATAGGTGGAACATACATGCTTAAAAGTTTATCAAAATATTGAGGTAATACAGGGAGAATGCTTGAACTGGATTCTGATTTTTTTTATAACAATGATGCACATTTGTAGTCTATACGAGCACGAATAGGAAGGTAGTGTAATTCTTGTAGCAATAGTGTTACATGTGAAAATTTTGGTTTGCTGGAAACAATCATTGCAGTAACATTAATTACATTTTGCAATTTATCCAAATGTTCAGTTGAGATACCGGCGAGAATGGTCTAATTTTGAAGATGCAAATGACGAAACAAGTGTCTGTGACGATGCCTGTGTTAAATATTGCCGTAACTGCGAGATGCGACGAAGCTCCATAAACATGGATTTGCACATTGAATTGACCTGTACATGTATGTTCATGTATAATGTGTTATCCAAAACACTTTTGGTTCCATTGAGTTGAAATATTCATGATTAATGGTATGCCTCACTTACTTTGCAGTTCTGCTAATTTCTTGTTGAAATATGACTAGAATCCAAATGGTGATTTTTGGTGAAATTTCATACCGCGTTCTGTAAAATTGAATTATTGAGGGATCGGAAGAGTGCGATATTTCATTGCCCCAGTGATCAGTTAACATGAACAATACAAAATAAAGTCACATTTCCGAACCAGTTCCATCCAGAATAAACTGATCTAGAAGATATTAATGAACATATGTAAACAATTTCTACTTCCGGCTGCCATTTTGACGACCATCTTGGACGGGGAGTTCCAGTTTCGCCCTAAAAATGTGTCATTATATCTCGCAGTCATACTTACTGTATATACCTAATATTAAATCACAGATTCCATGGTAAGATTAAATGTGACATTTAAAAATATATATAAATCACGATATGCTCTTTAAATTTGGAAAACCCGTTAAATGCGGGGTTAAAGTGAAATTCAGCGCGGCTCCATATCTAATATCAATTAGTATGTGAATATGTATATAGGTGCAAAATTTCATGCTTTAGTCACAAAATGACTAATTATGTAACTAATCTACTCCACTGCCATGGTTACGGCCATTTTCAAACAGTTTTAAGTTTTCTCAGACAGAAGTGAAACAAACGCTCTTTATTTCTACCATATCAGGAATAGCCTAACATGGAACGCTCTCTTCTGTTCATTGCCGTGCATCAAACTCCATTCAGGGTTTACCTCCCTTGATGACTGGGTAAGACCGCTGCTATCGGCGACATTTTACCCATATTTGATGGACATCCGCGATATTAAGATATATAATAAGCGAACAGAGCAACATGCTGCCCTTGTTAAGCACACACAATATCGAACAAAATTTGTGTATTTTGTCATTATGTTTTAGTGCAAATACAAAATTTTACTGTGGAGTGATCGGATTTCGCCATTTTTTGCTGGAAAACCCCATGCTAAATATAGAAACATATACTAGTACCCAGGCGGTAACAGAGTCAGAAAGGAAATATGACTGGTGCGCTCTGGTAGAGATTGGCCATGCATATGACTTGGTTGGTTACCCGAACGTCGTGTTCCAAGATGTATTTTTATGACTCCATGCGTCTTTCTGACAATGTAACGCTGATAGAAAGGTAGTTATTTATGGACACATTTCGATAGCGTGAACTATTTAAAGCCACATGACGGTTTGCGTTCCAGAATACTTATTAGATTCTGAGTATCGAAATAGGTCGATAAATATCTTAACTACCTTTCTACGAACATTATTTAACATAAAATGACGCATTGAAGTAACGAAAAATACAACTGTGAATACTGTGTTTGGGTCCCAAAGTGTTTGGGTCCCAAACACAAAACAACCATTTGCATGACATGGAACAGAAAAGAGCGTTCCGTGTTATTTTATTCCGGATATGGTAGCAATAAAGAGCGTTTGTCTGACTTATGGCGAAAAGTTGAAAACGGCTGAAAAATGGCTGTTACTTTGGCAACTGATTTTCAGAGCATATGAAGCCGGTATATGAATAGTTCGTTTATTTATCGACCTATCGTATCCGTCGCTCCAAATTACGTAGAAAACATTTTGGAGGTTCAAATGAGCCATGTCCGTTTAAAAGCGAATATATTCAGGTGTATTTTGGAGCGCAAACCACTTAGTGGCTTTAAAGTCTGGAATATACGACTTTTGTTCTAAAAATAACACATTGTCTTACTAATACTGGTTGGAATATCAAACTGTCAGAACAAATTCAACCTACGTTTGGTATGAAATTACAACTCTAATGTGTCAGACATGGCATTTTCAATTAAGAGGGAGGTAAAAGGGCAACATTTGTATGGGGAGTTCAGTATTAATTATTTTAGAAAAGATTGATCAAACATTACAAAGCGCAGGTGAGCATATCATACATTTTTGAAAAGTTTGAAGATTTATCTAGTGACAACGCGAAGCGGAATTTTGATAATTATCTCAGGTTGGATATTATTGGACATTATTAAAAAGTAGGTCACCATTGTTTATCATTGTTTATAATATTTCCATCAAATGTCACAAAACAAAACATAAAAAGAAAATCTGCTTTGCGTTGTCACTAGATATATGCTCAAGCATTCCAAGAAGACATGAAGTTTTAATCTACGGTTTGTAAATATTGAGTAATCTTGTCTTGAAAATCAACACTGAATTCCCCATTTAAATGTTGTCACATTACCTCCCTCTTAAATGTTGTCACATTACCTCCCTCTTAATTGTCTAATTTTTGGCCAAAGTTGATGGAGTGACACCTTGTCGCCCAGTCCGGGCCTACAATAAAGTGAATGTTTCCACTAACCTCTGGTGTTCTGTGTCCTCTGTCGAAATGAATGGAAGGCGACGATGTGTTCGCCCGAGTCGTTAGCCGTTCATTGACCGAGTACTACAACACCAATAAACAAATACGTTTGCCACCGAGATGACAGACATTAATCGACCAGCGATGCTGTACCGGACCTACCTCCGAGCATATCGTTAAAACGAAAACGAGACGTTGCCATGACAGCTATGTGTTTATAATTGACTATTAGTTCTATAAATTGGCCGCTAACTAGCCAGGGAGTCCTAATGAAATGCAAACACAACACTGGAACGGAAACACACGCAGATAGGAAGGATGTCACGCGTGTGTCTCCAACTCGGACACCATGACAATCAGGGTTCGCGCTGCCACTTGCCAATGGCAAAAACAATTTACATCTGGCAAAAAATATTTTCATTTGGCAAAAGTTTTGGCAATTCACTTTTTAAATTCTAAAGAAATCTATTGGTCACTCATGACATTAATTTCAGGAAAGCATTGCAATTAGTGGTGGTCTATAAGGTTAGGCAATGTCAACACCTTTATCAAGATGCAGTTAATCTGATAGCATTAGTATCGATGAGATTACTATATTATTTATTGTTGAAGTGTTTACATATAGATAATCCTCTTTTTTATTTGCCCTTCTGGTGAAGCACCCTTCAAAAATCGTATTGTTCGGTAATTGGTTTGTTCTATGATAAACCACAGTAGAGAGGCGAGAATTATTAATAATTAACTGCTTCCCTATCGATAACAAAAGTTTGTTAAACAGCGCTTGTCGAAAAAACAGCGCTTGTCGAAATATAAGACTAAATTTGGCAGAAACTGATATATTTGTCAATTTCTAAAAGAATTTGGCAACAAATATTTTCCTTTGGCAAAATATTTGGCAAAAGCAAATTTCGGCCCAGCGCGTACCCTGATGACAATGATGAAATATTAGAACTTTTTGGGGTTTTGGTGGTCATGACCCAAACTATGCTGGCTAACTCAATCCATTGGGACCAATACATTTTTCGAATGTTTAGAAAATGTTCCCAATTTTTTTTATCTCCGGAAAATAATTCAGAGGACTATTATTATCAGCATGTCAGCACACGTCCATATCAACAAATTATAACTTAGAATTCAGAAATGGAATTTGGTGTGCAGTTGACATTTGAGAACGCGTAGATCAAACTTGTTAAAGTTCCGATAATTTTTGAAAGAGTTATGTCCGTTTGACATCCCTGATAAATTTTTGTGTGGTAACTTGAGCTCTACTGAACATAATTTCATTGATAGTTGGTATATGGATCACATTTGAGAAGACGCAGATCAAGTTTAAAGTCGGTCATTGGCCTTTGTCGACTGTTGGCTGCCCGGATAATAACGTGAGGAATTTTAATCAGAATGTCTTCATATTTGGTGTCTGGTTCACATTCGAAGAGGCGCAGGTCAAGGTGGAAGTTGGATTTTTAGTTATGGACCCTTTGTCGAATTTGAACACTGCAACGGAAAAGTAGTCAGCATTAGCTTCGTGTATTCACACAAAGTATCCTCGCGCAAATGAGTTCATAATCGACCTATAAAATTCACATAGGCTCATATTGGATTCTTTGATACGAAATAAGCCGATAGCGGACTTATATCAGTTATTCCGTTTTATGGCGCGGGCCAATGCAAACGCATTTTGAAGATTGTACCTCTGGGAATTCGTGAGTTGTTTTCATCGTGTTATTGTCCGCACATAATGAACTTATAAGATATTATGAGTCGATAATGGATCTAAAACACTCCCATTTTCAGGTTATTCTATACGCCGATTATGAACCTAAAACAAATCCTATTATAAGCCGAAAACGTACTGATTTTCGGGAAAACAGCCCGATCCATCCTATGATCATTTGTTGAACTTATTATCTGAACAGTTCCTAATGGAACTACTCGTCAATGAGTATTTAGTAGAGAAAGGGTTAACAAACACCATTGTCCCCACATCCGGTTGTAACTAACAATCTGATTGGCTACAACGCCACGTTTAAATAACCATGTTCCCCGTCACCCTTGGCAGCGGGGTATAAGAGAACGTGCGCCAAACATCGAGGGTATATCAGCACGTGAAACATCGGGGGTATATGAATGACCCTTGAACTGGCAGTTTCCACCAATCATGACGTTGCTCTCGTACGCCGAATTTGACGTCACCTGACGCCGGATCCTTAGGTCAGCTACTAAATTATTCTTATTGGTGTGAATTAATCGAATAACCTATGAAAACACACTTAAATTAAGAAGACATGGTTATTGTTGTGGGGACAAAATCGTTATCTCCGGCAACATCGTGGGGTGCACATATACGCCTCGGGGGTTCAAAATCGACATCCAGGTATTAAATATCCATGTACCCCCGATGTTGCCGAAGATAACTAATATTGTTTCAGCAAGCGCTGTTACCCAAAGAAGAGCAGTTTTGCTTGAACTTCCTTTGGATACTATATCAGGAGAGATTCATTTAGTGGCTCAGTCCTGGTTTGCTTGAAATATTTCAATTGCACATCAATACCCCGTAAGGTCTTCTCAATAACGAATAAAACAATCTTTTTCACTGGGATGTAAGATAAGAGAACCAAGTAGCGAGGACATACTTCATAATTACTGACGCTCAGTGAATCATCTTAATTTATTTCAGATCTATAAGGCGTAAATATCCGATTTATTGAGTCGGATTAACTCAACCGGCCGACGTGAAGCAGTGTAGGACCGAAGTGGACCGTGTGCTATATGGCGTACCCGTTGGTATAGTTCACATACATAAGAAAATATACACAACCCATCATGGGATGCACCCCCCCCCCGACAAACAAGGCGCCAGATTAGGGAACTATTATACCTCCCATTCGACATATTCTATCACGGGCCCACACTGAGCCGCACGATTATCGTATACATGTATATAGTTTCATCAGCAGACGGGGTAATATTACCGAAATCTGTTATTTGTTATCAAAATGTGTATATCTTATGTTGTAAAACAGTATTCTCCAAAAGCTATACAGCTGAATGTTGAATGTCTATTGTAATAAGATTAATTCATAAACATCGCTTCCATAAGTAACACACATGACTACAAGACAGGTTATGCGCTTGCATGTTCATATTATCAGTACATGTACGCCGAGTGAGTGTTGGCGTTAAAGACATATGTACTTGTTCGGGTGCGTGAAACTGATCTGTTAGTATCCAGGCGCTATGCAAACTGAATCAATGTAGTATCATTCTACTAACATCACCGAAAATCTGAAGCAAATCGACGGTACCACTCCATAGAAAAAATCATTTGAACTACGCTCAGTAGCAAGTATTTATTACTCGATTCTGGACGCATCTATTGGTGATAAATTAACGAAAACGATTTCACCATCGAGAGTCACTGCATTGAATTAATATCTAAGAATGACGGTGTGTGTTGTCAATTTGGATTCAATATTTGTAAAAATTAATACGTTGAACAAGATTATTATCCATTTATATTTAATCACCCTACCGGAGTTTTCACATCACTTTAAGCTAGTTAACAACCACCTATCAACAGTCGACGGGAGGGGTGAAGCCCATGAACATGACGGATTCTGATACATACAAACAGTTATGTAGTTATCGTCAACTTCTGACGAAGTCAGTTGTCCATTTCGTTCCATTCCGGTTACCACACTAGCTTGATAAATACATATACATGATTTATCTATATGCGCTCTCTGTATGTGTCTCGGGGGAAACAAGGCTTGATGCGGGTGTTCTCAAAATGTAGCAAAATTCAAAGGGTTACGGGTGCGGGTGTTCTCCGTTGATGCCCCGTTTGCGCGGAGTTAGAAAAGACGGGAAAAGTCGCGTGCGGCGATCTGAATAAACCGATTTATTTCGTGGTACAATTGGAAAAAGTAGAATTGTACCACAAAACTGGAACGAGATAGCCATGGTAACTCGGGCCACTGGCTAATCAGGGCATGGCTTTTAAGCATAGTTAGGCAGGGTTTAAACGACAGTCCATCTTCACCAATCATAGGCAGCGACGAAGAGAAGGCCATCAAATTAGGAGCGGCATTCGGATTTAAGACCATCAATAAAATATCATGTACGCGTCATCTTCGCAAAAATGTCATTCATCAACTTCGGGATTGTATTGGAACAACAACGCACAACGGAATTTAATTTTTGACGAGATATTCGGTGATAATGGCCTTACATCTTCTGATTGTTCTGCAATTTTCGATTATCGACTGGACAAAAGTGAACGAACAATAACATTGACGGCACCTATATTTCTAGAATATTTCCGAAATAGACTGACACCGATATTAAGAGAAAACTACGAGACATTAAGACAAACACCAAACCTGATGGCAGATGGAAAATGGACGAACAATAACTGTGAATCGCTAAACCATATTCTGAAGCAGGCCGTTGAGTGGAAATCGAAACCTCTAGTGGAATTAGTGAAAATAATATTAAATGTAGTTAAAGTTGAGTATGACGAATTAGAACGCAGTATTTTCGGTTTTGGACAATTCAAACTCATAGAGCAGTTCCGTAAATTTAAAGTTGCAGCTGACATATGGAACCAGAAATCGACTGAAGTTTGGCGACGACATTTTGAGAAATTCTTAAGACAAATCAGACCGACAAACGATAGACTGCAACAAACAACGGACGGATGGAGGATTGTTTTAACTCCGACGAATGGAGGGAAGAAGCCAGTACAGACCAAACGAAAGTGTACAGCAGAAACATCATCTATTCCAAAAATTCCAAGGATCGGCGAGTAAACATTAGAATATCACATCCCATATCAAGACAATAAATAAACATAACTTACCTTGTACCATGAAAATTATATTTTGAATAAATATGTTTCAGCTCTTGAGTTGATTATTTCCCTCTACTGTTCAATTGGGTCTATAACAACACCATTCTTTTTCAGCTATTTTATACATGTACATATATATATGTTTTATACCATTGCTTGTGCTTCATTGTTTTGTGCTGTTATTTACATATTATGTTATAAACGTTTTGTTGCATGTTTTGAATTCAATAAACTATTAAAAATATCAAATTCTCCTATCTAACGCACACATGCCCACTCACCTATACTGATGAATCGAGAAATCTGATAATCCTCTTATTTTCTATTACAAAAGTCACATAAATCAATGCAAAAATACAATCAGTTATCCTCCAATTAATATCTGTCCACGAAGCCAGTAAGTTAATCCTCTTACTTTCCGGATCAGAAATCACGTAATTTTAGTTAGGCTTCATGATCCTCTAAGTATCACTAAGCAAAGAAACCCATCAAATTTCGGAAATTAATTATAAAAAACAATTTGCAAAGTAACATCTAACATGATCATTTAGTGGTATCAATCCATTTTATCAGTCAATCATGTAGACCTACTATATATTGCAATACTGCGGGGACCTACGCGAATTGAGTGAACTACGGAGACCTACGCAAATCTAGGGACCTACTGCATAACGCGTCACCGATTCTTATTGAGCGTACTCGATTTCTTTGCACGGAGTACTCTGGTAATTTGTTTGCGTAAATAATCGTTGTGATTGGCTTAAAAATGATGTGTTTTCAGCGGCGCCCGTGCCTTTCATTTAAATTGTACAGGAAACACGATTGCAAATAAAATTGTCAGAGTCTCCACTTACGCCCGTGCTATGTGATGTAGGGCGGAAATACAGAAACAACGAAATAACCAAAACATACTGTATCTGCGCATTTGGCAATAGCAGAATCGCAGTATGATGGCGCATTGAATCACATTGAATCACACGCTCTGCCTTGCGGTTGTTTTTTAAATAACTAACAAACTAACACTATTTTAAATTATAACACGGGCCCCGCTCCTTTTTCAGCGCACCACATGACACGCTCAGCTCAACCATATATTAAAGGGACCCACCGGGACACCACTCACACCCCATATTAAAGCTCGTGGGCTCTTCCCCAAACAATCCATCCAATTAATTCAACCAAAGATAACATTAATTCATTGAGTCCGCTTTTGCCGTGTTCAGACATGACTATTTTCTGTGTGCTATATCTCCAACAACAACAAACCGTGGGGTGAAGGAGAAGATCACTCGATCTTTTCGAGCATCCCGGGCGCTTCGCGCCCATTTACTCACTCTCTCTCACTCTCTTGCTGTCATTTCTGTGTTGAACGTTGTTGGGGACAACATGAATATGATCATCGACTGTGGACCATTTTCCTTACACAAAGCGATCTAAATTATCTAGTTTACTAAACTAATCTTATTTCCCTTCTGGTGAACAAACGCTTTCAGTTTCAACTTGATTCCGAAATATCGAATATGATCGAGATTCGAATCGACGAATTCGGCCCCATGGAAAATACAATTTTACCGATTTATTTTGTCATTTAATATACTTATTAAGTAACTTTCTTTGGTCGTAACATATATCAATATACCATAACATCATCGGGACCATATTCATTGGCAACCAAACTGCTTTCAAGCGACAAATCGCTAGAAAATTCGCAAGATTGTCAATATGTAGCACAATTCAAAGGGTTACGGGTGCGGGTGTACTCCGTTGATGCCCCGTTTGTGCGGAGTTAGAAAAGACGGGAAAAGTCGCGTGCGGCGATCTGAATAAACCGATTTTTTCGTAGTACAATTGGAAAAAGTAGAATTGTACCACAAAACTGGAACGAGATAGCCATGGTAACTCGGGCCACTGGCCAATCAGGACATGTCTTTTAAGCATAGTTAGGCAGGGTCGTATTACAATTATCTATATGCGCTCTCTGTATGTGTCTCGGGGGAAACAAGGCTTGATATACTACAAAGCATTTTGTGTTAGTCCTTCACGGATATTGTTTGTTTGTTTATTAGGGTTTATCGTCGTTCTAGTAGCTAGGCCACACACGACGTTGTCAATTTTACGGGTGGAGGAAAGACCACACAGAGGCTTAATGTCACCGGGAAATTGTTCAACTGCGTGTAGAAACCACCGACCCCCGGAAAGCAACTGACAAACTTGCCCAGATACACGATTCCGGTCACCCTCCCTATGACGGGGTTCGAACCAGCTTCGTCAGCGCTGGACGGCCTGCGCGTAATTCACCTGGCACTCTACCGACTGGACCACCGGGGGCCCCTCACGGATATTGTAGAAAAAGGACAGTTTGTAACACCTTTGTGTGGAAAGTTCGAAATAGATGAAAAGTTTTACTTTTGAAAGTCCTTTTAAGATTATTATACATGTAGAGTATGTTGTTATATTATTTCGTGTATTTATTGACATAGTTTGGTCACCTGGCGTGATAGAATAAAAGATTACGGACCGAAGTTACCATAACCATAGGTCGCCTCGCATATATAAGAGAATGCATTGGCCTAACAATTCTTTACAATTTTAACAATTTTTTCTTGTATTCTTTAACAATTTTATAATTTCACCCATACAGAGCCCCAGACAAACATGAGCAGACGACACTCTTCTATATGCAGCTAGTCATAGGCCTTAGTTGTATTATTTTGAATGCATTTATTAAACTTTACTAAAAATGCATAGTTGGGAAGAGTCCTTCTTATAGGGGAGGTAGTTTAAAAGATTTTAACTAAATGTTTGTGTTAATGATGTGTAAGTCTGCACAGTATTGAAATGGGTTTCATTTCGGCGAGTACATGTAGACTCAGTTGGTGTTCCTTTGAGTGGGGTGGCACATCAGTTATTATACATTGGTGTATTGCGAACTTGGTGCACATCTCGCGTATTTCGGCTAGATAAAAGGACACAGTAAAAGCTCGTTCAAGTGAACCATGGCGTCTTTCGTAATTCACAGCGTCTCTCGACTAGACATCTATTCCCGTTATACATCCGTATGTAAGATAGTATACATACGATTCAGTTTAATTAGATTTATCAATTCCATTGGTAGATTTATCAATGCCATTGATATAATATAAATATATACAGATAGACCAGTGGCTACTTTCCTTCCAGTTAACAAGAAGCACGTCAACCTACGAAATTACATGCAACCTTTGGCTAATCGGCTGGGTAAATTGAATAGTCGAATGTAGGAGGGAGGCTGATGTTCACCAACAGGTCATTAACGGTCGGACTGATTTTAACACAGGTTTAATACTCCATGTTTCCGGCTATTTGGGCATCCATAAAACACTGTATCTGCATATTTAAAATAATGAATTCTCTACTCGATGTCTTACTGTTTAATGACTGAATGTCGCGTTTTGACCCGTGCCGACTTCATGAAGAGAGTACACAAACATACAACGTGCCGTTTGTAAAAAAAAATTAAGCCCGTATATTCACAATAAAATGACATTGTATGGTGATTTTGCTCATTTCATAGGATATTGGCATTACCAAAGGCAGCGTTGCTTGAATCATTTGCTCTTATTTTGATCTCATTGACTGCAGAACATGTCAGAAATCCGGCAAAAACAATGGTTAACATGGGTAATTTTCGAAGACAGCTGCCGAAACCCCACAGCTAACTTGAATAGTGGAATCTTGACTACACTCAATAATATACGCATCAAGTGGGTTGAGTGAATCTGTTTCAATTCGATTAGTAGTCACTGGAGTGATACAGATCTCTAACCGCATTATCAGGTCGAAAAAGAATTCTGTTTCGAGGAAATGTACATTCGATTTATTCTGGGGATTGTTTTCTTTGCACTAGGCGCTCATTGTAGTAAGTTTACCAATCTTATAATTTTGCATTCTCACCGGTTATGGTTATATGGCAATTAACAGGTATTTTACATATATGTCATTTTGAAATTTCATTATTTCTATTAGATTTATATTAATCCGTTAATTGTATATCCAGTATATCTCTCTCCCTCTCTGAAACACAATACTTCTCTATACATATCGCCATCATCGTTCCTACTTATTCGGCTCCCAATGCATATCTTTTAGCTCACTATAGCAGTAGGCCATTATTCATAACTGGAACTCAGAGAATAACTGTATCTCGATGTTTCAAACGGTGAATGGTGTTCTACGATTGTAAACGATAATAGCCTTTCAACTGCAGTGTTATGGTTTGTGTGATATTCCCGTTTCATTTTTTCACTGGAAAATGGCAATAACATCAAGAGCCCAGCAGACGACGTCATCATAACAGATTTTTAGCAGCGACGGGGTTTAATTCATCCCATGCCATCACATATGTATATGGTGTTACATTTCAATCTCTAAGCACGTTATCTCCCACTCGTATGTTAAAGACACATGGCGGTTTGTGGTCCAAAATAATATTCGCTTTTGAACTTTCCCCGGTATCTAAATAGGTCGATAAATACTTGAATTACCTTTCTACGAGCATTATATATCACAGAAGGACGCATTGAAGTCATACTAAATACAACTTTGAACACGATGTTTGGATCCCAAGTATTTTTTAGAGCAGATCAAGCCGATATATCAATATTGCGTATAGAACTCAACCTATCTTATACATCCTTCCAAATTACGTAGACAAAATTTTAAGCTTGAATGAGTCATGTCCGTTTAACCCTTTACCCAACAAACCGGCCAAATAAAGCTTCAACAGCCTAAATTATCTTCGGTCTGTCTCAATAGAACCATACAAATATGGATATCATTGGAACCGGCTCCTTGACCACATTGTAATGGTTACAGTTATGCCCTGTGCCAATGCATTCTCTTATATATGCGAGTCGACCATAGGTCGCCTCGCATATATAAGAGAATGCATTGGCCTAAAAAATATATTTTTTTAACACTTTTTACCATTTTTTCTTACATTCTTTAACAATTTTATAATTTTTAATGTGTTAAGCCAATGCATTCTCTTATATATGCGAGGCGACATATGGTCGACTCGCATATATAAGAGAATGCATTGGCACAGGGCCCTTCTGTTGGGTAAATGTTTAAAGTAACACACGCCGGGACGATAATCACATAACAATTGCTTGATGTCGAATTTCGTGAAACAAATTATGATTCAGAGGGGCAGCACCACTGTTATGAAATATAGACAAAACTATATTGATTGTTTGCCAGTGGACTTGATACATCGCAGTCCATCACTGAGCGTCTCCCGTGGAGAGGATTGCAAGACTAATTGTTATTTCGCATTTCACATTCTTGCGGATGGGAAGATACATAATGTTTTCGGAAACGAATTGGCACAATGATTGGTGTCAAGTCGATTCCATGACAACACAATTATTGCATATCTGTTATATTTCACATATTGTAATTTTTCTTGAAATAGAGAATCAAGCGTGAATGCACGTTACGAATAAATGTATATCATAATCATAAAATATTAATTCAATCATTGCTTGGGGTTTAATGCCATCTCAGTCGCTATGCCATATCGCATCTGAGGACAGAAACATATTGTAAAAACTATAAGTGTACAATAACTAAAAAGGAAATGTTTCCACTTGAATTCATGAATATAAATTCAAGAACTGACCAGTTGGTAAAGATAGTATAAAACGAATAAAATTCTCATAAAGATACAAGTGGAACAAGTAGTCACTAGCAAATAAAACAAAATTAAAGTCGAGATAGTCAAAGCAGCTTATATTGTTTGATTTGACACTGGCAAGATATTTATAATATTTTATTAATCTGGCGTGAACCTTTATCGGTGCCGTAAATTCATGTAGGTGACAAGGAATGTGGTCTTTCGCGCAACCAGAAGAATCAACACCCTGCTACTGGTTTGCATCTTGTTGAACATTTCTAACTCGAATATCAAGCTCTCAGACCAAGCCTTGAAATAGTGAGCCTGTCATTTTCAGAATGAGGTTCCCAGCGGGTGAATTTAGTGATGCTATCCCGCACAGCGGGCTAGCATAACCAAATTCACCCTCTGTGAACCTCATTCTGATAAGGCCTAAGCAGAATGAGGTCCCCGGAGGGTGAATTTGGTGATGCTAGCCCGCTGTGTGGGATAGCACCACTAAATTCACCCTCTGGGGACCTCATTCTGCAAATGACAGGCTCACTATTTCAAGGCTTGTCTCAGACTTAATAAGTTTCACAGATTTCGGCGATTGTATTTGAGTAACAGACTCAAACCGAGTAGCTTTTGTTCGAGCAACTGGCTCTCTTGACCATACTTATGGCGTTACAACAACTCAAGCGGGATGGTTAAAATGTATTGAACATTTAACGCCGGTGGGCGAGGGGACTGATTGAGGGTCAAAATATAGCTGCTCAATAGTACGTTGTAGCTTCAATCCGTTTTGATATTCTATTAAAGGCACGGGCGGCGTTCGTTGCAGAAATGTTCATATATGTTCAAATCGCCATCAACTGAAGGAATATTAAAATATATATAGTTTTATTCATATGCCAAACATAATCAGCGCGTAAATAGTATATTGTCGTCAAGACGTACGATTGTGTAGTAAACAGGAACCTTCTCGTGTTACAGAGGTTGTGCTTCTGTTTACAAAACACAGCGCAATTCTATTGGTTAATCACACACAAATGATATAAACGCTCTTTATTATTTCCATATAAGGAAAACTAACAAATAACGCTCTATATGTTTACAATATCCGGATCTAAACAAAAGCCAGGTTCTGTAACGTTTTTATGCTTTTATTTACATAACAAAGGAAAAACATTTGACAACTAGAGGTCAGATTCCACATCATCATATGCTATTTCGCTGATGTGAAATGGGTGATCATTCGATCGCTTCTCGGCCTTTTGGCTCGAGCCCGTGCTGTGAGATACGTCCCCGACGATGGTCACCCCATCGGACGGGACTTCCACGGTATGGGTTCGCAGCCTGAGGAGTACGAGTGGTCCTGACTGACGGACTTCCGCTTCTAGCGTGGACTGACCCCGACAGGCAATTTGACCATCTCGTAACGGTGGGTCACCTCTTTCGGGGTGATTCAGCCGATAAGAGTGGTCCGCAATAGCCCCGGGCCAAAAAAAAAAAAAAAATAGAGGTCAGATTCCATGGAATCAGATATACTTCCATGGTATATCATCCCATCCCATGTGTGTGTTATGCGTATATGTGTGTTCCTCTTCATGCGAATGCATAGTGGTGCTTTGTGATCTGATGGTGGACTTGAATTGACATTTCTAAATAAGATATATATTCCAAACGTTTATGTCATTTGGTTCGACCCAGCGTGGATGATTAATGACAGTCTAATGCATCATGGTCCTGACAACTGAGCCACCGTTCACAGCCATGCGTTTTATTCGGTATGGATATATTTTAGGGCTAATTAGAACCCCTCCCATGACACCAAAATCATTATCAACGGTCACCAAATTTGGCGTGTCTGATTATATTGTAATCTACATGCAGATCAAATGATAGAACGCATATTAATGCACCATAACTTTGTTATTTCGTATTTGTTTTTTAATTCTTTCAGTTTCTTGATCGGCTGATGCAGGAGATATTATATTCCAAGTTTCATCTGATTCGCAGACAAAAGAAATTTTGGCGGCCCCGAACCACCCCTCCCCAAACCCACAATACTGAACCGAACCTGGCAGATTTTGGCGCAACACTTGCGCTCTTTATTCCGATCACAACAGCGTGTGATACGGCTTTCAATGTCTGACACTTTCAGAGGAGTTGTGGTCGCAAGCAGATCACGCCAAAAACGCGAATTTCCAGGACCAACAACTCTGGTGTTTCTCATCGGATTTCAAAATTTCGTTTTGATGTATGATCAACTTCACTCATGGAATGCACATACCGTAATAGAGTATTTTCGTTAAGGATTTTTTTTCCGAAAATTTTGCCCCCACCCCAATGTAAACATATAAGACCGACCATGTCCAGTTTTCGCACTGAACTGACAACGACCAAGAGGACTGCGAAAACCAAATTCAGTTATCTATAATGATACGAAATAACAGCCGAGTACAATCAATTTGAGGTTTGCCAATCTATGGGCGGTAACTCCACAGGGAAAGCGCGGACACAAGTCTCGATGCCCGTGGTCAGTAAGGCATATCGAGGTGTGCATACGGTCCAATTTTCGATGCTCTGCTCCTTATAATTTCCGAGATAATAAAATGACATTTTTTTCATATAAAGGGAGATAACTATGCGAAGAAAGAGCGGACAATATCCGCTACACGTCTAAGGCATACAACCCATTTGCCCCAACGTACGTACCAACTTTTAGTTTGATACTCCTAATACTTTCAGAGATTACGGAGTTGAAAAATGGTTAAGTATAATAATAACAAAAGTAATCGTAAAAGGGAGATATCTCCGTGAATAAACCTTGGGCCGAAATCGGGATACCTTCATTTTCAGTAGCCCTCAGATGCCTACATTCGCTAGAGATTTCGCGTTCCTACTGCAATTAGTTTCTGAGTATTTCCAATTAAACGGAAAACTGCCTCAATAGAAAAACAATATACTTCCTTGCAATTGGTTACACCATGGAAGTATAATAACATACTGTTTATGCCATATTTCTGATTGGTATAAGAACAAGGTCTGTGTATATTTGACTATTTCTTTTTATGGTAGTTTTTGACGGAGCTAATTATTTTAACAGCATACCCACCGCCAACGCCGCCCGTATCTTTAACAGTTGTGCGTCCCAGTGTACCCAACTCAACCAAAATATCAGACTAATTGAACATCCCAGCAGGAGATAACCAGTTACTGGCCCTGTCCTTTACTTTGTCAACAACACACACATACGGTTCTTTAACACTGGGATCAAAGCTAAGGACCAAGTACTGAGGATATACCTCATAATATCATTGGGTCGCAGCGGATCAGCACTGCTACTTTCAATACGTTGTTTTTTTTAGTTTGGGTTGCCATATCAAAACCAAATATTCGACAACTATTATTGCCCAGCAGCCGCATTGGACTACTCGTCGAATTATGGTCGGACCAAAGACTGATACATAGCTGAATCGGCGACCCGTTTAGCCACCGCAATAATCAGCCTTCCATTACATCGTCATAATGAGGTAGTCGCGAACAGTACTAGACTCGAATATTCAACAATTATAGAAAAAAAAACCAAACAAACAAAGCAAAAAAAAAGAAGCGACGACAAAAACAGGATGCACGAATACACAAGAAGCCATGAGCTAAGCCGTACCTGCAAGTCGATGCCTAACGTGATATGGCCGCTCTGGTACCACCGGGACTCCTGAATCCGCGGAACACACATCAATGTAAACGGTGCCACATTAGGGGATTTTTACTCCTCGCAGAGGGGCAGTAGACCCTTTCCATGTCTCCAATTGGCGCAATGAGGAATTATGCACACACGTGTTAATACCACATACGGTTCCGAGAACCAATCGATACGTACGCTAAATACTCTTACACGGACAGTATATGCCACTCAAATACTAATTCAAGAAAAATATAGTGCAGAAAAATCAGGGCCCGATTTTTATTCAGAATGGGGCAATACAGATCGCTACTTGTATAGTCTAGCTATTTCTGTGCGAAAAACTAAAGCAACATATCTTCACGCAAATAGTCGACCTATAAGATGAAATAGGTACATAATGTGATTATTTGTTTCTGAAATAAGCGGATAATGGACCCATACCCGTTATTTAGTTTTATGGCGCGGGTCACTCTGAAAACACATGTTAAAGAGCGTACACCTGAAAAGTATTGAGTTGGGTAATTTGTGTCATTGTCCGCAAACAATCTGCTTAGAATTGCCTCATTATGAGTCGATAATGTGACTAAACTGTCTCATGTTCAGCACATTATCGACTCAACATTATGGGATTATAATCATATTATCTACCTAAAACAAGTTATATTATATAGAGGATCTCACATGAGTTTCAATTTTATACGGAATTTATCAACCGAGTTCACTAAATTCGATTTGAGCCGAGGTTTACCGAGGCTCAAATAGAATTTAGAGGACGAGGTTGATAAATTACGTATAAAATAGGACTAGTGTGAGATACCTTTTATCACATGATCAAATAAACCCGAAGCAACGCGAAATATTCATCGAAAACAATCATAAACTACAGCGATCGCAAGTTATTTGAAGAACGCCGTGACGTCATCGCACGCGCTGATATTAAACGTGTCTATTACCGATAATTATGAAACTGCTTTTATGGCCAAATATGTGATAAAAGAAGATAATGTGCGGTTTCTGGAGAACAGACTGCTAAAGCAGTTGGAAAATTGCTGATTTTGCAAAGATTTGTCAGGGTATTATACAGTCTGTATATAACAATACATATATGTATTTCGTGTATTGTTCGGCATATCTCATTCTATATACTCATTTATCATATTTGATGTTGTAAGAACGGCAAATATGACAATGAATACAAACATAACATATATGCATTGATAAATTTCCTGTTAGCAAAATCTTCCCATTCTTTACGTATATAACGTGAATGAATGTCACGTGTGGTGTCACATTATCATTGCCAATTGATTGGAGATCATGTACATGTAGAACGAAAATGTAGGAAAGCCACACAGTTTGATCCAACCCTTTTTGTGTAGAAAAGGGAAATCTTCCCATAATAACCAGCTTAAATCCTAGTAATTTACGACGTTAAAGTGATGTGAAACACTCCGGTATGGTGATAAAATAGAAATGGAGAATAATCTTGTTCAAAGTAGTTATTTTTACAGATATTATATCTAGATTGACAACAAACACCGTCATTTGTATATATTAATTAAATGCAGTGACTGCCAATGGCAAAATCATTTTAATTAGTTTATCGCTGATAGAAGCGTCCCGATTCGAGTAGTAAATATTTACAATTTAGCGTAGTTCAGACAATGTTTTCTATGGAGTTGTACGGTCGGATTTGCTTGAGATTTTCGGTTATGTTAGTAGAATGCTACATTCCCCCAGTTGGCATACCACCTGGGTACTAACTTATGAGTTTCACGCACCCGAGCAAATACATAGTGTTGGCAAATATTTTTCCAGCGCTTTGCTCCGTAAACATACGAAAACCCATTTATCAGTGTATATATATGAGAATTTCTTCTTTCTTTTTCAGCGCTTGCTCTATCGTGTGAGGGAGGTGAGGATTACTCATATAATGTATACGTATATACACTAATTGCATGTACCAATAACAATACGGAACATTATGCATCAAAGTGTATATCTCCTGCAACTGTATTCGACCCCGGGACGTACAGTCGTAAGAGAGGATCTGTATTGGGTTATCCAATTTTGAATTTCCAACTACCCCTTGACGACCAAGATCCCCAAACTCTGAGAAAAACTATATTGTGTACATCGAGTTGGATAAACGTTCAAATTCCTTCTAAAGACCAACGTGCTTGGATGTTTTCCAATTTATGATCTTTTTAGCCTGAAATTTGACTTATAGTAGGACTATATTCGAATTGGCTAGGTCAGGCGTTTTGTAACTTAATATTTCCCAACAAAATACCATAGTCTGTATATCACTATTCATTAAAAGATACCTACACGTATAAAAGAAACGAGCGGGAAAATTGATGTAATAAATAACAAACAAAATAACCTCTTCCACATTACTAACAATCTAGTGGGCCTTACTAATGGCATGGGCCCTAAATCAATCTCGTATTATAAAAGTAGTAATAATTATTCTCCCAAAAAGTTTGACTGACTCAAACTGATCATTGCATACCTCGAACATATCAATCAATACATAAAGTTCAATGAAATGAAATAATCTCTAATATATTTCAGCTATAGATATGTGTGCGTCCTCATCTGCACCAACACTAATATACTGTTATGGACAGGCTCTACGATTCAAAGCAAGACAACAGTCGAATACGTATGCTTGCGCATGCGCCGTTGATACAGGACATGCATTCAGAAGTTATAAAAAAATCATATCCTCAGCGACGTTGAAGTCCGGTGCCACCAACGGACAATGTTCCTCGTCCTTCACGTTAGGTTCACGAGGCACCCAGATACTCGTGGACGACTGTTCCTCTGGTACCACCGCGAACCATTTACAGCACCTCAGCTTCAGCTACCTCAATTCTCGCGAGATGAGCGGCGACGAGTATTGCCTCGAGATCGACACAGGATGGGGTGAGCAAAATATGAAAGATTGTTAACCCTTTCATGGCGGGAGCTGCGCTGGTACAGCATTAATGACCCTGTGCCAGTGCATTCTCTTATATATGCGAGTCTCATAGGGAGCCTCGTATATATAATAACATGAACCGACTTACAAGGTCAAAATAATATTGTTAGGCCAATAGATCTCTTATATATGCGAGGCGCCCAATGGGAGACTCGCATATATAAGAGAATGCATTGGCACAGCAAAATTTCAAGAAGCTCCAGTCATGAAAGGGTTAATCTCTTTACAACAAGTCTCAGAGAGTTTTCGGGGCATTTAATGATATATGAATATTAGACACCGGTTCGGAAACGCTTCCATCAATTAATATTGATTTTATTTCGATATTTTTGTATAATACATACAACCGTTCGGGACAGTTTTACAGGCTATTTTAGAACAGAAATTCCAGGCGATCTCGTGGAAATGTAGAGCGCAACAAGTGGGAGAACTATATTTCGAATCGAAGAGTGTTCGCCGCCAACGGTGGTCTGAATGACTTTATGATGCTTTGTCAGTGTTTTATTAACAGAGAAAGATATTTGTAGTCTTTAAATGGGTTTTTTTAATTTAAAAAATATGTTCTTGTAATTGTGGCCCTGAAGAGGTCCAGTATCTTTATACATTTGTTATAATAAAACGGCATATACAACGCCAGGTATATAAACCGACTCCAGCTGAGAGAGTGGACAATGCTAAATATTGGTATGGAAAAATAATGTGCTCTTTTCCAAGTCCAAGGAGATCCCCATCTCTGGTTTAAAAAAAACATTAGCTTAAACTATTTTATGGAAATATTATTTCCTTCATATTTATCTATATCACGATATATCTAAATAAATTAAAACCCAACATGCATTGCAAGTAACAATGATAGATGTGTTGGATCAGAATTTTCAAAATTCCATAAATTGGACAAGTCTTTAGATAACCGTCAAAATGAAGTCCATATATGAGTACCATCCGGACCAGGATGAGACAGATGTTTTACGCGCGATTATAATTTCAGGATTCAAACCGCCACGTGACTTTAAAACGATCTGGTTATGGGCCCATAATAAAATTCAATGACTCTCAACGAAGAGAATATATTCAGTATGTGTTTATACACGATGTTACGTTCGTTGTTTCAGGAATCGCTATGTATGCATGCTCACAGACCAAGCTGAACGGTGAGTAAACTCCGTCGAAACGCTGATGTGTTGAGGTTCACACCACAATAGAGCTTCCAGCAGCTGTCAATCAAATAATTATTAGCAGGTATTTTCTACCAATCAGCTACCGAGCCGGTCGCTTGCTGCATTGAAATTCTTTGTTCACTGTAATTTTGATATCCGCGCATACCTTCAGTATTCAAACAACTTTGTAAGATCTTAATGTACATTAATTTCGATATGTGTGTAATAATGTTTGAAATTCATCCACAATTTATGCAACTATTTTTCATTTTGCGTGTCAGCAGTCACATTTTCCACACTTAAAGGCGAAAATATGTATGTTCTCGTTCAGCCAACATTGATAGGATGAATGCAATTATATTACTCTTCTAATATCGCTTTAGTCATTTGTTTTCTAAATACTCATTGATAAGTATTTCCCATTGAAAATGCTCAGATAATAAGTTCACAATAGGCCGTTTGTTGAATTTATTGTCTGAACTTTTCTCACCAATGTATATGAATCCTTCTGCACTTGGAATTATCTTTTCGTCTATCTGTTTCCTGCTCATTATTCCCAAACACCCATCCAAATTAATAATAAACCATTCCCATATAAACTTTTAAATATGTGTGGAAGAATCATTTTAGTACGGTAAGCGTAAATCCAGGAGCGTTAATAAATAACTACGTAGGGTGTATTCGAATCAGCCTTGAACGGCAGGTTACAAAGAGCGAACACCGAAATGGCCCGGGAACAATTGACGGCTTTGGATTTTCACTCCCCGACAATCAGGCCTTTGTAGAATGGTTTTAGTGACGCTACGTCGCACAGCGGGATAGCGTCACCAAATTCATCATCTGGGGACCTCAATATGCATAGCCTCATCTTCTATGGGAGACCTAGGCACATATTTAAGTTCGCCGATAGTGTGATGTGCACCGATTGGGCACCTTGATTATGCAAGTTGTGGATATAGGGAAACTAAACTAAAAAAGACTCTTTGTGAAGCACTTTCTAATGAAGCCACAAACACTTAATTTCCAGAGAAGAATATGGTGCCGGACATCTGCAGAATGAGGTCCCATGGGGTGAATTTAATGATGCTTGCTCGCTTTGTGGGGTAGCGTCACCAAATTCACCCTCTGGGACCTCATTATGCACATGTCCGGCACCATATTCTCAGTCCTGCAGACAACCAACACGCGAACACTTTATTGTTCTGTTCTTGATCTGTTTTGATATCGAATGATCACTTACAGTAATGCCCTAAATAATCGACTCCTTAATCTCAGCAGAATTATGGGTAACTGGTCAAGTAGTCAATTATTTAGGTCATTACTGTAGGACACGAATACACACACGCCTTGGTTACATGTACGTAATTATACATGGATTGTGTTAACATCAGAATTAGTATTCATTGGCACAGCCGATGCGTTCAGAGGAGACGGGTATAGTCTGCGTGCTGTAAGCATGTTGATCCAGGGTGGCATGTTCGATCTGTGTCATCGATTTGGATATATAGACGAATACCCGAGTAGCAGGAAGCAACGCCAATAACACATTTTCCAATTTCCTAATATAATATACCCACGGGATAATCCAGGTTTACCTTGTCAGTTCAGAGAGAATTTATTCTCCGATCGACAACGTTATAGATTTCGGCCCCGGGCACCTTATGTGCCTTCGTGTGATATACATTACGTTGAAGTATTCCAATTGAAACCTTCATTAGAAAGATAAATATCTAAGGTTTTCACTCGTACCGAATCCACCATAGGTTCGGCATTTCTCTAACTTGAACAATTTATACAAGTTATCCTCACCGTTCGTAAAACCGGAACAGAAGGTACAATCAGCGATTCTATTTTGACCATACCTTCAAGTACCAGCATTTACATGCAACTTTCAAATAAATCACATTCTCTGCTGTTTTTGAAACAAATGCTAGTGAAAGCTACAACATATTATCAATTAAATAGGTTGATATTGCGCGTATTTCAAAAACCCAAATACGCACATATTGGCGTTATTTGAATCTGAATTATGCTCTATATATGAAGGTAAATGGGACACGAAACAGTGGACTCTGAAATAAGTCCATAATAAGCGTATATACCCGTTATTCCGTTGATTGGCGCAGACCGCAGTGAAACCACATTATAAAGGGCGTGAATCTGGTAAGTCGTATCGATGAAAAGTTAAGATTAAATAATGCCAATATGGGCGTGTTTCGTATAGGGTCCATCAAATATGCCAGATACGGACGTATTTGTAACATGAATACGCTCATATATACGACTATTTTTGTGCCACATTTACGTTGAAACAGAGCGTAACTCAGATTCAAAGAACGCCGATATGGGCGTATTTGGGTTTTTGAAATGCGTTCAATATGAACCGATTTTCCGGAGAACAGGCTGAATAAATGTGATACTAATTGTCCATTTCGTCTAGAATACAGGGACATCAGGTAAATATATAATGTGTAATGATATATATTTGAATATAAATAACTTTAGAAGGGCGATGTTTTCATTATATAAATTTATAAATGCTAGTGTTTGGTGACCTCTTTACCGTATGAGGAATAACGTTTGAAGATTTGTATAATTATGTTAGTTTCCAATAACATTTTCTGGAATTAAAGGGACAAAGTCCTTCGCAGTGGGTACAGGTGAAAACTAATATAACTCAGTAAAATCATCCTTACCAAGAATAATACGAAAAATAGATAGACATTGTTCTTATCTTCATTATTAATAATTGCCCAGTAACGAGATTTTGAATGCTGAAACAATTGTTGTGCAAACATTGATTGATAGATTGAAGGTTTAACGTCGTATTAGCCGTTAGGACCATATCACGACCAAGAACAAAACCAGGTATAAAAAGGATCGTAGCGAAGCAACTGTGTAGATAAATCAGACAGTGGATTAGATTAAAACAAATAAAAGTGCACAAGAGGAAATTATTCCGCTCGGAGTCAGGAATATAAATTCAAGAACTGACTAGTGTGCAAGCATAATATAAAACGCAAAAATTAGTACAAGAATACGTAATGGCAAATAAATAAAATAAAATAACCAAAGTTGAATATCGAAATATGAAAAGTAGTTTCGAAGATCAGAATTTACATTGGCAAGCTATTTATAATATTTGATGAATCGCGCATGAACCTTTATCAATCCGTCCAGCTGACTGTCGGAACTTTTTGTCTTTAAGTGTTAATCGTTTCTCATCGAGCTTCTGGTCAAACTATGAACGCTCAAAGATGAACCCCGCTTTCTGAGAGTAGAAACGTTGGAGTGACTTCGGCGAGTTTTATTTTGAAACAACAGTCGATTTTTGTTTTGGAACAATCTGAACTTGCATAGATTGTTTCGGAGAAAATGTTTTAACAGCAGAAGCTGTATCCATTACCTGCGCTACAGTTTCTGGAACAAGAATAATATCAGTCGTCCAACTTGTGTTGCTAGTGATATAGACGAGCTTTGTTTTGCTATGTCTCAGTGCGGGCATCAACTCACGTATGTAGACACGATTGATGAGCACGTGATCTGTGGAACAACTATTTTCTGAGCTCACGTGATGCACCCCACGACAAACAGGGTGACAAATTAGAAGATTCTTACCCCTCGCAATGGGGCGGTATGCATATTCTACCCGGGCCCACACGGGGATATGCAAACATTAACTGTTACTGTCTTGTCAACAAGTATCCAGTTGTCTAGTGGTGAAGTATTGGATTTGGCCGTGCGGAAACAAAATTAGTCCAGGATTTAATAACTTTTATATTCAAGAAGTAATTCTGCCGGTAAGCACAATAGATAGCCTCGCATAGATCTTGGTGGTATCAAAGTTGGTGTAAACATATTTATTTCTCTAAATCATGCACATTAATTAACAGAGTTGTATAATATATATAAAAACAATTATTTTAGAGAATGGGATTTGGCAGAAAGTGTGTTGATTATATTAGCCATTTCCCCCATCTTTGTCATACACATGTGGTGGTGTCTTTATTGCTTTTTCATAATGTTCTTTTCCCAGTTAGATTATATTTAAATAAAAATGTTTCTATCTTATTATAATTGTCAGTCGTCTGGGGCATAGACTGTCCAACAGTAACATATAATAATGGGTCATTGTTGGGCAGTCCACGAATCAGATGAACTGAATTGTTACTACCATTTGTTTGTGACCTGACCATTGACACCACTCGATCAGTTTCCAATAATCATAGCATAATTATAACGACAAGAGTGATGTATCGTATGTATATACTGATTACGAGCAATTCCAGGTGATCATGCCCGAAAACCGAATAGGAGATATTTTCTAATTTTCTGAATTGTACTGTATATCTAGTCACATCGATGTGACAATATGCTTTTGTACACTCGTCTTGTTTCATTTATAGGCAGTAATTATCATTTATTTATCTGTATTTATTTATACTTATTCAAACTTATTTATACATATACATTACTTATTTATTAAAGTTCAGGGTGGAGTGAGTCGTATCTCTCCAACACGAGTATAGTTATTCCAAAAGATGGTGTATCATGTACCCAGATAAGGTCTGAGACCCGTGTTCTTTATCCATACACTATACCGTGTATCTTACTATAGTTTCTATATCATATACTCACCCTCGATTACACAATGAAGACGACCCGTACGCGTCTTTATGATATTGTTAAGTGTGTGTACACACTCGTGTATAAATATCCTACGTAGTGTTCTTAACTACATCAACCGTATAATTACAATCACTTGGGAATGGAGCTGTATATCCTACAGAGCAAAGAAATCACAATAAACGGTAACTACATGTATTTTGTTAACTCTCGGACACAAACATCAGCAATGGCGATTGTGATTCAAATATTTGTTTGAAAATAGATGTTATGTAGAATATATTTCGATGATTAGACCTTTTCTAATCGTCTTAACTGAAAACGCTAGTGTTCAGTAAATATAAATGTAATAGTTGAAGTTTACATAGCTGTGCAGATTTCAACACACAACACCTCGTTATTGGATGATTGTTGATGATGGAAATAAGAATACAGTTTATCTTTATGTTCACGTTCTTCTTGTTAATGATGGCTTTACACTCCTGTATGTTATTCCGCATATACCCAATACGAAGGCCTCAAATCCCGTTAATTGAATCAATGAGTGATATGCTTTCGACACATTTCCAGCAAATGGAGCCGACGTCACAACCTGCCTCGATATCACATGTGACAATGGAGGAACCTGTTATGCTGGCGGCGATGGTGCAAAATGCAGATGTGCCAACGAATGGGTTGGCGACTTTTGCGACATTGGTAAGTTAGCTCAAGATGAGCAATAAGATATATATTTCTCCCACCCCTACACACTTTTGCACAGGCAGCCCGTGTGAGATAGCTGGGTGAGATTTCCCTGTCTCACATAACACGTGACCTGCTATCTCACACTACCCGCGTGACTACTTCACCTATATAATTAATAGCCGGAACTAGTTTTATGTTAGCCGTCTGCATTTGTCAACAAAACAATGGCGACAAACCAAAACAATTCTCGTTTCGAATCAATAAACACAGAATAATTCGTAGAAGCGAATGAAAATAAAAACACGCCGAGGAAGACATCTTCTCATCTGAAATTACTGTATCAGTGTTTGATTGAAAGACACGATGAGCAAAATTCAAGATATTCCCCAGGTAGAATGGAAGAAATATCTCACAGAGTTCGTAATATATGTCCAGAAAGCTGACGGCATGGAATATGAGCCAAGCTACTTGCGTGGAATGATCGGAAGCTTCGATCGTGAATTAAAACGCCACAGGTATGGTTCACAAATTATGTCATCGGACAGTTATGCCTTTTTCGATACCAGAGAAGCCCTCCGTATGAAGCAGAGAGAACTGAGATCGCAAGGAAAAGGTTCAAAAAAAGAAAGAAAGAAGCAGATCCGCTTACATATGATGATATAGACATGTTGTATGCAAGTGGGCAGCTGGGAAAATCTTCTCCAACCTCTATTCTGAATATGATGTGGTTTCAGAACACATTACATTTTGGTATCCGAATGGGCTCCGAAGAACACCGGCGTATATGTTGGGGTGACATTTCCCTTAAAATGGATACTGAGACAAATTTACGATATCTGGAATATCGAGAAAGAACAACAAAAACCAGGACGGGTGACGACATAAATTATACCTGGATTTGTCCACCTAGGATGTATGAAACCCCAGCAAACAAGGATCGGTGCCCCATAGAAATGTATCTTTTCTTTGAATCAAAGAGACCAACAAACTACAGTCAAATTGATGACCCGTTCTACGTGGCAGTGGTTACAAATAATCAATTCCCCGCTTAAAATGACAGATGGTTCTTGAAAGGTCCAGTAGGAAAAAACTAAATCGAGGGAATAATGAACAAGATGGCAATCAAAGCTGACTTACCTGGTACGAAAACGGATGAACGAAATATCAGTAATTCCGGTGTCAGAAAAATACTCGTCCAGAAAATGTCCGACAACAATGTCCCTGATTCTCTGCAAGTCTACATGACAGGGCACACAAGAACAGATTCCCTGAATAACTACAGGCAGCTTAACACAACACAGAAAAGAGCAATATCTGGTATATTATCCAGCAATACGAATCAAAGCAACAGTTTGGTGCCAACATTTCCTCTTTCTGCTCCTTCGAACAATTATCCAGTCCACATATCATAGGAAACACACATTCAACTATTTGCACACAAGAAACCTCCAACACAAGTTTATTCGTTGGCGTGGAGTTGAACAAATGCACAATAAACATATATACGTGCGACCATGCTCAACCGAAGAGAAGTCGAATTCTTCAAATTGAATCAGACAGTGAATGAACGTTTCAAGTGTGAAATCAAAACAAAGATGATGCTTCACGCCGCAACATGCGAAAGAAATAGTTCCAATTTAGAAAACATTATTGTTCCTATAAATATGTTTAATTATTAAAATAATACTTCTTCAATCATGAAAACAGAAATATTTCCATTATCCCCTATGGTGGGTTTATTCCCATAGCGAAACACGTTTGACCTAGTGGCAAATATTTCATATCAATGCGCCTTTATCGAAATTCTGCAGGTGCAACATTTCGTTCACGTGACGTAGTATGTTGATTTCAGGATGTCGATTTCATGACTGACAGACTCAAACTCGTTAACACTGCTCGCCCGGGTGAAACGCTTTGTTTATTCAGTATATACCTTTGGTATATACCGATGTCATAACCGCAGTATCGCATTAGATTTTATCCCAGATGTACGGTTTAACTTGTGTTGAACGGCTATAAAACGAAAACATCACAATGAGGCTCCTGGTGTCGGAGAAAAATGATCCATCATGACCCGGGGTGTGGGAATGGAAAAATCGCACCATCGGGGCCAGATATTTGGGCCTCGGGTGAGATGTTTCCATCCCACACCCCGGGTCATGATGGATAATATTAATCACAAATGCCATTCAGTAGATGTTATCCATCAAATAATATCAATTTCAACCGTGAAATTATAATAGGGGTTAAATAAGATATAGCACCATTGAAGGGAGGTACAATTTAATGTTAGTAATTTTAAGTTTGCCACTCAAACATAAATTTTATTCCTCAGCAACAATTCGCATGAAACTTTGCCAGTATAATATTTGCCACCACGTGATGGAACCTGTATGGGACACGTCCATACGTGTATATACATGTATGACGTCGGTCAGGTTCAGGTAGTCGAATGTCAAATTTCGTTTACTATAAGCACCAACAGTACATATGCATGGCGGGAAAGATCTTTTGATGCTAGCGGAATTAGACATCTGTTATTGACGATTATCACATGACACCGCATGTGAATTGTTGCGCACTAATACTGACAATACGAAGGTACTTTCAAAACTAACTATACACACGTAATAAATAGATACGAACTGCTACACTCACATTCCATTGGAAAAAAAGAATAACTTGATATATTGGATATTTTCCCGCCACACGTTTCGTATGCAATAACATATGGATGCTTGGCAATCTACAATGTACAGCTCACAATGCTCATCTCGCCCACAGCAAGTAATCAGTGCGATCCAGACCCATGTGACATGGACGGTACTGCGAGATGTGTGGATGGAGTAAACAGTTTCATATGTGAATGCACCGCTGGATATATAGGGGACCTGTGTAACCAGAGTAAGTACTACGAACATATATTGATTGCATTGTATGAGTACTGTGAGGTAACGGGTTCACTCCGGTGTATGAGTAATGTATGTTAACGTTGTTGGGTTCGGGGGAGTTTCCTATTATCGCTTCATTTACATCTAATGTCTGATTATCACAATTTCTCCATAATGCCACAACAGACCGATTGCACTAACGGGATGCACAATAATGTGTTAATTTATCGCATTGATTCGATTGCATGAAGGCCTTGATTGGCGCAAGTTTTGTATAACTTGCGAAAAGAACTGCAACACATTTCCAATAAAGAATGTCTCCAGATAAAAAAGGTCCGTATGCAGAGCTTGTGTTTTGTATAACATCTGACTTTTAAATAAGCTTAATATTCCAAACTCACTTACCAGATATCTAAGTGCAATTGTGGTCTCTTATAAGAAAACTTTTCGCAGAACGTAACATCGTAAATGACTGGCAGTCAAATACTATTTTGGGAACAATTATCTGCAGTTCTATGTATACGCGTGTGCACTTAGCATACACCCTCGATTAAAATTACTGTATTTGTTGCATAGTTATTGTTGAATATATTAGAATGCGTCATATTAATAGTTGTATTTAGGTACAGTCCTCTTTAAAAAGAAGACCTGTGTATTCTTTTAAAGGAGGACTGTGTAAATTGATTTCAATACATTTGGAGAGGTTAACATAATTTTCCTGTTTGTCTCTTTAGGTACCAAGAACTGTTGAAATGTTATAGATGTTCCACGCCATAACAGCATAGGAAGTGGGCTTATAACAGATTGATGATTCTTAAATGCGTGTCACATTTATCACATATACCAAATTCCGAAAAGAAATTCGGGAGAGCTTTTGAGTAAATCCAATTTGAATTATCACGCATATTTGGCAAAACGTGCATGCGTCTACATTACATGTAGGCATTTTAATAGCTGAAAGGAAAACTTAACACATTTTGGCCATTATGCACACACCCACTTGCTGTCTGTTTGGAATTTTCGTCCGGTATTACCTTGCGTTGAAACGATGTAGAATGTAATTATTTCTCTTTTACCAGTTGAACCACATTGCAGCCCAGATCCATGCGCCCATGGCGGAACCTGCCGAGACACACCGTCGTCATACGAGTGCTCGTGTGTGGCCGGTTACAGTGGAAATACTTGCGAACAAGGTACTTCTAGTAAAACTAGAGATGGGCTTGTCCCAGATGGGACTAAGTAATACCCCTGTATTCAAAATGTTATTTGAGTGAAGTAGCCAGTACCATATATTGGGCACTGAAATTATGTCAACATGTATCCCTAACCCTAAACCCCCTAACCCATAACCCTAATCATAACTCCATAAAAAAATTCAGACAGATATCATAATCGCAGGTACACAGGTTCCCATGGTACTAAATATCAGTGCCAAAATTAAAAAACATTGACCTAAAAATGTAGAAATAAAAGCTCGGACAAAATTATGCATGTTGCAAAAACAATTCTAAGTCGAAAGAGGGAGATAACTCCACCAAAAAATGTCGGACAGACGTCATAATCGGAGGTGCACATGTTCCCACGGTACTAAATATCTGTTTCAAGTTAAAAAAGAATTGACCTAAAAATGTAGGAATAAAAGCTCGGACAAAATTATACATGTTGTGAAAACTGTCTAAGTCGAAAATGGGGGATAACTACTGCAAAACAGTCCGACAGACGTCATAATCGCAGGTGCACAGGTTCCCATGGTGGTTGATGTCTGTGCCAAAAAACTCCGGAAAAATTTGTGTCCACGGGCGGACGGACGGACGGACAAGCTGATACCAGTATACCCCCACAACTCGTTGCGGGGGTATAATTATCGTCCCATCTCCCTCTTACCCTGCACTGGAAAACAATATTTGAAAAGGTTGTCTTAAAACAGACCAGGGTGTTCTTAAATGAAAACGAATTAACATACTTACGCCAATCGAGTCTCGTGTCGAGAAAAGTGCATCTCATCAACTCCTATATCTAAACAATCACATTGTCAATATCTCGACAATGGATTAATACAGTAATGCTCTAAATAATCGACTCCTTAGCCACAGCATAATTATGGGTAACTGTTCGGAAATATGGCTTGTTGCCATTAATTGGAAAGCTCTCACCTATTTCCGACTAAATCCTGAAAAGTTACCCATAATTATCCTGTGGTTAAGGAGTCAATTATTTAGGGCATTACTGTACATGCTCTAGTTTCTGTTAGGTGAGATATCGAAGGCATGCATTCGCGAGAGTTTGATACAGCGGATTGGAACATACATGTCCAGTTTTGAAATTGACAGAAGACTATCTAAGTGCGCGTTAGTCAACAACAGCTTTTCTGATTATGAGATCACCCCTGTGGGCGTGACACAGGGCTAAATTTTAGGGACTTTTCCACTTTTAGTTTACAATGACCTAGCAGACAACATCCGTTCTGTTATCAGAATGTACGCTGACGATACTTGCCTTAATGAGAGTCTCCACGATCTAAACGAATTGGTACGGATTATTAATATGAACCTTGAAACCATAGCAACATGGTACACAAATTGCCAGAATTAAAAGTTTTAATGTCCTATTGGCACCTCCGGTGATACCCCACAATACGCTGAATATACATCCTTTGTTGACACATACACACCTCGGTCTTTAGCTCCAATCAAATCTGTCGTGGAACAATTATATAAATGAAACTAGTAAGATCATGGCGCACGTAGCAAAGATGACAGAATAGAGAAAAACACATGCCATCAATTATCTCAATCATCTTTGCATACACATACCTGGAATTATATCAATATTGCGCTATATAATAGCATTACGTCATGAACAGTGTAAAATACAATATTTAAGATTACAAACTCACCATAATGCTGAACTGAAACAAAGTGAAGTCCACAGTTAACTGTGAAATTCTCATAAAAGGCAACTTTTAGTTTAATGGTGCATGATGAACATTTCATTGTGTAATAGGATATATGATCTACTGAGAAACGAATCACAAATCATAACATAAAGATATATTAATGTCAGTTGATGAGCAAATTATTACACAACATATGATTGCTGCCGACCTCCAAGTACTCATTTAGACAAATTACACACAACCTTCTTCGACGTCTTTTAGAAGGTATATGTCATAAGTTCCGCTTTCTCCAGAATACTTGTATTGGTTTAACCCTTTACCCAACAGAAGGGCCATGTGCCAATGCATTCTCTTATATATGCGAGTCGACCATAGGTCGCCTCGCATATATAAGAGAATGCATTGGCTTAACACATTACAAAATATATAATTGTTAAAGAATGTAAGAAAAAATGGTAAAAAGTGTTAAAAAAATATTTATTTTAGGCCAATGCATTATCTTATATATGCGAGGCGACCTATGGTCGACTCGCATATATAAGAGAATGCATTGGCACAGGGCATAACTGTAACTATCACAATGTGGTCAAGGAGCCGGTTCCAATGATATCCATATTTGTATGGTTCTATTGAGACAGACCGAAGATATTTTAGGCTGTTGAAGCTTTATTTGGCCGGTTTTAGCCGGTTTGTTGGGTAAAGGGTTAATTACCAGAAATCAGTCTTTTTACAACGCATATGTACCACTTATTCTCATCTGAAATATCACGCAAGTAAATTAATACATGTCCAGTATTCAACTGATGCTTTTAATATGCTAAAGAGCGTTTGGTCATTTATATGGTAACTGTGGTGTCTTGGTGGCATTGAGAGTTGAAAAGAAAGTTTGTTGACTAAGACATCAACATGCAAACAATTTATCAGAGATAAAACAAGTATTTGAATACAATATTGATGAGGAAGACTTACACACCAAATACCTACAGAACAAATGTATACTGCGTTGCGTTATCGCACAACATGCCTGTTGACCATAGATATGAACTCATAACAAAATTTAAAGTAATGGCCGGATCGGAGCTGTCTTTGGGCTCATAAATGCTTTCGTTGTCTTCTTTTCCACATGCTCCCACCCATTCTGAAAACATCTACGGGATACACAGTGAGGTTTTTATTTCAGTTATCAACGCATGTGGCAGTGTCGTTTGTGAAAACAGTGGAACTTGTATTTCGTGGTTCCTTTGGACGGCCTGTATATGTTCCAGGGGATACGAGGGAGCAACATGTTCCACAAGTGAGTATACTATAAACCTGTGAATCGTCCCCTGTCAATCTAGGTAATGTGAAAGACATAAGCATGCTATTCAGCAAACCTAATGGTAATGGTTTAAAGCCACATGGCGGTTTGCGCTCCAAAATACGAATAATATTATTCGCTTTTTAGTTTTTCCCCGTATTGAAATAGGCAAATGTTTTTCAAAACATATGAAGGCGGCATACCAATATTTCGTGTATCTATCAACCTATCGTATCCGTCCAACCAAATTACGGAGACAAAATTTGGAGGTTCGAATGAGACATGTCCGTTTAGTGATAACGTTGCAAGTTCAGATAAAACTGCGATCTAAAACGTACATGGCTCATTCGAGCTCCAAATTATGTTTACGTAAATTGGAATCAGGTATAAGATAGGTTGACAAATACACGACATACTGATATTACAGGCTTCATGTGCTCTGAAAATAACTTTCCATGGTCACAGTCATTGTACAGGTGTTTTAATGTTTTCTCACAGAAGTGAAATAAACGCTCTGTATTTCTACCATATGAGGAATAGACTAACACGGAACGCTCTTTTCTGTTCGATGCCTAGATGGATGTCCAACAATTGAAGGCTATGCATGTACCTTCGCGCAAATGTCAGTTGTGAAAATGTACCCACCCAGATAGTTTAATGCACTTTCAACGATGATAGGTTCACTATTTAAACCTTGTTTACTAAATACTCAATGATGCGTTGTTACCAATCTACAGGAACCCTTCTGCAATGATCTTTTCGACTTGATGCTGTCTACTTAAATCACATGGCGATTTACGCTCCAAAATACAAATAATATTATTACCTTTTTAATTTTTCCCGTTATCTAAATAGGTCGATAAATATCTTAACTACCGTTCTATGAGCATTTTGTAACCCAAAAAGATGCATTGAATTAACGAACAATGCGACTACGAACAAGGGCTTTGCCCCTCCCCCCAAAAACAGCCATTAGCACGACACGGAACAGAAAAGAGCGTTCAGTGTTATTCTATTCCTAACATTGTAGCAATAAAGAGCGTTTGTCTGACTTCTTGAGAAAAATTGAAAACGGCTGAAAAATGGCTGCGACCTTGCCAAGTTGTTTTCAAAGCATACGAAGCCGGCATACAATATTTCGTGTTTTTATCGACCTATCGTATCCGTCCATCCAAAAATTTGTAAGGTTCCAGTGAGTCATGTCCGTTTAAATTGCCCTTAACATTCCCCCAAAATGAATAATATACATTGCAATGTATGCCTTGTAACTGGCTGAGAGAATTCTTGTTAATAAACTATTTCTCCAACGTCAACATCCTCGTCGCTGATACCGGGTTTTCGGGTGAGGTTAATATTTACTGTATACCATGCAATGCCTTTCTGAGTAGACGATCGTCTAGTAGCATTATTGGCTAAAGGAACAAAAATCATCGTTATTTCTCAACCACTACCTGTATCTATTTGACAGATACACAGGATTGTGCTGCCGATTCGTGCTCGGGACATGGTATTTGTTCAGATGGAATCCGAAAATTTTCCTGTGATTGTGACGCCGGTTATGTAGGAGATAGATGTGACTACGGTAAGAATGTATGCATGTATATATGCTAGAGATACCTATATATTCTCCATAAGCGGTAACTATACTGAAAGTGCAAATTGCGAAGATACGTGTATGAGTATTATATTTTAGTGGAAATAGCATTCCATATCGATTAACAGCACCACCAGGCGTGGAATAATACGCCCGTTTACCTGCTTCATATTGAAATTCGAATACCGAAACAGTTGATTTCAACTCTAGCGAAAATCAGTGGACATATCCACGGTCCGCATACAGCTGGTGTTTGGATCCATTTCAGCCAGACATCGAGTTTTCTTGTACCCTCATTTTGAATTGCAGATATTGTCGTAGTGTTGTGGTTAACGATCGGTGTTTTCTACTCGCCTACCATCTCATAGATCCAACTATTGTTGAACTCTTGTATGATTTATGTTTGTGAGTGAATGATTAAAGTGGAATCCAACGAACATCGAAATATCTATCTACACCAAGAATCAATAGGGCGCCGTTGGAAATTTCAAGTGGACACCCATCCTCCGTGACTTCAGTTCAAAATTATGAAATGGCTACTTTGTTTTTTGCCAACTGTGCCAGTCACTCAGTGCGAGCGAGTGAGTCTAAATTTGGACATCGCTATCACAATATTACAAATAATCGTAAAATAAATAAAGGCAAACACCCAAATTACCTTTACGGTGCAGCAGTGTACTTACAACCACAAAGTGGAAATAAACCACACATACACACCATTGCAATAATACTGTGATAAGACGGCAAAATACAACGCAGGCGAGAAACGTTCGTAAAAGTTCGCCATTAGAATGTTTCGTCAAAGGCAATGTCCCTACATCGACGTCTCGGTTCCGTAACATAATGCCATATAAATACCGCATTTCAACTGATTGCCCAACATATCATCGCCCAAATACGCACATAATCAACCTATATTGTAAAATAGGTACATAAATGTGATTATTTGATTCTGAAATACGCGGATAATGGAGTCGTACCAGTTATTTAGTTTTATGGCGCGGGCCACAATGAAAACACATGTTAAAGAGCGTACACCTGAACAGTCGTGAGTTTGTTTGTGGCATTGTCCGCTTATAATATGCTTATACTCGCCTCATAATTATAATCGCCTGTCGATAATGTAACTTAAACGCTCTTATTATAAGCACATTATCGACTCAAAATGAGGCGATTCTAATAAGATAATCTACCTAAAATAAGTGTTATTATAAGCAGATAATGTGCGTATTTTCGGGAGAACAGGCTGCATCGCCATCTTCGTCTACCGTTTCCTACAGACGATGGATTTTCTAATAGTTGAGATGATTTGCCAAAGTCCGAAAAAAATTATAATTTAATAAATACAACGGATTATTTTCTAAGTGCCATTTGTCCCACCAACATAATAGCTATCAAGTTGTATGACCCACCAACATCATACCAGGATCTCTGAACCAGATGTGAACATACAAATATCGTTGTAGATGTGAACGAATGCACTTCCAATCCATGTAAGAACGGTGCATCGTGCGCCAATCTGGTTAATGGATACTCGTGTACCTGCATGTCTGGGTGGACCGGAACAAATTGTGATCAAGGTACGTGTACAAGTAGTCACACATGGCTATATATTTTGAATTTTCTTGAAATAATCCTGATATTTCTATTCCCCACCAATATGGAATAACAATTGAATGTACGGAGCATTTTGTTGACAATATGTTTAAATACAATTTACACATCAGTTAAACTGAAATGGCTGTCAACTGGAAAATGTGTTAGAATACATTTAGTCTGAGTGTTTGATTGAAATGTTCCATCATTTTATAAAACTTAATGGCCCGATTCGTCATCTCAGGTTTAAACCTGGTCTATGTAAACCTCTAGGTTTAAACCGCCGTGAGTCAGCAAAATCCGTGGTTTAAACCCGCGACCGCAGGTCTAAGTGACGCATTCTCTGTCTCTGTGTCGTCGAGATAATTAATCGTACCTAATGCGGACCGCCTCGTTTTATTGATTGTGAAAATCAATAATTACGACAGCGACCATATTTTGATTGGAAATCTATAAGCGAGAAGCTCTCATACTTATAAAGTGTGTATGGATAAGTTTTTGTTGTCAATTTCGATATTTTGTTTGCGTTTTATAAGCTTAAACCGGCAACTAAACCATCTAATTCGGCGGTCCAGCTAAACCAGGTTTACCGAGACTAAACTTGAAATGACGAATCCGTCTTTTCTTCATCGAGGTTTAGAATTGTCAAACAATCAATCAAAGGGTGGAGCTGTAAATTATCTCGAGTGAGGGTGTGTCAAAGTGGCGGCTGCCGACTGGTGTTATCATGTCACAGTTGATAAATTCACACGCGAGCTTTGCTCAGATATGGACATATTCCTTCAGTATGATTTTTACAACTGTCTTGTGGGTTTTTGGCTTGTGGCAATCACTGGTGTTTTCTACGAGTTCATTTGAAGGGTTCAACGTTTTAATTTTGACACCAAAACGATGCTACTGCATGATCAGATTTGCAATACACATAGAATGCTATCCTAAACTTATATTTGCAATATGAGTCAAATTTGATAACTTATTTTCATGTAGATCATGCCACAAAGCTCTACTCTGGCTCCGCCCATAAATTCCCATAATATTCCACCAGTTTAAAACATGGGAACTTTTTTTTGAATTTCATGCATGGCGGAAAATTTATTACATTGAAAAAAAGCAATGCATGTAATATATTTCTTTATTAAAAGCTGTGCCTCTATATAGTTGCCCACTTCAAAAAGTTTAGATGGCCCTTCTGGTATGTACTCATAAGCAAATTGCTTTTACTTGACTGACCTCTTGGTCCAGGATTGACTCGATTATGGAGCCTTTATTCGGCGTCAGAGGGGCCTGCGGCCCCTTCGTGCGGCAGAAGCCTGCGTCACATTTGGGCACATTTTGATCATTTGAACATTTTAATTAAATTTTTTTTTTTATTTAAAACAAAAAATATTAATATAAATTTTATATATTGTTTCTTGTTAGATACAACTCCTTACTCAATTCAAGAACACAATTCTTTTAAATTAAATTTTTCTTATTTTTAAATCAGTTTTAGAACAGTTGCGAACAGACACACGGAAATGCAAATATACAGCTCCTATACCCTTTAATATATACAGATATACATGTAAATACACCAAATTTTGTCTTTGCGGGTAAAGCATCTTGCAGAAAATCAATCACAAACAAAGTGATAAACAGCGCGTGAAGCTCGTGTTGAGAGACATGCCCTTTGTCAGATTGATTTAAACTCACAAACAGATCGGATTAATGGTCCATGAGCCATACTCATTTCTCAATGAATAAATCGTGCACGCAATGATTTGTGACATGTCAACAACCATATTATCGGCTTGTCTTTTGGTCCGATATGTAAGAGGGTAGTTTGACTGTATGCCCATATCAACAAATCGAGTTGTCAATTAGTTGGTAACTGAACGACAAAAACTCCCACTTAGACCAGGTTTGGTTGGACCGCCAATGTAGGTTTAAACCAGGTCTGAACTCGGAGGATTAAACCGGAGATGACGAATCCGTCCAATGAAATTGTCTATCTCTATCGGGCAACACAATTTCATCAACATAATTTCACATAAAACCCGATTTCAAGAATACAAATAAATATTTATGTGAAGAGAAAAACACTGACAAACTGAAGATTGGTGTATCATTTTATCCACCTCCTACCCCTCTACTATACATATAAAGCTCATCATATAAACCACGCCTCTATCCGTCTACTAGACAGATAAATCATCCTCTACTAGACAGATAAACTTAAAATATGCAAGGAAGAAAGGTTACAAGAACTTGGGACAGTTAACCTCCAGCAGTTCGCGAATGACGTCACTGGATCGAAAAAAACAACGTTATGGAGCATAATGTATTTCAATATTCTCTATTTATATATAGGCACAATAAATTGGTTATTCCTGAGATTGCAGAGCTATGAAGGTAGACTTATCCCGCTTGTGACGATCCGAACGTTTCCATAAGCACCGAGTAAACGCTGCGAACGTAGCAAGCGTGAGAACTCTATATCTATGGAGATCGACTTAAGTTCCATGGTCGACCTGTTTTTTTTTAAATGGCCCTTAAATTGTCCCAAATGGTGGCTTCGATACCAGAAAAAAAAAATCTTCATGCGAAACTTATGGATGCAAATGTCCTTTCTCGAAGTTGGAAATCTTATGTAGACTAAGATAGCAGTATACGATTTCACGGGTTGTTGGAGGGCTGACATTAGAGAAAATAAATATCTGTTGGGGCATAACTTCCAGTGTAGCCTGTGTTTCAATGTGACATTACTGGTTTGATGGTTTAATTATTTTACTGTAAATGTTCAAATAAAGTTATAAATGGAGCGTAATTTAATTTTCGTATTCTGTTCAGGCCCACTCTGTGTTTGGTTATATAAAAACACCCCGAATTCTGTCATCTTGCGCTTGCAAGACAACCCTTTTAAACTGCGGCGATACTTTGTTTCGAATTCAACTACAACTCATGTCTATTATAGCTCTATCACGCAGCATAAGCTTATTTACTGCCATTCGCTGTCATGGTGAACTTTTGGGTTGAATATGGTAAATGTTAGTCTGACATGGGCGTTTTGTGTGTGCAAATAAGGGGACATAACCCATTCATAAATTGAACTAACAAACTAAAGTGCTCACATTTGTTTACACCTACCATTTGTATGGAAAACAAAACATGTAAAGGCTACCTAACGTGTGGGGTGAGTTGTTGGAAATTGAAACTATACACACATAGGTAATAAGGACCCGTTGACTACGTTGGCGTTACGCATAACTGTAAACCATATTAATGCTGTAGGAATTCTGCTTGTACAGGTATGTCAACTGAAGTTGTGGGTCACGTTATTTTTCTTATTTCCTACAGAAATTGATGAATGCATTGGAGTTACGTGTCAAAATGGCGGTGCATGCCTGGACTATGTCGCATATTATGAGTGCAGTTGTCTCACCGGATACGAGGGGGCTTTGTGTGAAACAGGTGAGACGTTGAGACCTATATTCGCCAAACTCGAGAATACCAGATGACACTGGTGAGTGGGACTTGCGTATCCCACATATCCTCACGCAAACACGCACATACTCGACCTATAGTGTGAAATAGGTACCCACAGTGAACAAACATTTTAAAGAGCATACACCTGAAACTTCATCCGTTGGATTTTCTTGTGTCACTGTACGCACATAATCTGCTTAATATTGCCTCATCAAGAGTCGATAATGTGAATAAAACGCTCTCATTTTCAGCACATTATCGATTCAATATGAGGCAATTCTAAGCAGATTATCTACCCAAATCAAGTTCTTTGTAAGCAGAAAATGTGCGGATTTTCAGGAGAACATGCCGGCGTATCTGTTAATAAAGTACTAATACGGGGCACTAGATCATGCGTGGCGTATCCAGAGTAGAGATTCATGCCATGATCAAATGGGATACCAGAAATACATCTTGAGTTAATTGTTTAACACTAATGCCTTAGCACTTCCACTCCTAATTGTCCCTGACTTATACATGCATGTTTAATATACATATATCAATACTTAGGAGACTGGCTGTCGTTTGCTATATAAATGCTGTCTCATCGCGAATAAATTGCACATTAAAACCAACCATCCGTTAACCGGGGAATGTGGATGTGGGGGGGGGGGGCGGTAGTGCGTATATTTCTATGTTATTACAGATCTTGTTTGTTCTTGATTGTCAAAATCCGTAACATATCCTCGCGCCAATACGCACATAATCGACCTATAATTTTAAATAGGTACAATAATGTGATTATTTGATTGTGAAATAAGCTGATAATGGAATCATAGCCGTTAATTAGTTTTAAGGCGCGGACCACAGTCAAAACACACGTTAAAGAGCGTACACCTGAAAAGTCGTGAGTTGGATTATTGGTGTCATTGTCCGCACATAATCTGCTTAGAATAGCCTCTTTATGTCGATAATGTGACTAAAACTATCTCATTTTCAGCACATTATCTACTGAAAATTAGCGATTCTAAGCAGATTATATAACTAACTAAAAGAAGTTATATAATGAGCAGATTGTCTACCTGATGACAAGTTATATTATTATATATGTGCGGATTTTCGGCAGAACAGTTTATCACTGCTGCTTTGTTAGTAAAGGGGAGTAACTCTATGCGAGCTCTTACGATTCCGATCATGAATATTTGTTTTACAAAGAGTAGCCCGTTTCAGTCACCGATTATCATACCTGTCGCCATCTATCCTCATTTGGTCAATAGAATATAAACTTATTGTAAAATTCGTGTTTAATCTGGTAGAAGGTGGAAAACGAAATCTCACATGGGGACGATCCAACATAATCTCGTGCAAAAATTCGTAACCGACCTATAATATTCACATTGGTTCATATTGGACTTACTTTATTATAAAATAAGCCGATAGTGGACATATCGTTATTCCGTTCTATGGCGCAGGTCGCAGTGAAAACACAATTTAAAGAGCGTACATCTGTTATGTCGCGAGTTGCCATTGGAATGGGCTATAATTCATATATGATGGGGTGATCAGGAAAAATTAGCAGACGAAAAGATAATACAAGTCCAGAAGTATTCTTATTATTTTATGGGAACTGTTCAGATAATAAGTTCAACATTTAGCATAGAAATGGTTCAATCGGATGTTATTGGGTGGATTCACGATGTCACGAATAATCACTGACTAGTTTCACGGTGGGGAATCGCGTGGTTTCGAGTTGATGAGCACCTCGCATCCAAAATTGCCTAGGCAATCGCAAACACAGCCAGAAACGAGGAAAAATGTAATAAACTAGGATAATGATTATTTATTATTTTGGCAGCTACGATAATATTTTTAAAACAAGCGGATACCTCATTTGGGTCCGAACTCAGATGTTTGTTCCAACATTTTGACTAAAGATGTTAGTCCAAGGATTTCCATGATGTATGTACTTGTGTAGTCCACGAACCTCCGCATGGCAATATTGATCACATTGCTATAGAAAACCACCGAGTATTTCCGAACAAATAAGGTATCAACTTGTTTTAAAAATAAACAAGCATATACTCGTAACAGTCAAAATGCTATGTTTTGTGTCAGTTCCTCGTATATTATGTTTTTGTGCGATTGTGAATATTAAATGCGTGGTAGGTACTCAACAACCTCGAAAGCACGTGATTCCCCACCGTGAGTTTTATACTTCGTTCCTCTAGTGGTTGCACAGTTGGCTCAGGAAACTTTGATCAATTTGGAGTCGAATCGAAGCCGATTCTATCGTTTCCAGTTATCAGGGGATTCTTTTATTTCGTTAAAATATATGTACAGAACTATATTAAAAAAATTATAAAAGGTATCTGTCCACTTTTTATTTTAATATACACAACGATATGTACAGATGTAAAACGACCTCGGCGCACCATGTTATTTTCAATAGCTCATCGTGAATTATGGAGGTCATATATCATAGCTAGATAAATATATTTATTTACAGAATAGTATATAATGCAAATACAAAATATTAAACAGGAGCAGTATGACCTGCTGCCCCTGAATGATAGATGCAATATGAACATATGATGACGTATTTACCGGTTGGTACCTATACTTTAAATATTCTATATGGGCATGTTAATCAAGACCGGGTTGAATTTTGAACAATGCTATCCTATAACAGAGATTTTGGACAATGTTAAGAGATTATAACAAAACTAGTGAAGTGGTTGCGACAGTCCTCTGTGTCATATACACGGACAGCACAGAGCTATCGGAGCATATAATCATATTGGTATATATCCCGAAGAAAGGTCACCGCAAATCACTGAATAATTAAATTATATGAGCAACCTCTTTAAATTGTTACTGATGGTTCTGAGAGAGATATTGAGATAGGGAGCGAGAGAGAGGCTAAGATGTGCAGAAACCGGTATAGCTCTGTACATAATTGTGTATATAAAACTAAATAATGAACGAATGCTTTTATAGATCTTTTAATATTCAGTTCGTCGCGTCTGAAATCATTTAACACATTGGGAAATATATCTTTAAATAAGTTCTTCGCGTCAGAAATCATTTAACACATTGGGAAATATATCTTTAAATAAGTTCTTCGCGTCAGAAATCATTTAACCCTTTACCCAACAAAACGGCCAAAACCGGCCAAATAAAGCTTCAACAGCCTAAAATATCTTCTGTCTGTCTCAATAGAACCATACAAATATGGATATCATTGGAACCGGCTCCTTGACCACATTGTGATAATTACAGTTATGCCCTGTGCCAATGCATTCTCTTATATATGCGAGTCGACCATATATAAGAGAATGCATTGGCCTAACAAAAATCTTTTTTTAACACTTTTTACCATTTTTTCTTACATTCTTTAACAATTTTATAATTTTTAATGTGTTAAGCCAATGCATTCTCTTATATATGCGAGGCGACCTATGGTCGACTCGCATATATAAGATAATGCATTGGCACAGGGCCGTTCTGCTGGGTAAAGGGTTAACACATTGGGAAATATATCTTTAAATACACACGTATATATGTAATTATATTATATATGTATACATACAGATACTGACGAGTGCCTCTCCAGTCCTCGATGTATGCACGGGGCCACTTGTGTCAACACTCCCGGAAGCTTTAGCTGCACATGCGCGGACAAGTACAGAGGATCATTCTGCGAGATTCGTAAGTCTTAATGACCCAAGTTCATAAATGTCCACGTGGCGCGCATTGTATCCAGTCAACTCCCATTATGTGAGGATATGGGATATCGGTTGGGTTGATGCTGTTTTGGACCGAGTCCCGTCCCGTTACTCTTCTTTAACAGACTTTCATTGAAAAGAAATACTACAATTACACGTGGGAGTCCGGGTATTGACGTTAACACCTGACTGATTAATCATCGGATATGATTAATCTGTCGGCGTTTAATCTGTTTTCAAAATGATATATCATTTACCATGATTGAAAAAGGTAAAGCGATGATACGATCGATTAATTTATTGTTTGCATATATTTTCTGACTGCACGAGAAATCGAAGTTCTCTGGGAAACAAGACTTTCTTTACTTATAAATCTTGTTGCTTTGACATTCGACGGACATATGATGTACGCATGTTTGATATCACCATGCTTGGGAAAGGCTGGCCTCATATACACAAAGCGTGCATTTGACCTAATCCGAAGACATACAAGAAATATCACCCCGGGTGTACACTCTGTTATAGAAGAGTAACGGGACGGGACTCGGTCCAAAACAGCACCAACCCAATCGATATATCTCAAGCTGTTGTTGAGCAAGAAGACTTGGTTTATGACTCAGTATGAGTGTTCGTTGCTCCCACGTGCGTTAACAACTTGTGGTATCCGCGGCCTAACCACACGGGCTACGAGGACATCCTTAAAAGGAAGCCGTTTCACCGTTGGGCTGCGTATCAGTCTAAAGTTGGGTTATAATGCCAACATATCCCTTTCGCAAATACGCACATAATCGACCTTTAAAGTGAAATGTGATTATTTCAAATAAGCAGATAATGGGGTCATATACGTTACTTCGTTTTATGGCGCGGTACAGTGAAAATACATATTACACCTGAAAAGTCGTGAGGTGGATATTTGTGTCATTGTCCGCACATATTCTGCTCAGAATCGCCTCACTATGGGTCGATAATGTGAATAAAACGCTTTCATTTTCAGCACATTTTATCAACTCAAAATGAGGCGATTCTAAGCAGATTATCTACCTAAAATTAGTTATATAAGCAGATAATGTGCGTGTTTTCGGGAGAAAAGGCTGTATAGTGCACTTTCGCCTCGTCTAGCACAGTAGTCCAAACTGAATATAGTTGCAACATATGCATTCAGTAACTTGAACGCAGTCCACGATGGTTGAAATTACGCAATGTGAAGTTGCGCCGATGTCCATATTTATATCGAAATGCACGTGAAGCAATTGCACCGTGTAAATGAAAATCGCAGAACATCGCTGAACTCTTGTCGGGGCTAAATACTCGATCTCATCGATAAAATACTGAAACACTTTATTGTGACAACAATATGGCTAAATACAGAGCGTTTATCATGTGCAAACCATGACAAAATTAATTATGGAATGCTTACTAACTTTTTGAAGTATTTACCCCGTATGGGCCCCGGTTAGAATAGGGCTAGTGCCCCACTGCTAGGGGTATGAATCCCCTAATGTGGGACCCTGTTTGTCGTGGTTTGCATCCCGTGACGTGTGGTGTAGGAGTCCCCGTGGTACAAGTCATCGACCTTCGGGTACGGCTAGGCACATGTTCCACTTTGGTCCTACACTCTTCCAAGATGGGTGGTTGAGTTGACCGGCTCAATTAATCGGCTAGTCACGCCTCTCCACGGTGTTTCAGATTCAATTTGTGTCTGAAGTTCTGTTTTCTGTTCTTATTGCACGTATGTTTCTGTTCTCTCCTGTCGCTTTGATGTTCGTCCTGCTGATTGTTGAATCCTATATTGTTCACACCTGTCTCCATGTAGGGAGATACCGATAAGCTACCACATGCAGTGGCTAGACGGGTCATCGCTTCAGCTGTGTACCAGCATTTGGCTAAATCAGAATTCGAAGGGTAGTCCGCGGCTGCTGGGCTAGGTGTCGATTTTGTGCTTTGTATATGGCAATACGAAACAAAAAAACCACCACCTGATCGTAAGAACGATGACTCACTTAGTTCCAATGATCCTGGGGTATTCCCCCAGTGCTTGGTTCTGAGCTTCGACTCGACTTTGAAAAGACCCTCTGTATTGGTAATCGATAAGACACTTCAAAGTATTGCCGGACAATCGAGATATGTCAAACCGATCAGGACCGGGCCAGTGACTGACTCTCTCCTGATTGATTGTTCAAAGAAAATTCAATCTGATGCTTTGTTGCAGTTAACAGTTATTGTACAATCACCAGTCATGGTTGCTCCTCACAAACTATTGAATAGTAGCAGAGCAGTTTTGGGAACCCGCGATAACTCCGACTCCTCCGAGTTGGAGATATTGTATACCGGGCGTTACTGTTGTTCGCAGATTTACCAAGACACTCGATGGACTAAAAGTGGTTATCTTTTTTTTTATCTTCAATCGGTGCGACGTGCGCCGAAATTGAAGATTGGATATATGAATAAAAATTTATCTGCACATGTGGCAAATTCCTTATGTTCTAAATCTCATGGGTATGATCATGACCAGGAACACCTAAAATAAAGAAATCATACGTGCACGGATTTCTATTTCTGGTCATGACCATAAGGACTGTACTAAACAGAAAAAAAGTGCTCAAACTGTCAAGGTACACATGCTGCAATGGACAGTTCATGTCCCGTATGGGACTACGAATTCAAAATCAACAGTGTAAAGCTGAGAAACATCTATCATATTTCGATGCAAAGAAATATTTGGTGCTCTACCATCAATTCAACCAGTCCATACTCGGTTATCGTTTCTACAAAAAAAAGTGTGCTGATGCCAACACTTAGACATATATAGCCAGACAATCACAATTCGTGTATCACATGCAACACAACTTAAAGTAACTGATCTAACTTATGTCCCAGAACCTGTACCAGGCCACATAAACGTCTACTGGCGATACACTCGTTTCTCACCAACTACACTCAAGTCGAGCCAGTTAATGCAACAAAGTCTATTCGTGTGGATGCTATTGCTTCACAAAACCGCACGTTGCTGCGAAACAAAATTCTCCAAAGGCAGTCCAACGTTTAGTCTCTCAGAAAGAGAAGTTCACATTTGAACTATCAACATTGACGAGACACGATTGCTTGACGAAAAACGATTACCACTACAACGTACCAGCAGTATTTGTGGATTGAGACTGTCGGTTGAGTGAAATACATTATTCTGTCTCACCCACCCGATCGTCGGCTTGACGCATTGATAAAGGTTCATGCGAGATTTAAAAAATATTACATATATAAAAAATTTATCAATGCAAAATCAGATGTTAAAAGCTACTTAAGATATTTCGATGTGTAGACTTGATAATTTCGTGTTATTTATTTGCTATTTATTATGTATATATATACATTTTATAGTATACTTGCACACTAGTCAGTTCTTGGATTTATATTCCTGACTCCGAATGGAAACATTCTTCTTGGGTAATTTTATGTGTACATAGTTCATTGTTGTCATCTAATCCACTGTCTACGCTCCAATCTTTGTTATACCGGATTCTCTTATTGGTCGTGATATGGCCATGTGGCTAAAACGACGTTAAACCCTCAATCAATCAAACTGAGTATATGTATATACATAAAGAATATGTACTAGTGTCGTTAATGTTTATATATGTCACATCCCCCGAGTGGTCATAAACAGTTTAAGCGTCAACATTAGTTACACATGTTATTTATCCGTCGCAAAAAAAATCTTGTCCCTTGTGTGTCTTTTTCCAAAGTGTTTAATTTGTTTCTGCGATGACGCACACGGTATGCATGTATGGGTCCAAGAAAGTTAATTAGTATTCACGGCGTCTGTAAACCGGAGTGCAGATGAACAATCATTATTTCTCAGGTTTTTTCTTACTTGATTGCAACTTTCCTTCTTCTAATATCATATAGGTGTTTTATAGTGAAGAAAGTTTCTTGTATTTTTTTCACATTTTGTATCAATTGCAGTGAATTAGGGACGATCAAACGTTCAAAAATAACAACGCCATGTGTAAGATTCCACGTAAAGATCACATTACCCTGACATTATTCACGCTGCATTGTGTTCCCGTTTCCCAGCGGATTAAGTTCAAGGTGCTCACAATGACTTGAATCATCAAAACACTGTGCATCACAATACCATAATGATAAGATATGTGCACATGTACTACCCAAGCATCTCAGATCAGAGGACTTAATGCTCTTAGTGTACCCGTCCACCCGAAGGTTGACAGTAGTTTGGGTGACATATCGTTTTCCATAGCCGGACCGACTCTATGGAATTCTCTACCGGTGATCATCCGCAGCTGTCCTGGATATTATGAATTCAAAGGTCTTTTGAAAACTTTTATTCACGCAATATTATTCTGAACATTTAGGCGTGGAACTAATCAACCAGCTTCCAATGCGGGCTACATTATGATCACATGTGTGAACTGCACATTTTGGAATTTGTTTATTTATTTTAATGTTGTCAAGCGCCATGAAATCTCGGTGATATTTGCACTATACAAGAAATGTGTGATGTGATATTAAGCTGGTTAACGTTGTCTCAATGTACCAGCTTAACGCTTTCTATACTAACTGTGTACGTCGGAATGGTCCAGTATTTATTTGCATGGATGTACAGGTAATACAAACATATGACAGATAAATAAAAGTAAAGGAGACCTATTTATTGAGGGAAATATTGAGATAATAAGTTCAACAAACGACCTACTTCTATGAAGTTAGTAAATATGCAGATTTCGTAGGTAACTATGGACAGCGTCCATGACCCCTAATTACGGCATCGTGATTTGAAACGTTCGTCCGTCGCTTACTCACTGCAATTGATACAAAATGTGAAGAAAAAAAAATTGGAAGGTAATGTTTTTTCCCCATTCTGAAACATCTATATACTATTAGAAACACGGAAAGTTTAAAATAAAATATCAAAGAATCTAAGAACTATTTATATCCTGTTCTTCTGCACTTCGGTTTGCCCACGTCATGAATACTAATTAGCTTCCTGGACTCATAAATGCATGGCCGTCGTCGAAGAAACGAATGAAACCCAATGGAAATGGCACTTTTCCTACGCTGAGGACAGATTTTGTGCGATGGATAAATATATAGAATATGTTGCTAATGCTGTCATTTAAACTGTTGATGAATGGCAATTATTGGACTCGACAAAGCCTCGCCGCCCAATATTAAATAGACGCTCACCCCCTTATGGACGACACTAGCTCCATATACTATATGTTGGTATATTTCATGTGTTAACAGACGTGTGTCCTACTTCCAAAAAAACTTACATAATGTAATTTAGATGTTCATAGGAGTAAAGAACGTTTAACGGTGATCTGTATCATTAGTTTAAACATTTTATTAGCAAACATAATTAATTGGATTGGGGCACAAGTTATTGCTAACTTATTGACGCCCCTTTCCAACAAACAGTTGATGACTAACAAAAAGAGTTAGCTTCCTGTCTGTAATACATATAATACAAAGGTTTATTATATGATTGTCCATAAAATAGCGGGAATTACCGAAACCGAGATCGTTGTATTTATCTCTTAGAAGCCACAGTGAGATACGATGTCGTTATTTCACTCTAGATAGCGTTATTCTGCTGTAGCTTATCGACGGTTCACGCGAGCAAAAATTACGTAGAAAAAATTGGGAGGTTCGAATGAGCTATGTCCGTTTAAATAAGGTGCATAGAATAGATATAATACCTACACTATTTTGTTTGGATACCTGAAACATATTCCTGTCTGGAAAGAATTACAAAATGTTCACTCGCGACTTGAAGTTGCTCGTGAAAATTAGATATTTCTTTCCAGACACTCATGAGATATTTCGGTATTCAAACAAAAACCGGAGGTATTATTTAAGAACACTTGTATGATTAAAAGATTAATATAAAGTGGGGATTAAAGTGTATTATTTGCGTCAGAATGGGTGGGGGAGTGTTGTGATATTGTAAACCGTCGATCGATGATGTGATTTATTTATCTCTCCAAATTATGTATTATTCGCTAGGTTTGGCATACTATTAATCATATATTTTTGAGCATTTCATTTAATTTCCAGCCGTTCCATGGTGTCCCGTGGATTACGACTACGATGAAGAATTAAAGTTCTGTCATAAATACTACTTTGATCACAATGACTACGACACGTCAGAAGCAGTCTGCGTCACAGACGGAGGTCATCTGGCATTGGTCAAAAATAATGACATGTATCAGTTCATTCTGCAGTTGATTATCCAGAAAACCGGTATGAAATAGTATGAATTCCTTTTATTACATTCATATCTGGGACTTATCTTGATTTCTCGAGTGATAATTAGGCAGAAAGTGAGTAAATTATGTGGAGATTTCGCTTCCATGAACGTCGGCATAATACGAGAAGACCACAGTGTCGTGGGATTTATGGCGGACACGAGGCATATGCAAGTTACGAGTTGCCCCCTTATTCTTCTTCGATGTTCTATGTAACATATGCTTGTCTTTGAGAAGTCGGGCTTTGATTGGCGGTCTTGGAATTTACCACACCAAAATTCTTTGATAGAGTCCAAATAAAGGATTCTGTTCATGTATGTTAGTAATCACAGAAACCATGCCCGTTGATGCAACATTTTGCGAGTATACTTCATGGTGGATTATGTTAGAAATACGAAATGTGAACTTTATTGAGATTTAAAAAAATATAATTTACAGGCAATGGTCCAAGAAAAACAAAGTCCTTATCTAAGAATCAAATATGGGAATATATGTTGAACACTGTGATGAATGATGTACTACAAACAAAAATTATATTTCTTGAGTGTTATTTGAAAAAATTACTTTGAACCTGTTGTTGACAAATGATATATACTTGCTTAAACATTGGCTGTGTGGATGCTAGCAGGCATGGGTTAGCAGCTGGCCAGTGTAACCGCTGTGAACTCTGTTGACAATAGAATGCTAATCCTCAATCAAACCCTACCAGACCATCACACTATTTCTAGTAAGTAGGTCACCACTCACTCATAGGATAATCACTCATGTGGAAGACTGGAAGTTGACACCAGCTAAAAGCAATTCACACCAGACTGGACATAAGCCATGAAAAGGTGACCCATAAACTGCTGGCTACCAGTCATATATATATGTTTTGTAGTACATCATTCATCACAGTGTTCATTACATATTCCCATATTTGATTCTTAGATATGGACTTTGTTATCTTGGACCATTTTATTTTTTTAAATCTCAACAAAGTTCACATTTTGTATTTCTAACATAATACACCATGAAGTATACGCTTAAAATGTTGCATCAATGGGCATGGTTTCTGTGATTACTAATATACATGTACAGAATCCTTTATTTGGACTCAATACAAATTTTGAAAAATTGGGTTCACAAAGCCCTTAAGGATGTCTTTGTGATCACCACAGTCTGGATTAGACGAGGTTGGCGCGGGTTCTAACCACGACATGGGCGAAAATCGCGACGGATTTCCAAGCTTGATTTGCGGGACATCGATAGATGGCATCTTTGAACCTGTGATACAGTATGTGGAAATCGCACATGATTTAGTCAAAACCAGAATACTTCATTCCAAGACAAAACGTATTCGTAACCAAATGGTTTTGTTCAAATTTACATGTATTAATGATTGACTCCAGTCAAAAAGAAACTGACCTAATTCAAATGTTTTTGATAAAATCAAGTGGGAAAGCAATACAGTTCTGAGTATATCGTTACAGGCAAAACGTGTGTGGATGTATGGATTCAGGGGAAGCAAGTCAGCGGTTCAATAGTTGATGTGAACAACAATCCCATTCCATGGGCTATATGGGCAACGGGAGAGCCAGATTCAAACGAATGCCTTAAGATTGAGGACTATGTCACCAAATGTCAGAAAATGGCGGTAATGCCTTGCTACAACACGGAGGATTTTCTCTGCCAGATAACACAGCCATAAGGAAGCCCACCACAATTTACTCATATATTGACCAATAAAATGTCATTTCCACATGCCATGTATACTAATTTATTTCTATCCTTGCCCCAAATGTATAAAAGCACATCCCCTTTGTTTACCAGATCACATTATGGTTGTCGAAACACGATAGTTGTGATCCCGAGATATGGTGATCAACCCTGCATTGGTTCATGCAATCCGAGAACGGAAGCTTTCCATGCAGTAATGCAGTATCCTTGGGTTCCAATGTTCTAACTATATCACGAAAAAACATTACATATTTGTTTATATCTCACTAGTGATAACTAAAGGTGCGTGCTTCCCGGGATAAATGGCATCACGCCACCAAAATTAACGCGCGGATAAATATTATTTCGAAAAGCCGCGCATGACACCAACACCGGACAAAATGATTGCTTTGTTCATGAAATTTAAATTAGTGCCCAACGTCGTTGCTCTAACGAAAATAGACAAGAAAAACAAAGCAAATTGGGGGACTCTATTTCTTCGTCGCCAATCAGCGCGCAATACTTTCATATACGCTTGTGAAGCGTCTCAGCCATGCCGTGAGTGTATGCATTTGTATGCATTTTTCAGCTTCTTTTTATGATTTTGATTTGTTAAAAAGGCATAAAGCTCTAGTTTTTTCATGCGATATACAAGATCTTCAACTCGTTATGCTGGGATATAAGATTTTATGAAACTCGTTAGATACATACGATCGTATCCGTCCCTCCAAATTACGTAGACAAAAATTGGAGGTTCGAATGAGCCATGTCCGTTTAATTAAATCTGTTTAAATAAAACAAAACATAACTCTTAATCATTGACCCACGACATTCACACCTTATATTGCACCACTACAGCGTACATAACTGCCAAATTGTTCCGGACGGTACTTAACACACTTAACGAGGGTAACATCAAATACGAAGGACCGTTTAGATATCACAATAAATCTTCAGACAGCCCCGGATAAAACTATGAATGGCTGGCAGTGTACCAATACGACCAGTCTGTTCCCGTCAAAATAAGCTCAATAGGAGCTTTCTTTGAATGTCGCGTTTTAAGCCCATATAGAGTGTATTTTCTCAAATACGCATGGACGTAAAACGCGGATTTCAAACTAAGCCCGTATAGTGCTTATTTCAATATGAAAAAAGCTTATATTGGCACTATTTAATCTACTATGTTCATCGACATGACTTACCAGCTGTATTCGTTTATGGCAGATACGAAAACTAAACGTCATTTATAACATTTCAAACCCTGTGTATCCTTCAGCACATTTTCAAATCATGTGTACCCTTCAGCACTTTTTTTAGTGAGAGTGACCCCTTCAGACTTAAGAGGGCTTATTTCTTAAACAACAAGTCAAAATTTGAATATGAACCTATGTGAATATTTACGCCCCATATGAACCTATTTCCACGAGGTTTTGTTGATACGATATGTACCCTATCATATGATTCGGTTTCGACGATGATGAGTATTTGAAAGTCGCTAATATAACAATTCACAACAATCGGAAAAAACCCCCAGAATAAGAATACTTTATTTCATGACATGACATAGTATATCAATATATAAACATACAGATAATAAGAACAAGTAGTGAGATGTCATGTGGAGGCAACATGACCTATCCAGGTCGTCAGGTTGCCACCATGAATAAAACGAAATTCCGACTGATTCTCGGTTTATTTGATAACTGGTCATATGACACTTGTGAGCTGGATTAATTGTGTTATAATCCTTGTTCATTACTCAAAAACTAATAACATGACAAATATATTTATAAATCATGATGTGATACCACATAAGATCGGTTAAATAGACAGCGTTTTATAAATTAATTAGTTAATTAATTAGCACTGAATTTATGCAATCAAGTGAACATCAGCAACTAAAATGTGTCGAATTAATTATGACCACGCTTTAACTCGTATTGCATCACAGTGTGAACAGGCAATGCTTATTTCAACCGGGTAACGACAGTGCCGATTCAATAGCTAATCGATTGACAGTGTATACGTGTGTGAACGAGTCTTAAAAGGACATGGCTTATTCGAGTCTTCAATTGTTTTCTACATAATTTGGAGGGACGGATAGGTAGATAAATACACGAAATATTGATATGCCGGCTTCATATGCTTTTAAAAACACTTACCAAAGTCACAGCCATTTTCGAACCGTTTTAATATTTTCGCCCAAAATCAGACAAAGTCACAAACGCTCTTTATTGTTAGCATATCAGGAATAGAATAACACGGAACGCTCTTTTATCTTGCATGTCGCGCAAATGGCTGCTTTTTGTTTGGGACCCAAACACCTTGTTCATAGTTTCATTTTTCATTACTTCAATGCGTCTTTTAGGGTTACATAATGCTCTTAGAAAGGTAGTTAAGATATGTATTGACCTATCTCGATACCGGGAAAAATTCAAAAGCTGATAACATTTGTATTTTGGAGCGCAAACGCCATGTGGCTTTAATATTATACGGAGATGAAGATGATGTTGATGATGAAGACGATTACTATTGTAAATAGTGTGTGTATATATATATGCGAAAAGATGTCAAAGAGACAGTTAATTGTTAGCTTTTTAGGGTTTTATATTATTTTAGCCATTATGCCATATCACGACTGAGAGCAACTGAATCAAGATTAAGCGAAGCTACCGTTAATTAAACGAAATAAAAATATATGCAAATAAAAACACCCAAATCAGAGCAAGAGTGTTTGATTGAGGTCAGAACCATTATGAAACTGACCATTGTGCAAACACATAAAAACGGATAAAATACTACTGTGAGAACAGCAAAATATAAAACCTGCATGGACTGTAATCATCGAATAATTAATTTGATTAAATAAGGCTTCTACGTATCGAAATATGTGGTGTTGCTGACCAACATATCCTCGCGCAAATAATCGACCTATAATGTGAAACACTTATCCCCATCATGTTCATAGGCTTTGTAAACTTGAATAAATTGCAACATATCCTCGCGCAAATACGCACATAATCGACCTATAATGTGAAATAGGTACATAATATGATTATTTATTCTGAAATAAGCAGATAATGCAGTTATGGCCGTTATTTCGTTTCATTGCGAGGGCCACTGTGAAAACACATGTTAAAGAGAGTACACCTGAAAAGTCGTGAGTTGGCTTATTTTTGTCATTTTCCGCACATAATATGCTTAGAATCGACCCATTTCGTGTCAGTAATATAACTAAAATGCTCTCATTTTCAGCACATATTCGACTCAAAATGATGCAATTCTAAGCAGATTATCTACCTAAAACAATTTCAAATAAGCAGATAACATGCGGGATTTAGATAGGATCGGCTGAACTATCATCCGAGCATCCTTCCCCCAAATTTATCAGTTGGTTTACTGACAGCACAGAAACAAAAAAACTTTTGACGGAGTTGGGGGAATAATATTGTTAAAACTCAGACAGGTCTTGACATAGAGTTTGGCGAGTATTCCACATGCATGACCACTGGTCAATGCAAGTCTCATACTGGTATATTCACTGGAAATTATTTCATTCGTTGTTTTTATTTCGGGGGAAATTCATAAACAAGCTAATTAAATTGGTGTCGACTATCGATACTAATGTATAAAATAAACGAAAATATGTAAAGAATGAATTTATAATCACGTTTTCGCTGTTTCTATTTATGTAACTGTCGACGAGTTGCTGATTCCATGTTCATGCCATTAGTTCTTTCTATACATTTTGAATAAGAATACAATAAATCTTTTTTTCTTATAATTAAATATCTTTGTTCAATAATTTCGGATGAAAATATTCACCAGAGATTTATAGAGAACTAATCATATGGCACTATTTATCGCAGGTTGACTGTACTTGGGAAATCTCCAACCATTTATAGTGTGCCAACTGTCGTAAGAACAAACTGCGTTATCTAATCAGGTACAAGTTGTTATTATTGGGATAAATTCAACAACTTATTAGGCGAGTGATATATATACAATCTAGTGGCATTGCCACTCCATACACCGTGTAAATAGCGGGAGTAGCATGTGGGGTCCATGCAAAATGTTGAGATATTCAGCAAGGAATCATTCGCGCAATCAAGAACTACAGGTGGTATGAGGGCACTATATTATACCATTCTCCAAAATTGATCCGCGATATGATTCGTCGTTCTCACAGAAAAACTACTTTGAAATATATTGCATATTCTACGTGACTCTGTTTATGTGGTGCAGGGAAATTCCACATTCAGCTCACAACCCTGATTTCACCACACGACCCACCAGTCTTTTTGAAAAGCCGACGATAATCATAACGGATGTATATACGTCTCTAGGTGTGTCCATATTATTTCATTTCTATAACGACGCGGCATTCCCAAAATGACGTAGTAAACCATTTCCAAATATGGAGTACATTCCTGGCGTAGAAAATGTTTGTGAGAATCGTAGTATTTAGAAATAGTTACAAGAGGTACGCTGTCGCGTGGCATTTGACCCGACCGTAGCAATTCGGATTAAGCATGGACGCGGAAACCCCAAAACAAGCGATCCGGAAACCCCAAAACAAGCGAAAATTCAAATGTTCTAAGTTGAAAAAAGGGCCATAACTCTGGCAAATTCGCACTTGACATGTATTTTCATATAACTGATCCACGAAAATACGGGATTTGCAATCGTACCACCAAAGCTCACGCTATCATCTGGAAACCCAAAAAAACAAGAGAAAAATTGAATTATCTAAGTAAAAAAGGGCCATAACTCAGGTGAAAATGGGTGGACGAAATCCGCGCTATGCATGTAGCTGTTCCCCCATGCTGCTCTATCACCATACCAAATATCAGCTAAATCTTCCCAGCGGTTGCTGAACAATAATGCAAAATGTTTGTACGGACGGACAAAATTGAATTTTCTAAGTCAAAAAAGGGCCATAACTCTGGTGAAAATGGGTGGACAAAACCCGCGCTATGCATGTAGCTGTTCCCCCATGCTGCTCTATCACCATACCAAATATCAGCTAAATTTGCCCAGCGGTTGCTGAACAATAATGCAAAATGTTTGTACGGACGGACGTACGGAAGGACGTACGACGGAGACGTCGACTATATACCCGCCGACTTCAAGTCGGGGGCATAATGAATACAACACGACGAGAAAGAATAATCAGTCACGAATTACGTTGACTGATAACTCGAAGATGTCTCCTACATTACGATGAGTAAAATGAGTTATGGATATATCGCCTGTTTTAAGTTTTCCAACAATAGTTGAGTTTGACACTGCGTGGGGAAACTTGTCAACACGCCATTGACCTCTGAACTGTGAAGTGATGTGTTATGCCATAAAACAATGAAATCACGCGGGTGCATCGCCACTCGATCTCCAATGAAATGGAGGGAATCCCATCAAATCGGTATGAGATATCCAGAGACGTAACTATGTAACATTTTCGTCGGCTGTTAAAAGAGGCTGACGACCCACGAGTTTGTGTTGAAATATATCAAACAATCTATAATTAAATATTGTGCAATATCTCGCGATAAGGATGCTAATCTCAATTAATTTGGTTTGCTGTCAACTCAGGATTCTGAAAATCGATAGTGCAATTGATTAAAATGTTAGTTGTAAACGAGTATTACAGTGGTAAACTGAACTCCGTTGAACGGAAGTTAGAGTATATGGGGTTGAAACTGACTTTAAACGCACGGCGGGTGGATCAACTCATTGTTCATGTGGTGACACAATGTCGATATTCAGAATCAGAATACTTTATTTCATGACATAACATAGTACATAACATATAAATATAGGCATAGTAAGAAACATAAGTGAGATGTCATGTGGAGGCAACATGATCTATCCAGGTCACCTTCCTGTTGCCACCATGAATAACAAATTGTGGCGGATTCTCGGTTTATTTTATAACCGATCATCTGACACGTGCGAGCTGGATTAATTATGTTATAATCCTTGTTCATTACTGAACACTAATAAAATGACAAATAGATTTAGAAATCATGATGTAAAACCACATAAAATTGGTTAAATAGACAATGTTTTATAAACCAATCAATTGATTTATTAAACGGACATGGCTCATTCGAACCTCCAAATTGTGTCTACGTAATTTGGAGGGACAGATGCGATAGGTGGATAATACACGAAATATTGGTATGTCGGCTTCATATGCTTTGAAAAAGTTACAACCATTTTCCAGCAGTTTTCAATTTTTCGCCCGAAATCAGATAAACGCTCTTTAATTCTACCATATCAGGAATATAATAAAACGGAACGCTCTTTTCCGTTCGATGTCGTGCACATGGCTATTTTTGTTTGGGACCCCAACACCTTTAGTCGGGGAGCCAATAAGGTCCACCTGCACCCCCCCGATGATTACAAATAACCTTATTTTTATTGTTCCCTATGGTATCCAGATAAAGAATCCGGAATTCTCCGAAAAATAAAGGTGGCCCTACTGGGTGCTAGAGCCATTTGAATCCAAGATGGCCGCCATTTCCTCTAACTCCGACCAGATGTATTTAATCGTTGTAATAGATCGGTTGTTAGCAAAAGACACAGACAAAATGTATGCCATTTTGTTGGTATGATGTCCTTCTTCCAAATGACGGCAAATTATTTCGAAAAAAATTCAAAATGGCCGCCGAAAAATGACGTCATATGCACGAAAATAGGGAATTTAATTTATATTTCACCATATCTTCCATTTTTCTTCACATTAATCATTAGTAAATGGCAATGTGTTTGAGACAGTCATCAAGCGTGATATTATAGCCTAATTTTAAGACATTTGCCATTGACGAGGGTTCCGTAATAGATACAGAAAGAGGATTTGAAAAAGAGGGGTGAAATTTTCGATTTTTTTTGCAAGACGATTTTGATAGTCATTTTATCGACAAACCACACAGGCTGTTAATAGAATGTCAACAACTATGTGCTTTATTTTATTGGACGGATGTTTTACTTCAATGGGAATGAAATTGGTGTAGAAAATTTCCAAAATGGCCGCCGAAAATGACGTCATATGCACGAAAATCAGCGAAATTGTATTGCTATATCAGCATATCTTCCATTTTTTCGTCAAATTGGTCATTAGTAAATGGCAACGTTTTGATACACCCATCAAGTGTGATATTATAGCGTCATTGTAAGACATTTACCATTGGCGAGGGTTCCGTAAAAGATACAGAAAGAGAATTTGAAAAAGAGGGGGTGAAATTTTCGAATTTTTTTTGCAAGACGATTTTGATATTCATTTTGTCGACAAACCACACATGCTGTTAACACAATGTCAACAACTATGTGCTTTATTTTATTGGACGGATGTTATAGTTAAATTGGAATGAAACAGATGTAGAAAATTTCCATAATGGCCGCCGGCAATGAGTTTAAATGAACGAAAATATATATGTCTGTACATATTTTAGTCAATATGTTCACTTTTTTATAAGTAGACATTCGAAAATGGAAATATATTGATACAGTCATAAAGATTAAAGATTGGAATATAGCGTCTATATAAGACCATCTGCATTGTCATCAGTGACTTACTAATTACAGAAACAACATTTGAAAAACTGGGGAATTTTCTATAATTTCAGAAAATTATGACAATTAATGTGATCTAGTCAGAGTCAGACTCATCATTACTATCTGAATCGCAATCGTCTAGGTCACTGTCACTCGAGTCACCTGACTCATCTGATTCTGATCCTTCAATCAAATCTTGAAGACATTCTGGTAATATTGGACCTTCTGACCAGACTGGCTGGAGGTATACGTCATCATCGGTCCATCCATGAAGGCATGGGTGTTGAATTGGTGGATCAGCGATATGCGCAAGTTTCCATTGTCGGAGGCGATAATTGACACGCTTGATGTGTGGCACAAGCGAGTCTTTGCAAGGTGGTAGCTTTGACAAATCAACCTTTGAAGACTTGGCCTTCAATAAATCACCTCCTCCGACAATTTTCTTCAGCATAAGGGCCCTGACTATGTTGATGTTCTGTTTCCGTGGAAACCCGTACATCAAACACACAAACTCTTCCAACAATACCATTGCATCACTGTCCACGTCCCACGAATTTCCAAGACTTGCAAATGCCTCATGAAACTTTGGATTTTTCTGCAATTTTCTAAAAGGAATTAATTTACCCCTACCCTTGAAGGCACAATTGCAGTCTTCGCCAGTGAAAACATAAAATCCAATGATAGCTTCACAGAATGAGTGGCCCAAATCAGTTGCAACCTCAGAAACATTCAGAATCCTTCTTTTATTTGCAGTACCGGTATCAAAATAGATGACAAGTTGATTCAATTCTTGTGCATAGTATAGGAGAATACAAAATATGTCAGTATCCGGACTCCTCACAACGGCGTTCTTGTACCCCTGTGTTTGTGCATAGTCCAAATATAAAACGACTCGCTCGACTCCGGCCGGTGTTATTAACCCCTCAACATCCGATAAAATGGTATATAAACAAAAAGAACATTGGGACCACCCGGGACCGCCCGGGAGGCCCCATGGGCCCGTGGACAATATATCTCGACGTTATAACGTAGCGACATACCCCATGAGGTCAACCTAGAAAATGTTACTCGCTCGCTCGACCCCGGCCGGTGTTATTAACCCCTCAAAATCCGATAAAATGGTATATAAACAATAAGAACATTGGGACCGCCCGGGATCGCCCGGGAGGCCCCATGGGCCCGTGGACACTATATCTCGACGTTATAACGTAGCGACATACCCCATGAGGTCAACCTAGAAAATGGTACTCGCTCGCTCGACCCCGGCCGGTGTTATTAACCCCTCAAAATCCGATAAAATGGTAAATAGACAAAAAGAACATTAGGACCGCCCGGGACCGCCCGGGTGGCCCCACGTGACCGTGGACACAATATCTCGACGTTATAACGTATCGACATACCCCACGAGGACAACCTATAAAATGGTACTCGCTCGCTCGACCCCGGCCGGTGTTATTAACCCCTCAAAATCCGATAAAATGGTAAATAGACAAAAAGAACATTAGGACCGCCCGGGACCGCCCGGGTGGCCCCACGTGCCCGTGGACACAATATCTCGACGTTATAACGTAGCGACATACCCCACGAGGACAACCTATAAAATGTTACTCGCTCGCTCGACCCCGGCCGGTGTTATTAACCCCTCAAAATCCGATAAAATGGTAAATAGACAAAAAGAACATTAGGACCGCCCGGGTGGCCCCACGTGCCCGTGGACACAATATCTCGACGTTATAACGTAGCGACATACCCCACGAGGACAACCTATAAAATGTTACTCGCTCGCTCGACTCCGGCCGGTGTTATTAACCCCTCAAAATCCGATAAAATGGTATATAAACAAAAAGAACATTGGGACCGCCCGGGAGGCCCCATGGGCCAGTGGACACTATATCTCGACGTTATAACGTAGCGACATACCCCATGAGGTCAACCTAGAAAATGTTACTCGCTCGCTCGACCCCGGCCGGTGTTATTAACCCCTCAAAATCCGATAAAATGGTATATAAACAATAAGAACATTGGGACCGCCCGGGACCGCCCGGGAGGCCCCATGGGCCCGTGGACACTATATCTCGACGTTATAACGTAGCGACATACCCCATGAGGTCAACCTAGAAAATGGTACTCGCTCGCTCGTCCCCGGCCGGTGTTATTAACCCCTCAAAATCCGATAAAATGGTAAATAGACAAAAAGAACATTAGGACCGTCCCAATGTTCTTTTTGTCTATATACAATTTTGCCGGTTTTTAGGGGTTAATAACACCGGCCGGGGTCGAGCGAGCGAGTACCATTTTCTAGGTTGACCTCATGGGGTATGTCGCTACGTTATAACGTCGAGATATAGTGTACACGAGCCCATGGGGCCTCCCGGGCGGTCCCGGGCGGTCCCAATGTTCTTTTTGTTTATATACCATTTTATCGGTTGTTGAGGGGTTAATAACACCGGCCGGAGTCGAGCGAGCGAGTACCATTTTGTAGGTTGACCTCGTGGGTATGTCGCTACGTTATAACGTCGAGATATAGTGTCCACGGACCCATGGGGCCAACGAGTCAATACATGGAATTAACACTCAGGTGTATTGCACTTATTGCACTACCGAGAATCACCAAAATAATCTGTCTGAACACACACGAAGACACCAGTAATCACCCAGGCTCTTTTAGCCAATATCGGCATTTGTGGGGTTAATATGACCGGCCGGAGACGAGCGAGCGAGTAAATTTTTCTATGTTGCCCTCAGGTGGCATGTCGCTACGTTATACCGTCGAGATATAGTGTCCACGGGCCCATGGGGCCTCCCGGGCGGTCCCGGGCGGTCCCAATGTTCTTTTTGTTTATATACCATTTTATCGGATGTTGAGGGGTTAATAACACCGGCCGGAGTCGAGCGAGCGAGTACCATTTTGTAGGTTGACCTCGTGGGGTATGTCGCTACGTTATAACGTCGAGATATAGTGTCCACGGGCCCATGGGGCCTCCCGGGCGGTCCCGGGCGGTCCCAATGTTCTTATTGTTTATATACCATTTTATCGGATTTTGAGGGGTTAATAACACCGGCCGGAGTCGAGCGAGCGAGTACCATTTTGTAGGTTGACCTCGTGGGGTATGTCGCTACGTTATAACGTCGAGATATAGTGTCCACGGGCCCATGGGGCCTCCCGGGCGGTCCAAATGTTATTTTTGTTTATAAACCATTTTGTTGGATTTTGGGGGGTTAATAACACCGGCCGGGGTCGAGCGAGCGAGTAACATTTTCTAGGTTGACCTCATGGGGTATGTCGCTACGTTATAACGTCGAGATATTGTGTCCACGGGTACATGGGGCCACCCGGGCGGTCCCGGGCGGTCCCAATGTTCTTTTTGTCTATATACCATTTTGTCGGATTTTGAGGGGTTAATAACACCGGCCGGGGTCGAGCGAGCGAGTAACATTTTCTAGGTTGACCTCATGGGGTATGTCGCTACGTTATAACGTCGAGATATTGTGTCCACGGGCACGTGGGGTCACCCGGGTGGTCCCGGGCTGTCCTAATGTTCTTTTTGTCTATTTACCATTTTATCGGATTTTGAGGGGTTAATAACGCCGGCCGGGGTCGAGCGAGGGAGTAACATTTTGTATGTTGACCTCGTGGGGTATGTCGCTATGTTATAACGTCGAGATATAGTGTCCACGGGCCCATGGGGCCGCCCGGGCGGTCCCGGCGGTTCCAATGTTCTTTTGTTTATACACTATTTTACCGGAATTTGAGGGGTTAATAACATCGGCCGTGGACGCGTCAACGAGTCAATACATGGAATTAACACTCAGGTGTATTGCACTTATTGCACTACCGAGAATCACCAAAATAATCTGTCTGAACACACACGAAGACACCAGTAATCACCCAGGCTCTTTTAGCCAATATCGGCATTTGTGGGGTTAATATGACCGGCCGGAGACGAGCGAGCGAGTAAATTTTTCTATGTTGCCCTCAGGTGGCATGTCGCTACGTTATACCGTCGAGATATTGTGTCCACGGGCTCGTTGGGCGGTCCCCGGGCGGTAATTAGTCACACCGACGTGGTCGGCAAAATACATGTTAGAAAGGGGAGAACTCGTTCTACACAAAACACATCTTCATTCGAACGAGATGGGTGGCAGAGGGTTTTACAACTTGCCGAGGAGCGTCAAGATGAACGGTTGCTTCGTAGAATACGGGGCTATGACCTTTTCGCATGTGAAGCAAAGTACCATGCTAATTGTCGCAAACAATACACGTCTCTTGCATGTCAGTGGAGAAGTAAAGATGACGCGGCTAAGTCCACACAAACTGCATTGGAGGCTGCACACGAAGAAGCGTTCACGGCAGTATCTCAATATGTAGAACATAAAGTAATTGCACAACATGAAGTCGTAAAACTAACAGAATTACGAAACATATACACTGCCAAGCTGAGTAACACACCGTTTCCCAATCCAAATTACCGTGCTACCAAGATAAATGAGAAATTGGTTATACATCCCACTTTGGGTCCAGAACTTTCATTCACAAAAGTTTCATCAGCAGACAAGCTCAATTTTATAGTTGTGTTTAGTTCACGAATAGATGCAAATGAAGCAGTGGGACGTGCATATCAGATGGCATCTCAGGATAACATAACATACGTTGCACATCATTTGAGAGAGGCTGTTCTGTGCGCATTCAAAAACATCGATGAACTAACTTGGCCCCCATCCCCAATGTTACTAGAAGTGAATGAAGATACAATCCCGCCCCAACTATACACGTTCCTGAAAGCATTGTTGTGTGAAGCAACGGAACATACTTCTGTCAACAAAGAAAGGGTAATATTGTCAGTCGGACAGGACATATGCCGATCAGTTACAAATGGGCGATGGAAGCTACCAAAACATATTCTATTATCGGTCAGCCTGCACCACCTTTTTCGAAGCAAGCACTTGCTTACAATGATCAACAGGTTAGGCCATTGTGAGAACTACAGTTTCTGCCTTGAACTGGAAACAGACATAGCCCTAGCCCTTGACAAGTCGTCAACTCTGCTCACCCCCAAAATAGCTAAGGGAGCAGAAAATATATTGTTTCACTCGGAGTGGGATAATTTTAATCAGAATTTGACTGGACTTCATGGTCCGACGACGTGTAACACGTCAGGAGGTATAATGCTGCAGGAAACATGTGCTCCACGAATCACATCGTCAGAGATCCAACCGACTGAACGATCGGGACGACGCAGTCTGCCTAGTGACACCTTTCATCGCCTTCCCCAAATGTCAATTGGGAAGAGGAATGGGCCATCAATTGCTATTACAACAGAACGGTCCTCAACGCCTAATGCAATTGCTTACCAGAGAGCATTGCATATATATACAATATGGGCATTTGCACGACTGACCAGCAGCTTGGCGTGCCAAAAGGTTCCAGCATTTGCTGGGTTTGTCTCAATCACAGGTGATGTGCCCGACAGGAAAACAACAATAGATTTCTATCCATCGATTGCTGAACCCATTACTGAGTATAACGTTGTTCGAGATTTGCTTCTAAAATGTGAACAAGCTACCAAGGAAGTCGGTCAGATGTACACGATCACAACATTTGATCTTGGTGTCTGCATGAAGGCGCTTCCGATTATCTGGAAAGACCCGGAAAATTACCGAGGCCATATAATATTAATCGGAGCATTTCATACGGTTATGAATTACTTGAATATGCTTGGGCATAAAATGTCTGGATCAGGATATTCTGAAATCCTCATTGAGGCGGACTTGGTGACAACTGGTTGCCTAAAAAAGGTTTTGCATGGTAAGAAATATAGTAAATCCCTCTGGTGCCTTAATGTTGTCAGTGAAGCATTCGAAAGACTTCTGATTCAATCTTTCTTAGACCAGAGGACAGAAGAAGACACCTCAAATGGGGATGTCTTAGTTGCATTGTTAAACAATCTAGCCGCTTCTTCATTGAAGACAGTAGTGTCCGACCCGGGCTGTGGTAAATACATCCACGAATTCCACGATTTTGAAGAAAAAGTAAGAACAGGCGAACTCGGCAAGACAGCGCAATTTTTGATGTCTTTTATCGACCATGCACGGCTGTTCTTCATGCTTATATATGTCATAAAGATAAACGATTTCAGATTATTCCACAAATGCATGGGTGACATGGCTGTCTTGTTCTTTAGTTTCGGTGGTCAAAACTATGTAAGATATTTGTCATGGTTCGATGTGTTTTTGGCCAATATAGAAACCAGTCACCCGGGTGCAAACGAATTGCTCAAACGCGGCGCATCTCAGTGGCACGATCTCTAACCCCGGGTAATTTGTGTGCGGTTGACAAAACAATGGAGGAAACTTTTATGAAATTTGCAAAGTCTCGTGGCGGATCCTCTGGGTCCGGTTTAACTGGAATTCTTCAGAATTATGGTGCGTACCAGAGGTGGATCAGAACTACATCTGAGAGGTGCAAATTCTATCAGGCCACGCTGGAAATGACTGGACAAACGTCCGAGCTGGACATGCCTGTGTTATCGAAACACAGAGAAACGATCCCATCACAAATCAAGATCAGTGAATCTGCAGTACAGCGAGCAATGTCTGCCATTTCTGGTTACACGAACCCATTCACGATCGACGACAAAGGTCGGTTATATATCTTGTCATCGGGTGCCCCTGTGCCATTGGATGTGACGATTGATGTACTCCGAGCTGAAGAAGTTGGAACGAAGATGAAGAGTGATTTTATAGGGCAACGAATCGTTAAGAAAGAAGAAGTGGAATTGGAATTCTTTGACCGCATAACTAAAGCAAAGTTGAAGAGAATGGATGCATGTAACAAGGTAGTAAAGTTGACATCGTCTCAGGGGAAAGTGATCCAATACCAGGAGCAGGGGAATTTAGCATTCCAGTTGTTGGTCAAATCACAGTCGCTAGAACGGCCCCTTGACATCGATGAGCTAATGACATATAGTCTTACTCCGGTTCCCCATTCACTCGGTACACCTGACGGGTTTATGGCAAAAACTGATAAGGCTAAGATGATACATCTTTTAACAGACCATTTGCCGGAGACCCAACCACCACCGACGGGTGAAACAATGTATGTGGAGGATGGGAATGCCATGATTCACTCCATGAAGGATGTGCCACCGACATTCCGTGATATTGCTCTCCAGATATTGGAAAGACTGGCAGGGAAACCATATGCTGTTTTTTCGACAGATATGTATGCAACGGACTCCATCAAGGCACAGGAACGTCTGCGTCGGGTTCCAGTGACCGAATTCTTCTCGAAGGTGTCAACACTAGGAAACCGGCTGACTTTAAGTTATTCTTGCAGAATGCAGATAACAAGAAACAACTGTTCGAGTTGATGCGTCGTGTTTGGAAGACCGATGCAGCCGCTTCTCGCCTTTTTGGTCGCATCGTTGTTCTTGTTGTTGAAGGAATAGCATACAAACTTACCTCAATTGATGGTCATGTCGTCGAAGAAACATTGGAAGATGTTACTTCCACTCAGGAGGAAACTGACACGCGTGTCGTTTTATATTTGGACTATGCACAAACACAGGGGTACAAGAACGTCGTTGTGAGGAGTCCGGATACTGACATATTTTGTATTCTCCTATACTATGCACAAGAATTGAATCAACTTGTCATCTATTTTGATACCGGTACTGCAAATAAAAGAAGGATTCTGAATGTTTCTGAGGTTGCAACTGATTTGGGCCACTCATTCTGTGAAGCTATCATTGGATTTTATGTTTTCACTGGCGAAGACTGCAATTGTGCCTTCAAGGGTAGGGGTAAATTAATTCCTTTTAGAAAATTGCAGAAAAATCCAAAGTTTCATGAGGCATTTGCAAGTCTTGGAAATTCGTGGGACGTGGACAGTGATGCAATGGTATTGTTGGAAGAGTTTGTGTGTTTGATGTACGGGTTTCCACGGAAACAGAACATCAACATAGTCAGGGCCCTTATGCTGAAGAAAATTGTCGGAGGAGGTGATTTATTGAAGGCCAAGTCTTCAAAGGTTGATTTGTCAAAGCTACCACTGATGATACCCCGCCCGTTTGGGGCCATTTCAGGAACGATAACTCTATTCTCTGCAGTACTCCCGTCTAGACAGCTTGACCTATCTTCTCCGCCCACGCGTCGGTTTATGATCCCCATTAGCATATTATTATTTAGATACGGTGTATATATCAGTGTATTATCTATGTCACGTGATATCGTTATAAGGGTTGTGAATGTACTATTTTATAATAATTTATTATGGAGAGTGATGGTTCTTCAGAAAAGTGGGAGTGGCTCGGCCAGAAAGTACCTAGATCCGAGATTGTATATTTCTGTCAAATTATTATTATTTATACGATAATAATCACATCTATCGTTAATTTGTCAATAGGTCACGAGGCCTCGACATTATGGACGAGTCTATTGAGTTCGTCTGTTGGGTACCTACTTCCGGCCCCTACTATAAATAGAAGAAGCGTTGTGGTATAAAAGGTAACGTGTATATCATAATGTTGTCACTATGGTACGCGTAACTAATGTAGTATGTTCCAGTCAGTTAGGATGTCCTGTGGATGTGATATATTTGGCTAATGCACTACGTAACGTCGTATGTAAGAGGGGTTTCTTAATTTGGAGGAATCGTTCTATAGGCGGATCATGCTGGCTCTATAAGACGGGTAAACTTATGTGTGCGGGAGCCGCTAGTCACGCGGAAGATGGAATTCGAAGACTGCGAAAGTATGCCAGAATAATTCAAAAGATCGGATACCCAGTATGCCTGTCCAGAGTTCGTATAATTACCATGTCAGCCGTTCATAAATGCAGCCCATTATCATTAAGGTTATTGGTCGAATATCTCGGTGGTAACTATTATCCAGAAATTTTTCCTGCTGTGACATTCTACACTGAGGGTATCCACTTCGCTTGTCACCTGAGTGGATCTATTTTAATAACGGGTATAAAGAATCAACGACAGATCGTACGTGAGGTGCTACCGAAAATTCTAGAACTCGAAATCTGCAGTAATGGATGAATATCTACATTCTCTGTATTATGACCCGAGTAAACCAGGTAGTTTCGGAGGAGTTGAAAAACTATATCAGGCTGTTAAAGCTGAAGGATCACACGTTATCAGCAGGAAGAAAATTCGAGATTGGTTCAGTTCTCAAGAGACCTATACGCTAATTAAACCATCTAGACACAAATTTCCTAGAAGTAGAGTCGTGGTTGAAGGCTTAGACTCGTTGTGGGACTGTGATTTGGCAGACTTGACTGCTTCAGGAAGTCGTTATAAATACATTTTGGTTATAATTGATGTATTTTCAAGATACGCTTGGTGTCGTGCCTTGATAAAGAAAGATGCGAAACACGTCAGTGAAGCTTTCGAAGATGTGTTTCTTCACGAAACACGTAGACCATCCATACTGAGAACGGACAAGGGGACGGACTTTAATTCAAGACCCGTTCAGAGGTTATTCAAGCGGGAAGGAATCAAATACCTGTCGACCGAAAATGAAACTAAAGCCAATTACGCGGAGAGATTAATAAAGACCCTGAAGACGAGGTTATATAGATATCTCGTTCACAATAGTATTCAAGAATATTCCAGTGTATTGCAGGATATTGTGGAAAGCTACAATAACACGGTACACCGTTCCACCGGTTACACACCGACGTCAGTTAATAAAGGCAACGAATCTGAGGTGCGCTATCAACAGAAACTACTTCTTCGAGAGGGTAGTGTCAAATTAAAAAAGTACGAGTTCAAGGTCGGTGACAGAGTGAGGATATCACACATCAAAGGAGTTTATGACAAAGAATTTTATAAGAAGTGGACGGGTGAAATTTTCACGGTGGTACTGCGATATAGAAGAGGAGGTGTGAACGTTTACAAGTTGAAAGATTGGGACGAGGAAGAAGTCACAGGCTCATTTTACGCGCAAGAATTACAAGCAATTAAAGTGGACCCTGATGCAGTTTACAGAATCGAGAAAATACTAAAAAGGAGCGGGAACACAGTTTTAGTTCGTTGGCTGAATTGGGGTTCTAAATACGACTCTTGGATATCGAGAACTGATCTAGTGAAATACGGAAAGTGATGAGATTATACTTATCTAGCCGTCATAGTGACGATTCTTTTCCCGGAAATGAAGCGGGTGATTTCACAACGCCACTACCCGCTGATTGGTTACTAGATTCACGATGGACGTGTTGCCTGGAACAATTTTCTATAAAACCCGAGGACCCGCATGACGTTATGTACGTATGTTGTGACGTATGCGAACATTCATTCGTTTATAATAAAATGGCACCCGTACTAAGAGTTATTTATAGAGGCAGTAAATCAACTTATAAGTACGGTAAGAGTCATGACGTGCGCGTTACTAGGACTGACCCGCAGTTTATAAGGGTATACGTCTTGGATGGTAATTTGGCGCCTATAAAAATTACTACTTCAGAGTACACGTTGAACTTTAGCCATAATGGGGACTCCGTACTATTATGACTTTGATCTTAAAAAATATGTACCCTACGATGACTCGAAGTACCTACCCGAGACTGAAGCGAAACCTGAAAAACTTATAAGGAAAGCCGCAGCTAAGAAGATAAAAGTTAAAAAGATAAAAGCAGGAAAAGCGAAGAAGACAAACATTGGAAAAGTTAAAAAGGAACCCGCAAACGACATATTCTCCTCACCAAAATGAGTAACTTACCTTCATTTTCGAAGGCTACTGAAAGGCCGGAAGTTATGCAAAGGGAATGGATGGAATACAACCCCGTTAACCAGATAGTAGACGGTGCTCCTATAGAGTTCAACGTACCATCGACGTCTCAGAAATATATTGATTTTCGAAACAGTTTTCTAAACTTGACTTTGAAAATTGTGAAAGGTGACGGAAGCGCTTTGAAAAAAACTTCAAAAGTAGGAATTATTAACGCACCAGTCCACTCATTGTTCTCGTCAGTCGACATCGAGCTTCAGCAAACTACGTTATCAACATTAGGGCCGTTTTATCCTTACAAGTCTTATCTGGACGTGCTATTGAGCGCGGATGAAAATGCTATCAACAATGGTCTACAACAGCGGATGTGGTACAAAGACACGCCCAACGAATTCGACGATACAACACCCATCGGAGGCAATCTAGGTTTTTATGAAAGAGTGAAGCTCACTGCGGAAAGCAAAGAAATAAAAGTTTCCGGACCGATACTACATGATCTGTGCCAACAGGATAGATATATTATCAACGGTGTGCCCGTCCGCATTAAATTATGGCCCGTGAAGAATGCTTTCGCACTAATGAATGGCGAAGAGAATGAAAATTACAAAGTTAAAATAACCGGTGCTAGTATCAGAGTTTGCTTTTGCAAAATGATTCCTAGTGTTACCAACGAAATCGAAGAACGGTTGAAAAAATCTGATGCCATTTATCCCTACCTGAGATCCGCAGTGAAGGCTTTCTCTATCGCCAAAGGGTCTTTCAATTTCACAGCCACTGACTTGTTTCAAGGAGATATACCTCGGCGTATCATAGCGGTTATGATTGATGCTGCGGGATTTAATGGAAATTACAAGAAAAATCCACTGAACTTTCAACATTTCAATTGCAGTAGCGTGGCTTTCACAGTGAATGGACAGTCATTACCTAGCCGACCACTGAGCATGAATTACGGGAAGGAAGATTATCTCGAAGCTTACAGTAACTTGGTACGAGCGTATCCCGGAACGTCCATATCACGAGAGGATTTTGACGGTGGTTATGCTATTTACTGTATTGACCCGACTGGATCTATCGAAGACGGACAACCGGTGGTCAAGGGATTGGCGCAAATGGATATTAAGTTCACAGAAGCATTGCCGCAGACTATAGTGTTATTGGTATACGGGACTTTTCCATCATACTTCAGCATAAACGAGGCTCGCAATGTGTCATCTGCCAACTAATATTTTTGTGTATATTATTAGTGTTGAAAATAAATTTTTTGAAAATAAAACATAAGTTTCGTCTCGTTATTTCAGGGATCCCCCACCGAAGGTATAGAAAAACAACAACATTGAATTATAATACAAATATAAGTTTTATTTTGACATAGTTATCCATTTCTTATTCAATAATCTTTCCCCCGGTGGTTTATCTATCTTCTTCATCATCGATGGTTTCCGAATTGCTGAGGACGTTGTAGGTGATTGAGTCTTTACAGCCGTTTTCTTGATGGTATTTTTCAGTAAACGTTCATATTTGTCATAAGGTGTGACCACATTTTTTGAATATGTCGACATTATAAATGTTCAATCGGTACGTCCTTGAGTAACAGAGGCACTGCTTTCAAATTTTTAAGCAAATTTTGTCTCTTCCTAAGCACGCTATATTTCTCGTCAGCCAAGAGTCTATAAAACTTCTTGTAAGGCACTAATGTTTGTATATTCGTAACAGTCAAAACACCCTGCAACACATTCAAACATATTTCCGATAATGCGTTTATCTGGTCCGTAGTAGCCGTCTTCAACAGAGATATTAACTGCTTCCTAGAACAGGATGCGAGTAGTGACAAGAACGCTGCATTTCTAGAGATCCTGGCACTCATCCTTATAAAGATTTGTATATTATAGGATATTCACCGGGAAAGGTGTCAGTTCTTACACGAAACTCTGAATCAGTATTAGGCGTAGCGTCGATTATGAGATATCCATAGGGTCTGTCCAACACCGCATCCTTATAACAATCAGTCAGAAAACGTGATTTTCCCGGAAACAGCTGTTGACCTAAATATTTTATTTGATTCGCATCACGCACGCTTTTCAAAAGAATGGTATAGGAAGTATTCAAAGCTATAGTTCTGGCGTGTTTACCTTTTTGGAACAAGTTTTGAGTTAAAAATATAACTGATAAGTTCTTATGATGGCAGCCTTGTGTGAATAAACATTCCATATCGGAATTGTCCAAAACTTTGTGAGCCAAATCATCCAGAATTATCATAGCCGTCGTACCGTCCGCAAATTCACTCAGTAGTTCTTTGGAGGGAAGACCTTCGTGGAAATTTATGTGTGGGATGGCTATTTCCATTTCATCGAATAAGTCCTGATGCACTCCGAAACAGTATAGAAATTTCTGGGGATGAGGGCCGTCTATCATGTCCTCTATATTTTGTAAGAAACGGAAAGTCCATCTGGTTTTCCCGCTCTTTGTCGCACCCGCGATCACGTAGCTGGAATTCGGTAAGAACGGTATTAATGACATGCCTAAGGCGAACGAACGTGTCACATATTCCTTATAAACTACTCTCAATATCCGAAAGGGATAGTGTCCATATTTTCTAAGATCACTCTCTTCGTGTATACCACTCTGTATACCTTCTTTTGAATTCTGTTGTATAGGATAGGACGGGCACTACCTCTACATATCTTCTTTTCAGTTATGAACACCTTGTCGGGTACGCCGGATTCACCTTCCCGCTCTTTATCTACCAAATGTCGTCTCTTCGGCTCTACAACATCAGGGTCGTCCAATGCCTTTCTCTTTCTATCAATCAGGGTGCTCATAGTCTTGAAATTAATGGCCTCAGAATTGATATAATTTAAACTGAAGCCCCGCACCTTGCACACCTCATCGCAGGCAGTCGTCCTGTAAGCATAATTCTTCGGTCCGGCGCTTCTGAATTGTGTGATAGTGTCCCCCTTTAACTCATCGGTCAGATCCCCGAGAAAATCACCGCAGCTGACGTCGGGGCCTCCCGTCTTTTGTACGTAGATGATGGAATCTAAAACAGAAATGTAAAATATTTTGAGGACCTAATATCAAGCTAGAGCATTATTTGGTACGCAAAAAAAAAATTAGTACTCACCAGTGTCAAAATACAGCACATTTTCTCCTAGATGATCCAGTACATCATATAACTTGAGACGAGCCCAGGAGGTAGTGTATATGGCCAGAAATATATTTGTCTTATTTTCATCGGGTAGGAAATGGTCGTCGTGTGTGTAGGATAACTGAATGTGGCTGTCATTGATAATGTGGAAGTCCTTCACGAGCTTCTTTGGGTCGGAAATCAAACTGAAGAATTTCTTCGGTTCACTGTCGTGAATTATCTCCGTCTGCGTCATGTTCTGTCTCTCTCCAAATTTTCCCCTGTAATGGATGAATGAATTAGTAATGCGATATAGTTTATGCGAATAATAAAAATTATTTATCTAAAAAAAAAATAACTACTTACCAGAGAACGTTCAACATGAGTTTCGAAGTGGCTCTGAGTGCTGGCTGTTTTTTTACATTTTCGGGATCCAAACGAATCCCCTCGACCCTTTCGTAATCATTCAGATATCTGCACTCGTCCTCAGCAGTTTTCACCCAGGCTGGCCAACCGCTAGCTTCTTGTTTGAGTTTGAGAAAGCTGAAAACAAAAAATAAAAATGTTCTTTTTTCATCCCGTACCCAATGATACCCCCGACCAAAAAAGGGAGGGGAGGGGGCGGCGGCGCTTTTCGTTTAAAAAAATATACTTACGAATTGACGTATTCCGAGAAGAGTCCACCTTTCTTAGTATCCTGATTGTATTGCGTGGTATCTGTCCAGTGATATACTTCGTATATTTTCGTCACCACGTAACCCTTCTCTATGGCCTTCATTATCTCCGGCGTCGTCCACGTCCCTGTTATAGATCTCGCATCGGTTCCGTGATCGCACGTCGTTTGTCTTTGATCTTCCGCGCATGATCGACACAAAGGAAAGGTGAGTTTTCCGTGAGATCTCAATGGCAATACGGGGTGGTACAATTTCCTCGGAGGAGAAACCTTCACCTTAGCCAGCCCGAAATATGCGCTGATATCTTTAAAGTCCTTAGTTATTATTTCAGGATGCCCTACTGGCATTTTGCCCGATTTATTTATATAAGGATACAGGGACGTGAAATCGACGTATTTGATGCTCTCACGGGGGCCCGCGTCTTTGTATAATTTGCAGGCATTTGTCCTACCTAAAAAGATAAAAGAATTTTTTTTAGAAATAAATTTTATTTATTTTTATTTTATAAACTTCATTTTTTTTTTTTTTTTTTTTTTTTTTTTTTTTTTTTTTAAATATGGAAACTTACCTCCGAAGAAAGCATCTCGTGGCATAAGTCGAGGTTGTACATCCAGCTGCGACAAGAAGTCCCGCAGTTTTTCATTATTCTTTTTCTGCTCAGTGAATGTATGCTCCCAAATGCATACATATTTGTAACCCGCCTTCTTCAAAAATTCACGCTTTTTGATGGTCAGTGTGTACAGTTGATTCAGTGTCTGTTTAGTCAGCGGGTGTTTGGAGATGTGTCTGTTTCGTGGGTAACACGTCAAACAAGCGTGATGAAAACAACCTAAAGAAGAAAAAATACCGTTTATTGTATATGATCAATTAGGGGAGGATGGGACAAATGTTTTAAAATGATTATACGTTGTACTGGAGATGTGTCTGTTTCGTATGTAACGTGTCAAACGAGCGTGATAAAAACGACCTAAAGAATAAAAATACCATTTATTGTATATGACCAATTAGGGGGGGATGGGACAAATGTTTTAAGATGATTATACGTCGTACTCACCGTGAAATTCGTAGCAGGTGTTGGTCTCCTGACAATATCCATCCACCTTGTACTTTGAATTTGGTACCTTGAATTCACCGCGGTTCAAAGCGTGCTGTATGTCTCTATTTTTATTGTGGGCCAACCAGGACAACCATTGGATGGAGACGTTCGAATATTGGTCCTTGTCACCGTAAAACCCGTTAGGAACTTTGCCTATAGGTGTACTAATGAATTTTTCATCAGTAATTTCAATTCCAGACTCCTCGGCCGTATCCCGTTCTACCCAATCATCACCGAGCAATACTCGCTCTTTATCATTCAATTTCTTCAGCAAACTGGTTTCTGATTGATCAGAGTTAGTGAGAGTTATAGAATAAGTTTCTTCCAAGAACAATATTTTATAGGCCTTCATGCACGCAGAAGATATCGTTATCGACATGAAAGGATCTACCTTATTCTCGGTAACTTTCAAAAACAATGACCGAAACTTCAAACAAGCCTGACGCAAGATATCAACGTCAGAAATGCAGTAAGCCAATAATTCTTTCTCTAAATTGAAGGTTTCACCGGCTTTAGTTTCGTGCCAACGTAGAAACGCCTCCCTGTCTGTCGTCGACATGGTGTCAGCCCCGTAATACGTTGAATCGGGATACGGCCCCTCATACAGTCGGTTCTCCTTCCTATTGAAGAAATGAGGGAAATATCCTGAAATAAAATGTTTAAATTTAATATTTAAAAACAAATGGAAACGATATATATATTATTGAAGAAATGGGGGGAAAATATCCTGAAATAAAAATTTAAAGAATGTGTCAATTTAATATTTAAAAACAAATATAAAAAAGAAATGCATATACCTTTTTTTAGTTCCTTCAAATCGAAAGCCTTCGGGAGAGCAGCCAATCGCATCGTCAGAAAATTTAGCGAATCTATTATTCGAATCCCATGGTGACCTAGCATGTACATGACCTTCGATCCAGAATAAATAATTTTGCTAGGCCTCATCCCCTGGAAAACCATGTATTCCAGCAACAATATAGCGTCGTAAGCCTTGTTGTTATGAGCCAATACCGTGGCGTGTTTATGGTGTTTAGTAAACAGCCAGGTTCCGAAGTTCAGTAGAGTGTCCGAACCAGACGATATGTACTGTCTTCTTCCGCACGTGTCGCTACACGGTGTCTTTTTGTAATCGCCTTCTTTATCCAGGCTACCGCAATGATCGCAACGAGTACCGCAAACGTCGCAAGTCGAATCTGAGTTCACCGGCGAGTCCAAACAAGAGTCGCAGGCTGTTTGGGCCACCACCAAATTGGGCTGATGTCGATTTAATCCGCAGGCCGGTCGTTTACAGTTTGAGCACCTAAAAAATGAAACAATATTTTTTAGATTACTGCGGGTTGGTGAGAAGCGGGTACAACAATACATTTTTCGTTCCACATAAAATAATGTACTTACCGGCGACATTGACTGCATCTTTCCGCTTCACTGCACGTAGAGCAAGGGAGTCCCATTTTGTATCCACCGTCACATAGGTACACCTCATCTTGTGAACATTCAAAGTCGTAGAATATGAACTTGTTGACATCTTTCACTTTCTGTTTCGGAGGTCTCAAATAACATAGGTGACCCGGAAGTACCCATTCCTTACAAGATGAACACGACCATTCGCCGCAAATGTGGGGTGTTTCTGTTAGGTCCCTCTTCGCACGATTCATTACGCTTCCACACTCTCTACACTTCAAATATTTACAACAATTTGATAGTTTATTATCAGGTGCCTCTTTGTGTCTCTGGTAACAGTTCAAAGATCTACAGTCCATATTACAATCGTGGCACGTTAATAACTTGCCCATTAATAAAGGGTCAATCAAACATCCCTCTGTTTTGCATACTATGCAATATGACGTGCAGTTATGTTCATCTTTCTTGTTGAAAGGCTTTAAACAATTTTCACAAAAGTAAGATAGGCCGTAGAATCCTGAAACGCTGACTATCGGTGTGTAGTGGTCCTGATTATGATACAGATATATATTCCTGTCATAGTTGTTGCTGACTCTGGATACTTTTTTTCCAATTTCGCCGCATATGATTATAATATTCACCTTGAAGAACGATTCATACTTTGGTAGGTCGGCGTATGATCCCGGGCGGTCGGCTGAAATACATAAATTTTTAAGCAGGGTGTTTGCTAACACTTTTTGGTCATTTCGTCCTTTTTTCGTCAGGTGCTTATAATAGTCTTTCGTCACTTTACCGTGTTTTAGAAAAATTTCGAGCCGTGATAATCCGGGATAAGACGATTTAAGATCTTCGGAAACGGTACTAATCCTGGCCATCGCGACGCCTATAGCTCTAGGCAAACAGGAGTTGTCAGTATTGTGGATGAAGACTGTTGATTTTTTGTCCAGAAGTGATTTGTCACCGTCGATAGGAATTCCACCGCCTGAGCCACTGGGTTGCCTCAGTGACCCTACAGTTATTCGAAATGATCGGTCCAAGTCAATATGTTCGTGCGATGTCAGCACATTAGCTATTTTGTCGATAATCAACTGAGAATTCAGGTCCGCCCATGCCGTTAACGGTACTATGATGGGTTTATCCAGCTGATCGGTATGAAGGATAACTCTTCCCAGATCATTGTCTGCCAAATCACCTCTCGTCGTTCTTAGTATATGATCGAACATGTTGGTAAGTCGTTCCGTCAAGTCTGACAACAGTTCACCGCGCCATTGATGGTCAAATTTCACGTCGTATATACTTTCCACAGCCGATGACCTCATGAATGATTTTATTTCACGAAGATTGATCGTGTAGGACTGATTAGCCGTCTGTTGCGTTTGCTCATCGTGACTAGTGTCGAGAGTAACTTCCTGCGGTTCATTCCGTCCCGTTAAATCTAGAGCGGATGACTGGTGAGCGGCTCGGGATGAGTCCTGGGGTTGAGACGGTGCGGGGGCTGGCCCGTCATTATCGGGCGACTGCTGTCTACCCTCCAGATATATCAATCTGTCATACGTATTTCTGTCTGTGTCGGACATTGAGTCCACTCTCCCGGTGATGCCTCTTAGAAAGTCATCACTACTAAATCCCTTGGCGTGCAATTCATCGATTAACCGCTCCATCTGAAAAAAGCAAATACTTTAATGAGCTAAAGGTTCCATATAACATATTTATAGCAACTCGAAATCACGGTGCTTAATGATTGGTTGCTATTTATAGCGCATGAGTCATCCATTTATTTGAAACACGTGACGCGTGCGAGCTATATATATAGACATTACGAAATTTCATTGACCTATGATCATTATAGCATCAACTCGCTTAATGATTGGTTTCTATTTATAGCGCATGAGTCATACATTTATTTGAAACCCGTGACGTGTACGAGCTATATTTAGACATTACGAAATTTCATCGTCCTATGATCAAAAAAAGGGGCGGGCACTAATTATTAATGGCTCCACCGTAGGCGCTACTCGATTGGTCTATTTCACTTTTTCAACGTCACCCATCATATAAAAAGACGGTGATTCGAGGTACTAACTCATTCGCAGCTAAATTTTCATTAAGAAAGGATCATGGATTCTAAGATTCTCGTCAAAAATTTAGGGAGGGACCGATTTCTCACAGTCGGTGAATATGAGGACCGGAAATACGTTGACTTACGAATATGGAAAGAAGGCAAAATCCCTACGACATTCGGGGCTCGTATGAGCTTACCTAGATGGCAATGTCTGACTGAAAATATAAAGTCCATCGGTGAACATTTAGTATCCAGGAGTCCTATGGATAAAGTGCATCTGGGACACAATCTACATGCGGTTTTAGACCATAATAATGGTGTAGTACACTTACGCCAGTATTTCACCCCGAAGGACTCTGAACATTTGCACCCCTCGAAGAAAGGCTGTACGATTAACCAACAGGAATTTGATGTATTGTTTCAACACATTGACGACGTTAATCATGTTTTACCTGAATTAGAGAATGTGAAAGCTTGTTATTTAACGCACGATGGACAGATGGAAGCGTTAGCGTGTACAGAATGCAATCCTGGAGGTTATGGATTTTACACTCAACGTGATTATTGAACTTTGACCGTGTGAGGAATACTTATTTTCATCGTAAATAAAATATTAACTTATACCATGTTATTCTCAATTATTTCGGACATATACCCGCGTTGGGGGAGGGTGTGTGTGTGTGCGACGATTATTCATGTTTAAATGTTTTGGTGAATTATCGAAAGATCTCTATTTTTATTTATTTTATTGACGGCGACGTCAAACCTTCCTACATGGTGAAAACCGCGTCAAGATCCGACTTCTAGAACGCTAGATAAGGCATATTATGTCCATTGCACGTGCGGCTTTAATGACGTCATAGATATTTCAAAATAGCCTATCTCCGAGGCGGAGAGAGGTACGGACGAGCCGTTTTCAGATTATTTTTCAGACAGAAGGGGACTATCGTTTGTGGTCGGTTGCCTCATTTTAAAGATTACCCCGAAGAACTGTTTAAACAATTTAGTTCATTTCAGAGCTGAACGAGAACCGTAAGCCATCACTATCATTTACACGATACATCGCCGAAAAAGATTACAACTTCTCCAAATTGTTAATTATACACTCTTGAAGCATGGGCGACGGAGGAATTTTGCTGACAAATATTCAAAACCGTGTTATATCTGTCAAGTTTAAAAGTAGACATCTGTCTTCCCGCCCCAAATAATGCGTTATTTAATTAAGCATGGCGGTTATTTAACCTTTTATAGGACAGGCCGGCAGTATGCTAATAAGCCAATTATACTACATTACACACTATACTCGCTGTTAATACACCGCTGCGCACGTGTCGCGGAATGAAAATGACTGGAGTGTATCGGCTAATTCCAATGAACGGAAATGGGCAGAACGTTGAAACATCTGGTGTAATTATACTGTAACGTGAATTTCGGTCAAGCATAGTGGCGATGATTCGTTACTGGGTATAATATAAGGTGAAATTCTTCACTTGACACAAAACTACAGACATGGAAACACCTAACGCATTTAGTGACGGCGAGACACCCACGATGGAAATGGTATGTATAAATATAACTTTTATTTCATTTTAAATTGAACATGATATTTAGATAAAGACAATAGTAGCGTTCGTTTGAGAAATATTCATACTCGTTGAAACCAGGGATTTCTTTGTGTATTGTTTTTGAATTCGAACAATTTATATAGTGTACTCGTATTCTGTCAGCAGTGCGATTTGATTGGTTTTTAATTACACAACCCCAAACGCTCTTTATTCATATCGGGAAAACAGTAACTAATAACGCTCTTTACTACACCCGAGGGCTACACGAAAGACGAGTTGCTTGGAACACGATTTTTATAGCATATTCATGTAAAGCCTATATTTTTTACTACTGGTCCCTAAAATAGTAAGCAACCATATTGATAACCCGACATTGACACACCTTCGTTAATCACTCGTATCCGTATAATAATTTGTTTTTAATCCGAACATCTTTTCTTCTGTTTCCAGCCATACGACGAAATGAGCAATTGGGGCGATTGGGAGCTGAGCGACGAGGAAAAGACAATGACTTCGTGCACGTGGGACAGCGATGACGTAGAGCCGCCGAAACAAAAAAATTAAAGGGGACAATAAGGATTAACGCCCCTGACAATTTCTATAATAAACGGATTAATGTTTTATCGGATTTCGTTCCATTCTGTGTAAAAAAGGGTATAGTATACATATATATTTTATTCACTATAATTTGATGTACGCATTTTATAACTGTATGCGTGGGGTGCGTTCATACACTCGCAAATTTTACGGCAAACACTAAAACATTTCGTATATATTAATTTTATGAGGCTGGGGATTATAAATAAAGTTTACTTGGCAAATTTGCGAATTTATCAAAGTACCACCATAGACCAGTTGTTTTAAAAACAGAGTTATATTTGCATATTTCAAAACAATTTTGTATAGAATATATACTTATACTCACATTATATCAAACGTCCCTCGTAGTATCTATTTTCATTGAGCCATCTATGATATCACATCAAGAAACGACCGTTTATATACCTGAGGTGGGTCGACGAAAAGCTATATATAATAAACATGTCCGTACGTGTTTATATATTTATAGATGGGGGATCGAGTCTGAACGTGTTATAGCGAATCGACTGGCATGCAGAAACCGGCTGTGTCAGGACACGTTTTAATCGATAATTTATACAGAAGCACTACACAGAGTGGACACAGAGTAAATCGATATTGACTCGTAGTATATGACGTGAGAAGGCGTGGGCGGCGAACGTGTTTGAACATGTCCGGCCAAAAATATCCCTTCCGTATAATAATATGCTAATGGGGATCATAAACCGACGCGTGGGCGGAGAAGATAGGTCAAGCTGTCTAGACGGGAGTACTGCAGAGAATAGAGTTATCGTTCCTGAAATGGCCCCAAACGGGCGGGGTATCATCATACCACCTTGCAAAGACTCGCTTGTGCCACACATCAAGCGTGTCAATTATCGCCTCCGACAATGGAAACTTGCGCATATCGCTGATCCACCAATTCAACACCCATGCCTTCATGGATGGACCGATGATGACGTATACCTCCAGCCAGTCTGGTCAGAAGGTCCAATATTACCAGAATGTCTTCAAGATTTGATTGAAGGATCAGAATCAGATGAGTCAGGTGACTCGAGTGACAGTGACCTAGACGATTGCGATTCAGATAGTAATGATGAGTCTGACTCTGACTAGATCACATTAATTGTCATAATTTTCTGAAATTATAGAAAATTCCCCAGTTTTTCAAATGTTGTTTCTGTAATTAGTAAGTCACTGATGACAATGCAGATGGTCTTATATAGACGCTATATTCCAATCTTTAATCTTTATGACTGTATCAATATATTTCCATTTTCGAATGTCTACTTATAAAAAAGTGAACATATTGACTAAAATATGTACAGACATATATATTTTCGTTCATTTAAACTCATTGCCGGCGGCCATTATGGAAATTTTCTACATCTGTTTCATTCCAATTTAACTATAACATCCGTCCAATAAAATAAAGCACATAGTTGTTGACATTGTGTTAACAGCATGTGTGGTTTGTCGACAAAATGAATATCAAAATCGTCTTGCAAAAAAAAATCGAAAATTTCACCCCTCTTTTTCAAATTCTCTTTCTGTATCTTTTGCGGAACCCTCGCCAATGGTAAATGTCTTACAATGACGCTATAATATCACACTTGATGGGTGTATCAAAACGTTGCCATTTACTAATGACCAATTTGACGAAAAAATGGAAGATATGCTGATATAGCAATACAATTTCGCTGATTTTCGTGCATATGACGTCATTTTCGGCGGCCATTTTGGAAATTTTCTACACCAATTTCATTCCCATTGAAGTAAACCATCCGTCCAATAAAATAAAGCACATAGTTGTTGACATTCTATTAACAGCCTGTGTGGTTTGTCGATAAAATGACTATCAAAATCGTCTTGCAAAAAAAATCGAAAATTTCACCCCTCTTTTTCAAATCCTCTTTCTGTATCTATTACGGAACCCTCGTCAATGGCAAATGTCTTAAAATTAGGCTATAATATCACGCTTGATGACTGTCTCAAACACATTGCCATTTACTAATGATTAATGTGAAGAAAAATGGAAGATATGGTGAAATATAAATTAAATTCCCTATTTTCGTGCATATGACGTCATTTTTCGGCGGCCATTTTGAATGTTTTTCGAAATAATTTGCCGTCATTTGGAAGAAGGACATCATACCAACAAAATGGCATACATTTTGTCTGTGTCTTTTGCTAACAACCGATCTATTACAACGATTAAATACATCTGGTCGGAGTTAGAGGAAATGGCGGCCATCTTGGATTCAAATGGCTCTAGCACCCAGTAGGGCCACCTTTATTTTTCGGAGAATTCCGGATTCTTTATCTGGATAACATAGGGAACAATAAAAATAAGGTTATTTGTAATCATCGGGGGGGGGGGGTGCAGGTGGTACTTATTGGCTCCCCGACTACTTGTTCATAATCGCATTTTCATTACTTTAATGCGTCTTTTTGGGTTACATAATGCTCGTAGAAAGGTAATTAAGATATTTATCGACCTATTTCGATACCGGCAGAATTCAAAAGAGAATAATATTGTTCGTAATTTGGAGCGCAAACCTCCATGTGGCTTTATTTAGTTAGTACCAATCAGTTGATTGATTATCGCTGTATATAGGCACGCAACCAGACAGAAGAAATAAAAATATATCAAGTCATTATGAAAATTCAGTCTACTGATGAGGGAAGGTCGTCCAATAGTAATAGTTTCTTTCCTTTTAGCTCGTTCATTGGAAGTTAGAGGTAAGTATATCATTTTTGTACAATCTGGACAAAACTGATTTTTGCATTTAATAATCATAGAATAATGGATTGTGTAAATTGGCTCTTAAAAGCTGACATCGGTCGAATACTCTGCATCTTTTTAAGGGCTTTGTGGACCCAATTTTTCCAAAATTTTATAGAGTCCAAATAAAGGATTCTGTTCATGTATATTAGTAATAATAGAAACCATGCCCATTGATGCAACATTTTGAGAGTATACTTCATGGTGGATTATGTTAGAAATACAAAATGTGAACTTTATTGAGATTTAAAAAAAAATAATTTACAGGCAATGGTCCAAGAAAAACAAAGTCCAAATCTAAGAATCATATATGGGAATATGTACTGAACACTGTGATGAATGATGTATTACAAAAAAAAAATTATATTTCTTGAGTGTTCTTTGATAAAATTACTTTGAATCGGTTGTTGACAAATGATATACTAACTTCATAATATGGTTGACTGAGAGGCAGCAGTTAATGGGTCAACCTTTCATGGCTGATGTCCAGTCTGGTGTGAATGGCTTTTTACCAGTGTCAAACATCCACATGAGTGATCACCCTGAGTGAGTGGTGACCTACTTACTAGAATTAGTATGGTGATCTGGTAGGGGTATGATTGAGGAATAGCATTCTATTGTCAACCGAGTCCAGAGCAGTTACAATGGCCAGCTGTTAACCCGTGCCTGCTACCACCCACATAGCCAACGTTTAAGCGAGTATATATCATTTGTCAACAACCGGTTCAAAGTAATTTTATCAAAGAACACTCAAGAAATATAATATTTTTTTTTGTAATACATCATTCATCACAGTGTTCAGTACATATTCTCATATTTGATTCTTAGATTTGGACTTTGTTTTTCTTGGACCATTGCCTGCAAATTATTTTTGTTTAAATCTCAATAAAGTTCACATTTTGTATTTCTAACATAATCCACCATGAAGTATACTCTCAAAATGTTGCATCAATGGTCATGGTTTATATTATCACTAATATACATGAACAGAATCCTTTATTTGGACTCTATAAAATTTTGGGAAATTTTGGAAAAATTGGGTCCACAAAGCCCTTAACCAGTAAGTTCCATTATTTTGGAAACGCATGCAGGGGTAGTATTTCAGCAAACTTCACCAAGCGACACATGCATGTAATGACGTACACTTGGGTTAGACAGTATTTATAGCAAGAACAGATATAAAACATTGTAACATGGAACGGATTCGATATTAATCGTTTTATTTATATTAGTCGTTTCATATACCATTGCGTAACACCCTAACTCCGGTGAGAACATAACGAGTCTTGAAAATGTCAATTCACTCCACCGGCAGGTGTTCAAATGCGAAATAGACTTGCAGACAAATGATTATTGCTATACTAAATACTCATCGATGAGTGGTTCCCTTATATAGGAAATGTTCATAGTATCTTAACATTTCATAACAATGAAGATGAATCATTCTGCTCTTGTATTATTTATTTCTGGCTATCGTCTGCTTTTATTACATGAACACCCCTCCAAACGAATCATCGACCATTCCAATGGGAGAATCCATTTAGTATTAAAATGGTTAACATAGTTTAATCGCACATTTAAAGGCAGGAAGTGTGGGAATCCTAGTCCAATAAAGTAACCGTTTATATAATCCTTTGTGTAGAAATGGAGGTTCACCAAAACCAAAAGGAGTTACAAGGTTTTTGGACTATATTTGGTGGATATCAGACGTTCGGTTAGTGGAACAGTCATGAACATGTATTATGAGCTTCCCGCATCAGTTGTTATTGTTTCAGGCGCGTTCATCACCATTCCATATCAGTTCCAATCGGAAAAGGGACTGATTAGTAAGCTCCTACCAGCAGTTGTTACGGCTGTCTCTTCGGATCGTTTTACCGTTACCTATGCAAAGGCCATCTCTAAAATGAGCATTAGACTTGTTGATTCTGACACTGCTCAAATCAAGAAAGAGCTCGTAGTGGACATCTTATCACAACCAACACTAAAGAGAGGAGTCTATGAGTTTTGTGAGGATATTAATGTCGACATCTTTTAAATTTCATTAAAGGGACACATAATCTTTAGCATTCTCTTTATTTATATCACATATATCCGATACAAATTATTCTATACATTTTATCTAACATGAAAGAACTGTATTTCCAAAGTCAATTATATATATAATTATATAGTCTAAGTAGCTCTAGTTATCATTACATTAATACATATAAGAATCAAACTATGACATGTTTTCTTTTTCACCTTCTAAATGTTCACATTCGCTCAGCTGACATGTTAAAGTTTTTGTGTCTCTTTAATAGTGAACACAGTTCATTATCATCGTCATATTCTGTCTCATGTTCTGGACCACGTTAGAGATGCACATAGATGTACATGTATTTTTCAAAGAGTTTTATTACTGTTTAAAGCTAGGAACACATACATGCATATGCATATATTTAAATCAAGTAATCAATGCACTGGCATGTTCACATACATGCGTCGAATGATGCGCGGGCGTTCGACATATAAATGTGCACATGCCAGTGCATTATGACTTGATTTAAATGTACGCATACGTATGAATGTGTTCCTAGCTTAAAATGGATGGGGTATCATTAGGTATACATTGTAATTACTGGTCAGTGAGTGCCCAATCTATGGATTTAGCAACATTCTGGATTTCACAGGATCCCGTCCCACTGTATTACCCAGTTGTATTACCCGAATAAAAGTAATAAAATAAAAAAAACTGTATCACAAATACTACATGGTGAATACTCAATGATGACTAGATATCATTGACCCGATTGTTGCATAACATGAAATTGAAAAGGGTATCTCATAAATTTCTAATGTCTGAAATACTGTCTTGTTCTGGCATGCAATAAAATTCATTCCTTCTGGTTATTTCTCATCTTTTTAATGGTTGCATGTAATGTTAATTTGCAGCACTTATCCAAATAAAACTGAATTGGTTATGATGAATGGCCGTTACTGTTTATTGTTCAGACAATCCCAACTGAAGGTGACGCTATTCTCCTTGAGTTTACGAACTTCATCTTGAAGCTTATATAAATAAATACTGCTCAACAAGACTAAGCTACAATACTAATTGTATACTGTTATCGCTTACAAATAGATGAACTGAAATAATGTGATGCATTCAGATGCTTTGAGAAATGACATTCTTCAATGTCTTCAAAGTTCAAACTAAAATCAAGAATAAAATCTGCCTGAGACTATACTGCAGACTCTAGTGCACAAATATACATACAAATGGTTGAGTTATAATAATGCAAAATGTGTTTACGGATGGAACCAAGTTGGTAGCTCTGGTATGCATCGACAGGCAAAACCTGTGATATGCAGTACTATCTGCATACATCCTTCCCGTATCATTCAGGTCTATCACCATAACAAACCACTTCAAAATTCGACAACCGACACTTCAACTTATATGGCAAAAACTTTGTACGGATTGAATTGCATAAACTGGGCCCATGGATAACTTTGGTGGGCATTGGTACTCACAATCCGTGATATTATGCATATTCGTTCCTTATTTCTGGTCCGTCACATGTCATAGAGCATCAAAATATGACAACCGACTCTTGAGTTATGATGCAAAATGTTTGTATGGACGGACGCACGGACGGCTCGAGACGTCAACTATATACCCGCCGACTAATAGGGGGTATAATAACCATATATCTATGTGTATACCTAACCAAAACAATTCCCCTCCTCACCCACCCCGGTAGATAAGACAAAATAGTTCTTTGATCATGCACACATAATTGTAGAACCCCTGACTTGTTACCACTATTTACACTGGCCAGTGTTCTCTGTCAGACTAAACACGCTCGATATATTAAGGCTATCATGCGGTCTAGGGCAATTTGTGACATACACTGTACCTACACAATGCTTTATTATTGTTGTTGGATACTGGAAATTTCAGGAAACACCTGGAAATACAGTTATTTTTCGTTTTTATGACCTGTGCTTTACCGATTAAGGATCTTATTGCTTGAGTCTTAATTTTACACACTTTGCATCAAAAAAGGATAGTGGAATGGGATTGAAAGGCAGTTCACACAGTTATTGAAGAACGGCTAAAAAACTCTGAATTTTTTTTATAAAAACATGAGAAAGGGGGTGGGTCGCTAACATTTGGAGGAACAAATTTGCACAAATGGGGTGGTGGGTCCCTCGGGGTCGGAAAAACACTTTTTGGGCCCTATATGTGCAATTGTTTTCCAGACCCCCCCCCCCCCACTGCCGACGAGCGTAACACTTTTTTGGACATTGTGAAGAGAATAATCCAAATATTAAAGAACAAAGAAACCGGCACCATTCACCAGCGCCGGAAAAATGATGCTTGGAAAGAAATTTCTTTGGAAATAGCAGGGAAATATCCAAACAGAACCAAAACACAAACAAAATTCTTCTGAGACGTTATCTTCTTGGCTCTTCATTTTCACACTGTGCTAATTAAAAAACCTCATTAATATCATTGAAACTCATTCTGCAGATATATAAACACAAGCATGAGTCTCCACACAATTATACCCAAAAATTATACCGCTATACATGCCGATTGTGGCCGGTGAGTGTTCATGAATTAGTCGTAAGACGGCGTCAATTCACAGCTGACAAATTTGATAGATTGGATCAATCACACCATCGACAGTGTGTCGTTTGCGCTAAAGCAAAGATATCTTTGCGTTCAGCCGCTACCATATAAACTACCTGGTTTATAAAATAGTCTCGCTTGGTGAATAGCACCCCTTGTGTTTGGGGCTTTATTACAGTTCAATACATCATTAGCCAGTTATCGTATTGCTCGAAAATTTAATAAACTTAAATCTAAGTAAAGAGATCTACACATTTATTTGTGGTAATATAATGGGAAAATTTTGATATTAGTACATACGTCATGTATTATCACTATTATTATGTATTGAAATGTATTTTTTTTTCAATAATCACTCAGTTTGGGGACCGGAAATTGAAATGTATTAAATTGGTATTAAATTGATATCCTATGGTATTACATAAATTATGTTGAAATTAATTGTTGAATGTTAGTTTGAATAGTTTCTTTTTTACATACAGTATGTTGAATGTTAGTTTGAATAGTTTCTTTTTACAGTAATGTTCGAGTATTTATCAATTGAATTATTATATTAATCACACACAAAGTGGTAAAGATTAACATGATGAAAATGTCTATTATTATTATAATTATATTTGTATATATTAAATTTATAATAAGAATTTATTGAGATGTTTTGCTAAATTTGGCTCGATACATCTAATTCTTAAAATTTAGTATAAACATATCACCCTAGGTAGAGCATTAACACAATAAATAATCAATCATTATTAGAGCATTTGTATGGATAAGCGCTATATAAAATAAATTATTAAAATTATTAACCACAATTCAAATGGAATCAATTCTCAACTTGCCTGAAGTATTAATTTGCAAAACATTAAAAGCTCAATATATGTTATCTGCAGACGCCCCAAATTGCTCATTTTATTCATGAAGTCAATCAGTATAAAGTCATATATCCAAGTCATAATGTTTAACATGGTACGGTCTACCATATTCATCATCGGTACATAATAAGGTATATTTTTGCCAAATGTTTTCAGTGGAATGCGCCATACTTATGATATAGGCCGACTGAATCAACATTTAAATCTAAATGTATTTATTATCTACAGATTGTTTCACGTTTGTGTTACAAATTAAATTATTTCTGTTTAAATTATTGTTTCTTCATCTATATGCAAACTTCGACCACAAATTCCTCCAAAAAAAAAAAGGCTGACGAACATTTTGTCCCGTTAGTCATGATTTTGCATGTCCCGTTAGTCACGCCACATTTTTAAATAATAAAAAAAACAGCGTTTGGTACATGATCTAGTTCGGCCTATAGAGTAGGGGAGTAAGCTTTCCTTTAATTTACAAAAAAAAAATTGTGTTCATTTAAAGCCAGTTAGATAAACTTTTACTTCCCCAACGAGACGTTAAGTGTCATGTCCACTGTATGTCCCGTTAGTCACGGCCTGTTTTAGACCGTATCTAGCCAATGGTTGAAGGCAAAACCAATAATCTGCCATTTGTAAAATATAGACCCAATGCACTATCCATACTGTCAAGAAAAGTTTTCATTTGTGTAATAGTAAGTTCTAGGCATTCCAAAAAAGGCAATCGGTTGTTCCGTTAGTCACCATGGAATTGCTCTGTAGCTAATTATCAACAGTGAATTGTACTGAAAGAGACATATTACCATTCGGATGTCACAGACGTGGTGTCTCGTTGATACATGTGAAGCACGTGGGTGGAGGTAGCTCCAAAAACAATGCTCGTTAATGATTTTTGAGGTAGTGGTGTCGAATAATAGTTGTTGTCGGCTTTTATGTGCTATTCTCCAAATTTTCAATAGAGTTATCCATCTACTTTAGAATTATAATTACAGCTTATTAAATATTGATGAAATGCAATATAAGTTGAACATACAAATAGAAAATTGAGAGAGATGTGCTATCTGCAATGTGTCTGGTTTTATGCTGGACCGTATAGAGAATGAAGGTGATTCTGCTTCACTCGGCAAGCTTCAAGTTTTCAATATAGTTACCCATCTGTCTTTACATTTTAATTGTAAAGTTATGTTTGGCTGTTTATGCAGTAAATTCACTTACTGCACGTGGCACTCTCTAGAATTGTCCTGAGTACCTGGCCATCCTGATATTTTGGGTTCGCAAGATTGTAGCGAAGTTCCCTTTTGTCGATTTGGCATGCACCAGTTCGCCGTTTTCATTATAACGGAAGTGCAGCCTCTTGTGTCATGTCAAAAATTAAATTCATATTTATAAACGCCCCGGTTTCTAACGTTACGGTGGGAATGTAGTGATTTCACGGGAGGTTTTTCCTAACTGCGATTAATGTTGAACCTTCCGAAAAAGATATTGAACACCCACAACATGAAACTGATATCTAAATATTTATGCGGAAAATTCTATGCGAAATTTACTGTGTTGCAAACGTACACTGTAACTGATTAGCTTACATTATATCACTAATTCAATCGCCCGATTAATATTATCATACAAAAGCTCATGGGAAAACTAAATAAGTCAATAAGGTGTACCAACACTTTGGAGAAATGAGTAAATATGTCATTCAATGGAGAATGTTATTAAAATAAAGTATTGATGAAAGGAAGGATTGTTTGATGGATAAACACATCTCAACATCGTTCGCACACTAAAGAGCAGCATATGTATGATATAAAACTGTAAACATAGAGCAAGGCATATGCTGCGATAATAATTTAATATTGGATGTGATTATTACAGCAAATAAGGTATTAATTATCGATCCGGATTAAACTGAAAAGAGTTTGAAGCAATACCGTATTCCTTTCACCCTGATATACATATTTCATATGGTCATCCACATCCTTATTGAGAAGGGAAGATACCTCTTCATAATTTGATTCTCCCTCTCCCGTGAAAGAAAGTTCACAAATAAAACTAATATTTTGCGAACTAGATCTGTTTGGTTTCAATGATGAAATCAACGATCAGTTGAATATACCAAACATGTATAAAATTTGCAGTGTAGAAACACGATAGTTTAATACTGTTTTAAAATAAACTTAAGTATGTGAGCTTATGATATACTTATTGTTTTCAAAATATGCTTTTGGTTTTGCAATGTATAATATGAGATAACTGATGTGGTTTGCCCTTGACTACTGTTCATGTTAAGATTTATTTGTTCATTATCTCTATCAGGAGCTAACAAAACAAATATAAAATTAAAAACATTAACTTGGGGTGACCTAAGCATGGTTTTTAACAAACCTTCACAGAAAAGAACTGTAAAAAAGAAGCCTGTCAACATTCAATGATCCGCTACAACAATGCATTGGAAGTTTCTTCTAGCGGTAGAGCCTGATGTCGCCATCCAGTGAAGCTGATGCTGTGCAAACTGCATGTTGTACAAGCATACAAATCCAGCTTTTCTAATTTGCTTAACTCAAATGTTAAGTGCCACCAGTATACTAATCTCCGTGGCATTTAGTAAACCTAAATCAACTTACCAGATGTACGCTATTTATGCTTTCACTGTGGTCCGCGCCATGATAGAAAATTTCAGAATAAAATAGGTCCAATATGAACCTATTTGCACTAGGAAATATTGGCGTGATACGTTACTTTTAGTCTAAGGAATACTCATGTCTTCTTTTAACGGATATGTCTGCGTAATTTGGAGGATGTATACGATAGGCTGATCAATACACAAAATATTGATATGCCGGCTTCGTATGCCTGGACATACTTTCCATTGGTGACAGGCTTTCTCATCTGTTTTTAAATTGTTGGCATACCAAAGTGAAATAAACTACCACATCAGGAATAAAATAATACAGAACGTTATTTTCTGTGTCACTCAAATTTACGGACAAAAAACACATTTTTTGGCTGTATAACGAGGCCCTTCACGGCTTTTGGCCGATCTTCAGGTTAACGCCATTTTATTATAATTATTCTATTTTCTGACATGTGTCCGTGCCCACCAACATCTAGTCTGCGTCTACAAGGCCCATCAGAACAATGGAATATAATCCTTTATAATTGTTAAAAATGCTTCCACTGCTCTGTGGCTTTCTGCAGGCAACATGCCTTCCACCAAGGGCTGCACAGGCATGAGGGATGTTTCATCTACGTGCAAACTGTTCAGCAATGGGACGCCATTCTGCGGGGGTGGTTGGACAGGTGAGGACTTCGTTCTTGTATTCTTCGACGATGGCATGACAGACTTCTCGTACTACGACATACATGGCATTATGGGGAACTCTGAAGTCAAACTTCATACTTGAGTCTTGTCACCGGTTGCCAGGTGGCGCATAGTCATTGCAATCTTCAACCCTGGTTCGATAGTCTCTATACCGGGTGTCTTATTTGGTAGATCTTGGACCAAGTCTGGCAAGGATCTCTTCAGACATATCTGGTGGTACTCGCACGAAGTTGAAGAATGATGCAGGATCTTCATACCATAGCTCAGGCATCAGCCGGTGGTAGTGGCCAAACTGAACTCTCCCCCCCCCACGTCTAACCATGGTCGGACCCAGCATCTTGCCCTCCTCCTCCGTCTCATTATCACGATGTTGACAATGGCCGCGTCATTCTCTGCATGTTTTGCCTGCAAATTTAGCAAATGCTATACAATTAGCAAATTCTGTCTCTCTGCAGCCATGGCGAAGAGATGGAGACTGATGCTGAGCGATGGTGAGGCTATATTTCAATGGAAGAAATTAATATAATGATAAAGAGGAAGGAAAGTCAAAGTTTCAGTAGAGTGTTGTGTAGATGACATTTTACTTTCAATTATTTCTGCAACAAATCATGTCGGCTGTAGGACAGATTCCACAGGTGGAACATGTATACTTTCCATCGATGCGGCTGTTATGCATATGGACTATTCTGCAGTCTTTGAAGCCGAGAGAGACATGTCTCAACCTTAATAATTTGGAAAGGATCAAAATTACTTTACTTTTCCAGAAACATTGAGATATTCGCTAACATTCATAAATATATAGAATTAATTGGCAGATTCAAGCCATATTATGCACAACCTGATGTATACGGTCTTAGGCTATGCATGCAACAAAATTGAAAACACATTAAAATCAAATTATGTGTATTATCGATCCCAAAGTAACCTGCCAAAACCTTCTCCGATTGGAAGGGTGCTGTTTATTATTTTTGTCGAATTTAGCAAATAGACGACGTCACAGGGCTCATTTCCACAAATCTCAACGGATTTCAAAGATTTTTGGTATATGAGTTCACCTGACCATTTCCTAGAATGAGTTCGCAAGCCAGGTCCGGCCGGAGATTTTTTTACCGCAGTTATTGGACTTAGTTTATTATTTTTGTCGAATTTAGCAAATGGACGACGTCACAGGGGTCATTTCCACAAATGTCTAAGGATTTCAAAGATTGTATATGAGTTCACATGACAAGTATCTAGAACGAGTTCGCAAACCAGGTCCGGCCAGATATTTTCAGCAAAATTATTGGACTTTGTTTATTATTTTGGTGCAAATGGACGACGTCACATTGCTAATTTCAGTATTATTATACATGACTTTGGGACACGAGGAACATGCGTAACGCTTAATTCCGTGCTTAACATCAGTATGGGCAGGGAGCCCATATTTTGTCTGGAAGCTTTTCGGACACATCTCGCACAGGAACTTGCATGTCGATTCCCCTGATTGCTTCTCTCGCGGGTCCGTGTGTTGGTGTTTGCGAGCATGTCGCATTAAATTGGACTTGTATATAGAAACATACGACCACTGGTCACACCTACATTCTGGAGCTTTTGGTTTAACTGGGGTGCTTGTCGCAACTGGCAGCGCAACCCCGCTGTCGATTTCACAGGATGTCTCGTCGAAGCTGGCAATGGCCAGAGATTGAACATCCGATTCTGGCCATGTAGGGCCTGCACCCAGGCTGCATGACATCTCCAGTAGCGACATTGACTCATCCATGGTCAACACGGACCCGATCATCCCAGTATATAAAAGGCAAAACAAATTATATCGTGTTGTATTATAAAAGATATAAGGACTAACTTTTAGATTTAATTAAGTGAAGCACACGCATGTATCATACCCTTGAAACTAGAGCTGCCACACTGTAGTTATAAGCATGTATATACGCTCGGTTTGAACTAATTGTTGTGGTCAGTAACACGATTTGAATCAAATTATTATATAGCCTACAGTATACCATAGCGCGCTATATGTATACATGGTGTGCATTTTAAACTAAACTACACATTTGTCGTCGCCAAAGCACAATATACCTCAAACATTTGAAAACCAAACCCTTATATTATGTCTCTAATGAACTAGAATAAACGCCCACAGAACAATAATATCGACAAATTCGGCTTGTATATAGCCGAAACAAGCCATCGTATCAGCTGAGAGTCAGAACATGACAGCTAAGAAGTGGAACTGGATAGAAGTTATCGGAACCAAAAATATCGCCTGAGAAGTGCAACATTTATAAGTGAATTTCAGTTGCATTTTTCGCATAAAAGGATCCCACCACGAAACATGCTGATTTACTGCATGTACTTACAACGAAGCCCAGGGAATATAAATATGCCGTTTCGACATTATGTGGTAAATGGTTTCCATGCAAAACTACGATTTCGTTTCCCATTGAAATAACATGGGCTGGTCACAAAATACTAAAGAAAACTTATATAAAGATAAATATGAGTTGTACAGACGACTGAGATTCATCGCGGGGCATTAATGGACTGATTCAATGTTCAGATACTTACCTTCGAGACATAATTCTTTGTGTTTTCCGCGTTTGAAACTTCGAAAAAGAACTAAAAAGTCGGATTCGAAGTGCAACATGATCGAAACGAAGCGGAACCAAAAAACCGACTAAGAAGTGATTCTCGGGGAGCGGATTACTAACAGTGTTTACGTTCATACAGCGCGTAATTCTGATAAAAACTAACGCGAACATGGGCCTATTTGGATTGTTGAAATACGTTCAGTGGGTCAAAATCTCAAAAGTTGTACTTTTTAGGTTTGCTATAACAAATTTATCAAATTCCAAACTTCACAAACCTATTGCTCTAATATGGCAGGTCTATAAATGAGGTGTGCCAAACATATATCAGCAGAGCTTATTTTTCATTTCTGTTGCCATGGTAACTATAGATATGTGATTGGGTCCGGTAAGTTTGTCATTCCTGTTACCAACCTTAATTTTAATGGAGAACTACCAAAGATAACCAGGTGGTCATGTCATTTGTGACATGAATATTTGCATGTGTGCCCTGGCCATATCTGAATAAATTTCACTTGAGAACAGCATATTTAGAGAAGTTGAGTTCATCCACGTACGTGTATCGCATAGAATTTTGAATATCATTCAACCATATTTTCAATATTCTTGAGAGATAAGCCCCTGTCTGTTGGTGTTCTATCTTGAAGCATGTACTGCATCCACACCAATATACATGCATAATATCAGTCTTGAAACTTTCTCAGTAATTTTATACAATGAAATGTTTATGGTAACAGGAATGACATGTTGGTAACAGGAATGACTCCAGTTGGTAAGAACGGTTGTTCCGGGGATAAATTAGCTTGGTAAATACGTTACTCAAGGAATGACTTGCAGATCGATTGGGATCATTTGATTTTGACCGGCAGAGTATGTAAATAAAGTGTCTGAATCCCAAAATGATTCAAACGAACTTTGGTTAACTACTCTGCCGGTCAAAACCAATGACCCCAATCTACCAACAAGTCATTCCTTATAATCATATACCAGTACATGTTAATATTATTCATTTGAAAAATATTTCAAAACTACCAAAACAATTGTCAAGAGTTCAATGACACCTACATTTAAGCAGCGAAATATTTACATATGGCATATTACTCGGACTACACGACTATAGACATATACCGCACACATTATAAAACATAGTTTATAGTTTAATCTCATTAAATCGAGTGTTGAATTTTGCAAGCACATTATAACTATTACCCAATAAGACTCCACTGAATAGGGAGCGCACCCTCATAAAAAAGTCGCTGAGTTCGTCCCTCACTTCACGAGTATCGACATTCGGAACAGTTGTCGAATCTCCAATATCTCCAGTTGCAGTCGACTGTGCATTATGTTCAGCATATCGTAGACATCCGCTCTGCGAAACACCTAAATCCGCATCCTTCCCAAGAAAATTGTGAAGAGCAATCCATGCACGGACTACCCGATTCACGTTATCGGAGTCCAACTGTATGGGCCCTAGAAGTATTCTAAATCTAGCCACCAAATGCACACTCGACGGTCCTACGTGCCCTCGAAAGTCGGTAATTGAAAACTTTCTGATCACCAATGGCTGTTCGATGGGGATACGGCTTCATTAGGTGATTGCTTAATGGGAAAGCGTCATCACCAACAAGGAAATACGGTATGCTCAGTGTTCTGTTAGGACTGGAAAGTGGACTAGAATCTGGGAAGTTCTGCTGTATATCACACATTCCACTGTCCTTGAAAATGCCACCATCAGCACTACTCCCTGGTGATCCAAGATCATAACAAATAAATTTCTCCGTTGCATCAACTACAGCCATCAGAACAATGCTCTCGTAGTCCTTATAGTTCCGATGATCGCATGCACTGTCAGACGGCCTCCGAATTTCAATGTGTTTCCCATCGATTGCACCCAAGCAATGAGGAAACTGCCACAGTTTGTCAAAGTTATCTGCGTGGAGCAACCACTCTTGCTTGTTGTCTGGCATTCTCAAGAAATCTCCTTGTAGAGTGTCGTAAATAGCATCACAAACTTCCTGAATAGACGCGCCAATGGTTGGTCTGGCTATTCTGGAAGTGAAGTGTAGACTTGTGTACGTTACCCCTGTAGCAAGGAATCTGAGTGTTGTGGCAAGTTTTTCATATGGAGTCAACGCTGATATCATAACTGTATACTGTTTCGCAATCAATGGGGTAACTTTTTTTCAATACGGTATGGAACTCCGACTTGTTCAGCCTGAAGAAAAAAGAAAACACCATGTAAAGTAGCTCATAAAATATTTTGACAAATCTATCACCCCCCTCCCATATGCAATCATAGAATGGGCCAATTTTTATACGCTGAAAACGACGCCGAAAACACAGACGCCGAAAACACAGAATGCCAAAATCACTTTACTGCAAATACGCACGCATTCTCACCCAAGAACATTCGCACGATGGGTTGTAATGTATAGGCCCCCGGTGGCACTGGAACTATGTACATCATGGGACTGTGGCACCAGCCATCAACTCACCCTATAATATATTTTATATTGGCCACCCCATGTGAAATGGTTATGTCTCAATAGTAATACTCTCCTGGTAATATGCACCTATCAACATAACATTTATATTTACCTCGTGAAGTTGGTGAATTCTTTCTCACCCGTGTCTTCTAATTCCTGCAGTAGACTGTGAGAAATTCCATACCGGTTCCGTTCTAGGGTGGAGTTCATTGATTTTGTCCAGCACTTATGATTTATATGTCGTTTTGTTCGTTCCAGTTCTCCCAATAGTAACGTGCCCAGACCCACAAGGGCCAACAACGTATCATCATTCGACAGTACATGTGAACGCGACATAACACTTATAACTGATCGCAATGTTTGACCCACTTTTATATATGCTGAGAAATTACACCGGTGATTTGTTCTTGAACAATCATGACTGTTGACAGAAACGAGGTATTCATTAAGTTATCAAGTGGACTTGTGTGTTAGCATTAAAATATAACATTAAGTGTTGAGTAAAGATCAACAGCGACAAGACATTCGGTTAGATAAATCATTGAGATGTCGATCTCGACGCTGATAGAGCTTGGAAAATACTCATTGTGTGAATGTGCGGCGGGCGACATGGCTCGCTATGGCACAAACATATGACGACCAATTGTCACCAAAATTAATTGTCACACCTACTATGCCATCGCTACTGTGATACGTGTGTCCGCAGCCAATGAACAGAAATCCAAGATGGCCGAAAATAGAATAATAATAAAGGAAATTGTCAGAATTTTATATAGTCCCAATCAAAGGTCGATTCCAATCATGATTGTCAAATCCTCTCGGCGGTTGGGCAACAATGCCGCAACATACTCCAAATAACGACAATAGCTCGCCCTCATGTTAATCAATATATGACACTCTGCACGAGTGCTTCAATTCTATTAATTTATGTTGTGGTGAATGCGTAGCTGACTCTTGAGCCATGTACCACAGACAGAGGAGAATTAATGGGACACAGGATCTCAGCCAGTGGAATGGTGTCCTCCCTGGAGTCCACGATAGACTTGAAGACATTCGGTTTGACCTTCTTCATGAATGAGATTGTAGCGAAGTCACCAACCACCTTGTCGATTAATCCTGGAACAAACAATAGACTACGAAATTATGATTACCAGTATATTGAAGTATTACTATTTTACAATTGAATGCATGGATCGTCAAATGCATCCATCGTTTCAAGCTGTATATATAGTACAAAATATAAAAACTTTTGAAATATTCCTGTTACACATTGCACACAAGATAACGCAACATGCAGCCATCACCGGGTTAGTCTGGTTATAATATGTAAATTCCTGTTATAGTCCAGGCGATTAAGTCCAAAATTGCACTTTTTTTGATAAAAGCATGAAATTTGGTACATAGGTACCTGACACCTTGCTGATCATTTTAAGATTGGGAGACAACCTTCTAAGTCCCCCCTTAGCAACGGTTGCTATGCATCTGTTTTCGCCCTAGCAACGGATAGTTATAATGGGAAATATATATTTCTGGGCTATGAAACAGGATCAAACAGGTTCATGGAGGTTCTTATGTGTTTAGTTAATTGCAATTAAGAAATTTGAACCAATAATTTATGACTAAAGAATGTTATACACTAGTTTTATTGAAAAATGCCCATAGCAACCAGAGGAAAATGTTGTAAAAATAATAAAAATCCGAACTTGATAGTCCAAATGGGGCCTAACTTGGTATAAATAATTTAATAAATGACATCACCTAGCCTTGTATTACTTAATGTCACATAATACCCTTTGTTGTCAGAAATTAAAGTGACACCGTGTTTCAAATATGTCCAAAATGGCCGTCATCGGGGGCCATTGGGGGTTGAAAATGTCTAGCAGATATAAGCAATTATGACTACCCGTATGAGAAATTGTTGTTTTTTTTTCAGACTGTATCGATTTTTCTTATCCACTGTATTGATTTGGCTCCACCACATCAAAATCGTCTTTCCATGGCACTGCAATATCATTATTCCAGAATCGTGTAGATAAAATGATGGAACAAGGCGAAACCTCACCATACTCTACAACTGTGGATGTGATTTTAAAGAGCAGAAAGATTTCTAATCTTCCTGTTTCTTACACAGCCGTTGCCTCAGCTTTCCTGCCATATGGCGATGTTGATGTTCCTTTTTGCATTTCGGAAGCATCTCATGATGATAATTCCAATACCATCCAATGGGCGTTCAGTGAGGATTTGGGCGACGACAGATGTGTCATTTGGCTAGGAGGGCTCCTTACTGAACTAACAGCGTACAAACTATTGGGACATTGGTTGATTGGGAGCGACTGGGTTGAATCATTAACACAGGCATCAATCGCATCATCTGGAATTGCCGAATCATTTCTGTCTGCTTCCCACATAAAAAGAACCGCTAATGCCCATCACGTGACAGATTGCACACTTTACTTGTTGATGAAGAGAGCATACAGGGATTACTTGGCTGACAACACAGAAGATGATGAATTAACATTGGATGAATGGTCTTCTAACAAAGCAGCTACAAATCCACAATTCCGTTTCTGGAAAATCACATTAGATTAACAGCTCCTTGTGTTTTGCTTTGTTCGTTCCTTGCGAACATCTGACTTCAAGATGTATACAGAGAGCATACAAGAACTTAGTAAGTGTTTTTTTTTGCCCTCAACCATACCAATTATGCCAGATGGATGCCAGTACACATCCGAGATATGAGAAATCTAGATATCACTCATCCTAAAGTTGCTGCAGAATTTCGAGCAGGCAAATTTACAGTTACAAAATCAAGCAACATATTTTCATCAATGGCAATAGACCAAGCACATGAACAAAACAACCGAACGATGAAAGGAGATGGCAGCATAATAGGATTGACCAACGACATTGATGCTCTAAACAAGTGGGCGATGTGCAGTCCAGAAATTGTGAGGTGCATCTCAGAGTTTGAATGTACATTGACCAGTCAAACGAATCAGACATCTGTCGGTCATCATCATGAGCATGCAAGTTCCCACCAAAGGTCTTTCGCATCAAAGGTCAAAAGTTTGATGAGCACCATTGAATCGTTTAGTAATCCATTTGCAGAAGAAAGCAAGGACCTAATTCGGCTACATTCAAGAAATATTATGCCACAAAGTAGTGTCGACTGTTTGCTTAGCTTGCCGGATACAGGCAGGGAACAGTATCTAGACTTCATGAAGAATAGGATACAGACATGTAAAGTTCCTCTATCAAGTCCCATTAAAAGAAACTCTGTCACTATATTTATTCCAAAAGAAGTTAAAATACTCACAAAGAAGGAAACCACAATTTCATTACTTAAGAGTGAGTGTTCGCTGTTTGCCAAATTATATATTGCATGTCAAACAAGGGAAGGAGATCTAGACACATTTTTCAGTCGTGAGAATCAACAATGTCCTCCCTCTATATCAGTTGATGGTGGTCTACGACTTGGCAAGAAATCAGATCTTGTCACTTGCTTGGAACAGATGAGTGAAGCCCGTGACCCTGGCAGATCTAAAACAGATATAGTTGTCATTGACGGTGCAGTACTTGTTAACATTTTGCGACCAACATCTGACTGTGCAACATTCACGGATTATGCCTTGGAAGTAATCCAACCATATGTGAAAGTACAGTGTGGGTTCACCTGCAGAGTAGATATAGTTTGGAATCGATATTTTGAGAACAGCTTGAAGACACAAACTCGCAAATCACGTTGCAGCAGGCAAAATTCCATTACTGACTGTGAACTTGTTGTGACACACGAAGATGGAATTATGTGCAATCCAATACGAGATCCAGGATGTCTTGCTCCATGTAATCACGAAGAAGCAGACAGACGAATGATGCTGCACATAAAGGACGCAGCTTCACGTGGCTAAACAAAATGCACGATCCGAACAGTCGATACCGATGTTGACATCCTATGTGTTTCAGTGGCACAGTCAATTGGAAATGTAGAAATATGGATTGCGTTTGGAACAGGCAAGGACTTCAGGTATATTTCAGTTAATTCTATCATCGACAGCCTAGGTCCATCAAGATCATCTGCCCTCCCCGTAGTCCATGCCTTCACGGGATGTGACACGGTGTCTCATTTTGCTCACATCGGTAAGAAGACCGCATGGAAGACCTGTGACAGCTTCGATAAAGTAACTCCAGCATTCTTGTCGCTGGCAAACTCTCCAACTGGTGTCCCAGAAGAGACAATGAATATAATTGAAAACTTTGTTGTCAAAATGTATGACAAGAACAGTAGCATTATCTCTGTTAATGAAGAGCGGAAATACCTATTCACAAGGAAAGGGCGTCAGATGACCTGCTTACCACCAACTCAAGCCTCGTTAAAGCAACATATTTTGCGAACTGCATTAGTGGCAGGGTATTATTGGGGTAACGCAACAACAGCGGTGCAAATAATACCATCTCCAGGTGCATGGGGATGGAAGTGCCCATAGAGATGGCAGCCAAACTGGACAGATAAACCACAAGCAAGCGAGGCGTGTAATGAACTCATACGGTGCCGATGTCGTAAACTTTGCGGAGACTGTAAATGTTCGAAGGCCAATGTGAAGTGCACTGATTTATGCACATGCAGAGGAAATTGTCACAACATCTGATTCAACAACTAATTAAGGCGACATTATTTATCTACTTGTAGTGTGTGGTTAACTTAAAGTTTTGGAAACTAACCATAACACTGAAATACATAACATGATATTTGCATGTTTAAATAGCCTACTGCTGTCCTATAACCCAATAAATTGAATCTTGATCTTAAGAACCATACTTTGAAGAAACATCCAATAATTGATGCGTCGATTTATGTAATTAGCGACTAAGTCACTCATTGACCTGCCCCCCCCCCACCAAAAAAGGTCCAAAACACATGCCCCACTATAAGCTGATAGCGTCGCTTTAATGAAAAAGTTTGATCAAACATTCATTTTACATGTATGTGGTTATCACATTTTGTTTACAAGGAATATATTAATCTACTCGATAAGTCTGGATAAGTAGTAACTTATGTTTGATATGGCTCTCATTTGTTCAGTTCAACTGTGTGATCAAGGAACCTAATTATTGCAATATTGCTATTAAAGTGATCAAAATGGAACACTGAACATTTTCAGAAAACATTTCATATAGCATATACATTTCATATAGCATATATACCATTAGAATGGAAGAAATATACTTGAATCCTCATAGTTTGAATAAAAATTATATCTATATGACCATGAAATGCTCTATATGAGTATATAAATTTCTTCTGTTCTGCACAGTGTATATAGTAGTACACTATACATCGATTTGAGATATAGACTGATGAATTTTATGCACGCAGCTCGAATATAGAACTTACGTTATATAATATTGTTACCTCGAGTCACAGAAATAGAAGATTCTTATTCTGGGAAATAATCACTAAACGCTTTTTATGTGTCATTTACTTCGCTGTTGTTAAATAGATATGTGGTGGTAACAAGAATTATAACCAAAGGAATCTTGTTCTTATCCAATAAGGCAAACATTGTGACACACGGTAACATTGTGTGTTTAAGATAAGTTAGCTCCCATGTACACTATGAAGTAAGGATTTTAAAGATTTTTGTAACCCTATCACCCCGTTGCTATGGTGAATTTGATATCTAATTATTGTCAAGCATTCTTTAGACACAAAATATTTGTTCAAATTGCTTCATTCTAATTAATTAAACATACAAGAACCTTCATAACCCTGTTTTATAGCCCGGGAATATATATTTCCCATTATATCTGGCCGTTGCTAGGGCCGAAACAGATGCATAGCAACCGTTGCTAAGGGGGGACCTTAGAAGGTTGTCTCCCAATCTTAAAATGATCAGTTGAGTGTCAAGTACCTATGTACCAAATTTCATGCTTTTATCAAAAAAAGTGCAATTCTTATATTTTTTTAACCTAATCGCCTGGACTATTACACGTATTAATTCAGGAAACACCTGTTTATGACTGAACAGATATCATTATGTTGTTTCCCTTTCACGTGTATTTCTCCCCAATCTAAGTATATTATATTCAAGAGACTGTCAATGTGTATGTACAGTAACAAAGCACCTGACAGCAGTCCTACCATAATATGACAACTCGCTGAATAAGCACCCCTACTATCACACTGACATCGTCAAATCCCTTTCACCCTCATTCCTCTATCATATCTAAATAATCTCCGCTCATATACATCATTTTGTTACCAATGTTCTGTATATGTGTGCATATGAGGGTGAAATAAATATTGTTTAAAATCACACTGCCATTGTGAAGCAATAGCGCTATGATCACCCACTCAATAATCCTAATTCAATACAACTCAGTTTACAGAAGAGTCATTATCGATCGCTGAAAGATCCAAATTCTCTAATGCACCTTGTAATTTCTTGATAAAAAGCACCCAGTACTATAAAGCTGCAGCTAATATTACACTGTATCTTTTTCAAACAAAAACACAGTTTATATACATGCGAGGTGATGGCCAAAGATACCACCAGTCTTAGTATGCAGGTTGCATCTGGACAGGAAGAGATCACAATTGTAGTTGGTTCCTAAATCTTAGGGTTTGTGTGAGTTGATATTCGGGAAATGATATACTATAAATTTGTTGTTGGGAAGTCATAGCTTGTGTATTACATCAATAAAACAGTGAAAAAATAGTTATGATAATCTGGTCGCTTCAACCATTGTCTCAAATAGATAAATGTGATAAATCATAATTTGTACAGCTTAATACTAGAAGCATACAGTAATTCGCTCTGGAACCCTCGAAAATATAATAAAAAAATAAAATGAAAGACCCCCCCCGCATCTTATTTTCCCCTTCGTTACCATAAACACATGTATATTTTGTTTTGGCCTTATAAGACCACAGGTCCTCGGACATTCTTCTCATGGGGTCATAATGAGTCAACATGCAAAGTTTCAAGAAAATTCATGCATATATGCAGCCTGTAGAATGAGCAGAAGTCCAAGATGGCCACCATGGCGGCCTTTTTTGGCAGCCGACCAGAACCAAAACGAGACGTTCTCATCCTGGGGTCACAATGTGTCAACATGCATGTTTCACGGGAATTCATACATAAATGCAGCCTATAGACTGGGAAAAATCCAAGATGGCTACTAGTACCACGGTAGCCATTTTAGGGCGGCCAACCGGAACCAAAGTGAGAATTTCTCTAGACATTGACCTGCATATGGAATTTAATGATGGTCGGAAAAGAAATGCGGACTGTATATAGACTGTGCTAAAGGACATCGTACAGACACATGGACAGACAGACTACCGCACACTCGTTGAAAATACCTGAGCTTGACTTTGTCAAGTTAAACTAAAAATTGGACATTCTTGTCTAGGCATTGACCCGAATATGCATATGAAATTTGGTGAAGATTGGAGAGAAATACAGCCTGTACCGAAGGATTTGTAGAGAGGCAGGACAAACAAACTTCCATGCACTGGATGACAAAACTCACAAATGCTTAACTTGACTTCATCAAGATAAGCTGATTATACAATCCTCGTGAACACTCAATGTAATGCACATGCCTCGTGGTTTCCCGGGCAACAGGTGGCCGAATTCAGTTATCGGACTGCCCATCATCCCCACGAAGAGATTCAGGAAAATTCACGACCACCTCAATAAGAGTGGACAAAATATTTTAACCTGGAGGGTTCTGTCGGGACACATTTGTATTATATAGGTTTTAGGGGGTGAGGAATATAATGGTGGTGGTTTCAAAGCCCAATTTTACTAAAAAAAATGTAGATTTAAAATGCCTCTTTAAGAAAACAACTTAAGCTATATATCTCAGTCATTTTCCGGTAACATAATTCCCGAAATAGACAATTCATCGCAACGTTGAATTATATCACGTCATTAAAGCTGTGACAATGCAACGCGTGTCATGGGGCAGACACATTCATGAATAGGATCAAAACCCAACTTGTTCAAAATTATCACAATTAGTGCCAAATTGCCTAATTTTTTTGAACAAATTTCCATCCAAACCCTTCTTCTGAGTTTCCAACTTAATTAACCTGAGTTGCTAATCGAGATATCTTTCTCAGTGTAACAAATGTTCATGTCATGAACATGGGGTCATTACAGTGTTACCACTGTCATTACTGTTACTTTTCATCGGTAACAGGAATGATGGTAACAGGAATGACATCTTTGTCTCCATATGGAATTTTCCATGCTAAGGTCAATGAAATCAAAATAATTTCTTGTGTATTTCTGAAGTTATCCACATAAAATATTGCAATACAAATATGGCCATTCTAATCTATACATATTTCATCCCCAAAAGGCAGTAACAGATGTGACATACTAAACATACTCACCGATTCTAGAATTTGTTCACTCCAGAAGCAAAAATTATATTTCCTAGATGCCTCCATCTTAACTTATGCAAACTTGACCTTGACCTGTGCTGCCACCTAGCTTGTAATTTTCAAATGGTAGACTGGTTCCTTTATGCTGATAATGCATGTTTTGTTGTACGGTAACAGGAATGACAGAAAAGTGTTACAAGCCTTAGTGGTAGATTTTTCACCAAAAAATTTGACACACACCTCTTTTTTAAATCTACATCTTTAAAAATAGTACTAAATCAATATTTAATGGAATTAATACTGTGGGTTTTTACATTATTTTATATATAAATTTTGCTCAGAACATTAGGAACACTGTGTATTACATGGGGTTTTTGGGGCTGTCATGAAGTTTGAGGAGGCATAATTCAAATGCTAAAGGGGTTTTACAAAGTCATTCAAGCATATATTAATTTCATAATAATCTAGCATTTGAGAAAAAATAATTATCTATCAGGTATAAGTTGTCTATTTCCGTCTATGAATAGTTAACCAGTATTACAAGAAAAGTGCTCCTTTTGAGATTTTGACCCCAATATGAACCTATTTGCATGAGGATATGTTGCGTTATTTGATCCACATATACTGCTCCCGCAGGATTTAATGAACATAAATGAGGGTGACGACCCCCTCCCCCTAGCATCCGGCTTAAGATGGACCCCGGCATCCGGAATACGCCATAACAGAGAGGCGGCATCCGGAATACTATTTGATTAAATTTATTGAAAACATACTCGGGAACGAAGTGAACGTTGGCATGAGGTATTGTAATTAGTCTCCGTATTGGCTAGCAACGATTTGATTTAGCAGCTTTACGGAAAGATTAAACTTTTTACCAAAGGTATGATCTCATATCATACATATATACGCCCTGTCTAACTTACTCGCGGCCATATTGGACCCACCAGGTCCGGTTCCGTGGTTTTAGTGCTACAGTTCAAAGTTTTGGAGTAGCATTTCCATAGATAACATATATGGAAGTCATGAATATTCAAAAGCTCCACATATGGAAATGCTACTCCATAACTTTGATATCTAGCAATAAAACCACGGAACCGGGGATGCATGGAAGAATCTCTGATACCACGGAACCGGACCTGCATGGTGGATCTAATATGGCCGGGAGTTAATGACATGATAGGGCGTATTGGGTATGAAAGTGGCAATGACACAGTAGCTTAACATGTGACGCTGACTATGAATTGAATTCGCATATACATGCCTTGAAATATTTCATGATGATTGATGCATCAGTATGAGTTGTAGGAGGAGCTATTGATTTATATAGCTTTGACTGAAATCCAAGACTGCCGAGGGCGGCCATGTTACTTGATGGATTCACGCCTAAATTACTTATTCCCATCTACATGTCAATGTGAACCTCCATGACAAATTTCATGATGCTCGAACCAAAACTGGCCTCCGGCATTTAATTTTGAAATCCAAGATGGCTGCCGGTGGCCATGTTTTTATGCAAATGAGACCAAAATGACCCGTTCTTATGTAGATGCCAATATCATGATCCATGAAAAACGTCACGAAGATCGGTGCATTGGTACGGGCTCTAGGCTTTTATTGTGGATTTATAGTGTTATCACTGAAATCCAAGATGGTGACGATCGCCATGTTTATTGACGGATTCATGCCAAAATTACTCGTTCCCATCTACATGTCAATCTCCATGACAAATTTCATGACAATCGGACCAATGCTGCGACCTCTAGCCCGTGCTAAACATGCTATTTTGAAATTCAAGATGGCTGCCGGTGGCCATGTTTTTTTTATGAAAATGAGCCCAAAATTACCCATTCTTATCTAGATGCCAATGTCCTGATCCATGACAATTTTGACTGTCAAGTTAAGCTACTAGTAATAACATTCGCATTGGACGAGAAGACAAGAAATGGCTCAACCTTAGCATATATAAATAGAGTAATTGTCTGTCGACAAGAAAATATTTCAAACAAATGGTACATAAACAGCTCCTGTAATTAGGTAAATATGCCAAGGCAAAAACTTTGTGTCTACAAATTGTTTACAATTACATCCGATGAAAAACATTAACTCCTACCTCCCGGCAATACCTAGGCATATTGTATAGGCGAAATACAGGGGGTGATATTTAAGCCATTAACATTTTTCATTTCTTCAGCAAAGACTGGCAACAGCCGACTGGAATATTGTGTCTTTTAAAATGAATATATGATATTTAACTACATGTACAATAGTTTTCCTAGAATAATTCAATATGCCTTTGTATATGCCTCGTCTTACTGGTATTAATTTGCCATACTCCAATTGTTACACAAAAACATGCAAGTGTGCTCATGCATAACATGTACCATTAACCATTTATTTCCGCTATAGCATATCAAATTCATTTGTCACGGCTCTTTATAATCATGTCATTGTCATAATTAATTACATCCCTTCGGTGAGCAGCTAGTAGTGTGTGGTGACTGAAAGTTTTCACATGCATAAAATACCATGTTTATAGATCACTCATAACTCACCAACATAACTGTTGATAAACCGTACTTCAGCATCTATTTCAGTGAGTAATGTTACTTCTTTTTTCCTTCTGGAAGTCATTAATCTGTGAATTGTAGAAAACAAAGTATGGAAACAAAATTTCTCTCACCATAAGGACAATTTTTATCTTTGGTTTACAGTTATTTAGACATTTAATCTGATTACTGGTACAATGCTCGTTTGCAGGCTGTCCTAAATTAGGTACAAAGCCATTATGTAAATTGCTAGTCCGACGAGTGGATATATTTTTTTTCAGAATTAACACTACGTATTATTAATAGATTTTAAGAATTTCTCTCATGATACTGCGGATTACTTACTTTTGAAATCCAAGATGCAAATGAGTCCAAAAATCACATGTTCCAATCTAGATGCCAATGTCATGATCAGAGAACAAATTACTGATAACAGAATCATTCAGATTCGGGACACCAAGACTGACAGATGCACCATGGCAGTAGCTTAGGCCATTCAAAAAAGATTAATTGTTTATCATAGGCTCTTGCCTTAAATTTATTCATGTGCGGTATATAAATTATTTTCTTTTGCATTGACAGTATTCACAAATAATATTTATAGTACATATATCTACCATGAAATGAAAGTATTATTTATATTTTAATTGGTAACTGCATTTTGAATATTTGCAATTTCTGGTCACATTTTGCGAGGACACACGAAAATATGTGATGTATTACTAATTTACCTATTTTGTGTGGATATTATGGAATATTGTTTAGCTATTTCATTTGAATAATTGATATAAGATGTACAACAATTAGAAATAAGTTATGAACATAATCGGAAGTCAGAAAGAGAAGTTTGATGGCAAAATTTGCCGCCAAGTAAATTTGGTTGTTGTCACTCCAGGTTTTTTATCACATCTGCAGACGAAAAGTATGACGGCCATGATAGCCATAAATGTCTATGGTAGCCATGTTGCCATACTGGAGGTTTCTAGAACTTGGTTACTGTAATTTACCTTTAAAGATCCAGACAGACTGACGGCTAAACGTGTTATGGTGCAGTGATGAATATGTTTTCCACGTGCCTGAGAAAATTTAATGCCTTGCGAATTCCGAACCGCGTACACAATCCGGAATTGTAACACAAAAAAAGGACAGAATTCTGAATGAGAATGTTGGACCACCCAAACACAATTTATGTGCATGTAGGATGTTACTAAAAATAAGAATTTATTCACATCTCAAAACTTGCCGAAGTGAGGACTTTTCACGATATCGATTTTAATGGGTAAAAAAGTCCCCTGGAGTACGCCAGGCCATTAATTACAAACGTGGACGTCCCCACTTGTCAGGTGTCCCCATTTGGTGAGTAAAAATGCTCGTGTGTGCCCCGATCGGACGTTATTACAAGCACACACCTACACACACCCTCAAACACACACACGCCCCAACCCTCTCTCACTCACATTTATATATTAAGATAATGTTGCGAAACAATATTTGAAGCCATGTGTCTTTTCCAGATTCCGACTTGATTAAATATTTGACAACTGAGTAAAATCTATTATTGTTAAGCAATGTCACTGTTGAGTGATATTTCAGTGTAATTTATACTCACTGTCTTGACAGTGTCGTCCAAGGTTCCGGGAGTAGCAGCGGTCTGGAAAGGAATGGAGCAGAATGTCTATACTTAGGTGGTAGGTCTCCATGAGTGAGTGTGTGCATATGTATATATATACATACACATATAATATATATATATATATATGTGTGCACATATACACGGATACATACATACATATACATATATAAACGTATACACACATATATATATACACGCACGATAAATTAAGTGTCTAAACCAATTTAGTTTCGCCTCGATAACTGGCTCCTGTGTCATAATTTTAAAACTGATAGCAAACGGTAGTACACTCCAATTTGCTTCTCTATCATAATCCATGTGATACGTTAAAGGTACTCAATCCGCAAAAACTCCTCTTAATTACTATTTCAATAGCTTCGGGGGTCAAATATATTCGATTCCAGTCGATCAACCCACCCATCAAAGCTCAGATTTATTAGATATTGATTTTAGAAATCTATTATTTTTCATTATCGGGAATACTTTCTGTCCCAGAAGTTTACCGAAAAGGCCGACCGACATACTGTCGATACTAAATTCCATTGAACAAAATGTTGCTATACAACACATTTTGGGCAATTATATACGATAGTTCAGTCGTCAGCATTATTTTTGGATAATTAATCGATTCTGATAACTAAAGTGACCTTTGATAACAGTTTGTTGTTGTTGGAATCCGTTGAGATGGGAACCCTCTGATAGGATTGAGTACCTTTAGCATCGAAAATAATTTTGGAGAATCCAAATATAAAAATTACAGTGAATCGGCTGTTTTACGACAAAAATATATATATATGGTTATGAATTTCTTTACATGTTACGCACTGTAGGCGAGAGTGATGGTACTGTACGTTTATATGATAAATTGTTTGGGTAGAACAGAAAAAAAAGTTGTTTTTTTTTTGGTAGCCATTTGCGGTAATTTGATGTTTTTAATATTTTTGTTTTGTTGTGCTTTTTATTTGCAATATAGAAAGGGTATTGTAAAGGGAAAACAATTAGAAAATAAGAATCAATAATTTTATATTTTCATTAGTGCATTTCTTTGGTAGTAGTGCTATTTTCAAAGTTATACAGCTGTTGAATAAACATTCAGATAGTTTTATCGATTGTGGTAGAGCTTCAGTTAAGTCTGTATGACAGACACTAACGACTGTTGGATGTCGATACCATGGATGTGTATCGATTTAATGGAATGATATCTTGGGTAATATTTACATTTATGACAGATACATTGGTTGACTGCCACCCCGCAGTGGAACCTCTGTCCACATTTGTTAACGTCACTCTGTAATTCAAATGAAAGAGTTTTAAAGATTGATTATCTCTTTAAATAACAAATTTGAAATAGTTGCGTGGGTATAAAATAATAAATATGAACTTAAAACCCCTGTTCGGAAATGGTTCTATCGAATAATATTCATTTTATTTCGAATATGTTCTGGTCTAAAAATATGTGGTTGTTCACCTAACGAACAGTGGTTACTGTTAACCACAGGGCCTGTAACGCGCTCCGCTGTCCGCCCACTTTTGCACTGCCCATATACGCTGCCTCTATATACGCGCATTCTTCTCTCTGGTATATTTAAGTAACGGGACATCTCCTGCACAGATATGTACCACAAAATGATATTTAGGGGGTTGCTGGGGGCTTGCTTCCCTCATGGTTGGCCTATATCGACTTGGAAATTGAAGAAAAACCCTCTTTTCATATATATGCATATTATCAACATCCCGGTCCCAATAATTGGTGTTTCAATCCCGGAGCGCTACTATTTTTGTTATTAAAGTGACATAATGTTCACATAACTATACCATTTATAATGTCATAAAAAGGGAATTAGCTGTCGCTATAGGGGCTTTCTTCCATCATGTGGTGTATGCGCATATATAAATATTCAAATATGTTAATATTGGACTTATTTGATTCTGAACTAAGCCCTTAGTGGACGTAAACACATTATTCCGTTGGGTGGCACGTCAAGAATGAAAACCCAGTATAAAGACCGTTCATAACTATATATGGTAGGCCGTGAGTTGGTTTATTCGTGTTATTTTCCAGTCTTTTCTTAAAAGAAGCACAATACGTGCTTATTTCATATTTAAATATTTCCAACTTGAAATAGGGCTGTTTTAATAACCAGAGTTTATGTCCATATATAGAGCGTATTTGATTTTTCAAATAATGCCAATATGAATTGATCTCGCGCAAATAAAAAAAAGCCGAATTGTGGTTATTTTCTCGAGAACAGGCTTGATTTGACAGCCTGTTTTTGTGAAAAGAAGTACATTACGTGATTCTTGTTGTGCCACCGGTCCATCTACAAACCGGTAATTTATGCCCTTTCAGCTGTTCACAAATTGGGGGTAAATAATTTTTCGTTACTATATCGCCTGTGTAAGCCTACCCAATATACCACCACGGTATTATCCCTGTCGATTATTGTTGCCTGCTATCAGTTCCTTGTAATTTGATATATATGCATTGCCTTGGTGGTAGCAGCTACCAGAACCGAAAGGCAATCAGTGCAGTTATATGTCTACAGCTACCACCATTGGCTATATATATACATTGGTTTATACTCTCATTTGAGTTTTCCTTTTGCGGCCAAATATCCGCTTTCCCGATACGGCACAAAAGTGTTGAGCTTTCTCCCCGCTGTTAAATCTTTGGGAAACCGTAATTTGGGTAAGCGCAATCGCTGTGTATGCAGGGCCATATTGTCGCAAGATGGGTTTGTGTTCAAACCATTAAGAATTCCACGTTGTTGACAAAAACTATTCTCTATCAGATCAGAGTTAAAATATTTTGGTACTAGGCTGTGCTTCCCGTCCAAAAGGTTTAGCACAAAGGGGTGTAAAACATAGCAAAGTGCAATCGATGTCATGGCGTGTTTCCCTTGTTATAAGATGTTTGCAAGTAAGTTTGGTCTCCAACTATATTGCTTTCCCATTTGTGAAAAAAACTGGAGGATACTTTTCTATTAAACCAGTCGATCGTCGGCTTTTGATATTATTGGTCTTACGCCAGTAAAGAGCTCGATTATGTAAACATTTCATCAGGTAAAGCATGTTGGGAGTCCAGCACGTCAATGGCTAGATTATTACGCATTTTCGTACCGGAAGACAGCCCAAAATGTTCATGCTTTAATTATGATGTAGACGAAATTCCATATTCTCATTATATTCATGAGCGAGTGCTCCCACACGATAGGTTTTTTGTCTAGCTCTAAATATCGCCATTTGGCGTGTTTGTGATCTTTGCTGCTGGACTGTTATTTCGAATTTTCTTGATGACGTGCATCACGTCCTGTAGGACGGCCACGGATGATGTTCGGTCATACATATTTCTCGCGTTATATTGTAACTGCCGAAGAGATGCTCCCTTGGGAAAGAACAACATGTCCACGAATGAGCGGTTTGATGCTGCCCCATCTATCATCGCATAGTCAACTTCAAACCCATAGTCGCCAAGCTGATTGACGGCGTCCCAAAATTGACATACAGTTCATGACCGGGGGCACGAATAGAACCATAGTATCATACTGGCCACCTGAAAACAGTTATAATGGTTGAAATAAAAGAAAACATAACTAATAATTAGAAGTAGAATGACTGTTGTGTCTTCGAATCCATGCCAGATCGACAGTCAAGCGTATTTTGTGGGGCAGGAACGTTTTATTATAAAAATAGCGATTATAATCAGGTGGCTGAATTCAATGCTGACACTTTATCCTCCCGACTGTCAGAACAGAAACAGAATAACGGCATAAGTTCACTATGGTCTTATTTCAGAATCAAATAAGTCCATTATGAAACTATGTGAATATCTAGGTTCAATAATGAACCTATTTGGGCGAGGAAATATCGGCGTGATATACGTTAATTTTATTATTTGGAGTTTGCCCGGCCATACTCATATGGCTTCTTTTAACGTTCATGTCTGCCTAATTTGGCTGATGTAAACGATAGGCTGATCACTAAACAAAATATTCATATGCCGGCTTCGTATGCCTTGACAAATACTTTTCACAGTCACAGGCTTTTTTCAGTTGTTCGCGAGCAACATTGAAATAAACGCTCTTTATTACTACCATATCAGGAATAAAATAACTTGGAACACTCTTTTCTGTGTCACCCAAACTTTCATTTCTGTTTGTCAGTTAACAACGGCGGTCATGATTACATAGTCAAGAACGCACTTGATGTGGAGATATATACTTGATGATGAACAACACATGGTATATGATATTTTTCTTTTGAAGCTAATTACCAACAGAGTGACTCTTCGTGACTAAATGGTACTGAACCAGACACAATCGGGTGGTTTCATTTTCTTAACTTTGTTTGATGTGGTGATTTTGAAGAATGAATGCATAGTAACACCTGCAATCAGATTTGCGCTGCTTCCTGTGTGACAAATAATTTCTATTGAACAGCATTTTATTGCATTGACTAAACATTTAATAACAGAACCTGCTGAACCTGTAATTTAAGAGGGAGGTAAAGTGGAAAATTTATTATTTTTCTCCCATAGGGTTTCCATGTTAATAATTTGAGACAAAATCCTGACTTCATAAATTTTAGTACAGAATCCATGACTCCATCTAGTGACAAGGCGTCGTCGATTTTAGAAAAACGTACCCATTATTAAACAGATTACGAACAAGAAATTGGGAAAAATTATGTCAGCCATTGGTGGAGTTATCGTTCCTGTGTTGAGACATGTGTATTTTGACGAAGTTGAAAATAACACGATCTGGCTATTTTTACAACACATGATGAGTCTATAACACAATTAGATAATCGTTTGTTGAGTAATATTATGGGAGGCCAAATTCACATTTAATAATTAATTTTGCAAGCGCAAATAATTACGATTAAGCGCAATCATTGCAATTCATTGTTATATGTAACAAAACACCCCTGGTGAATGAATAGGTTTCTCCACAACTTAGCATTAACTCCTATTGACATGTGACCTCTTGGTTTCATTGGTTTGGATGAGTAGGGAGCTAGCACAACTTCTTTATCAAAATGGCTGACTCGCAATAGTATCACCTTCTGTTTTAGTTGGAGCGACTCGTCATAGCATTATATTATCTTCGGTATATATTAGTTGGTGCTACTTACAATAGCATTACTTTGTGTATTAGTCGGGGCGACATTGGTTTTCTTCAATTTTCGAGTATATAGGCACACCATATTAGGGAAGCAAGCCCACGGTGACACCACATTCACACTATATGATCATGGAAATACTATAGATTTGTGCAAGAGATGCTGATTTAATAAGAAAAACTAGAGCTCCAGGACTGAGACACCAAAGCTCCAGTAATTACACACCATTTTTTGGACAGGGATGCTGATAATATGAAAATAGGGTTTGTTCCCCCTGATTTAAGTCAATAAGTAAACCATACAGTAATGCTCTAATTAATAGACTCCTTAACCACAGCAGAATTATGGATAACGTTTCAGGATTTAGTCGGAAATATGGCTTGTTCCCATTCATCGAAAAGCTCTCGAGAGCTTTCCGATGAATGGCAACAAGCCATATTTCCGACTAAATCCTGAAACGTTATCCATAATTCTGCTGTGGTTAAGGAGTCTATTAATTAGAGCATTACTGTACGAGGTAAGAAAGCCCTCATGCAGTGACACCGCATTGCTAGGTGATACACCAGGTCATGCTAATAGTTTATGGGTAGGTTAGATAGGTTGTTGAAAATGGTAGTTATATGAAGCAATTGATGGTTTTCAATATTTTTATTCAGTTTAATAGCAATAAATGAAATGAAATATAAAACTTGTTACCGATAAATAAAACACAGAAATACAAGCTGAAAATAAAACGATTATCCGATAATTAGAATTAAATCCCTTCTAATCACTTTCAGTGTAGCATTTGACGATCACTTACACACAAAAACATTACTCATGAACAATATTTCCACTATTTTCATTAGAGCTTACATATATGTGGCTTATCGACGCTTCACACGGTGGATTTGGAAAATGTTGGGAAGACATAACCGAAGGCTACCACCATGTGCTATCACTAAGATCAGGAATGAACTTCCTTCGGAAAACTTGTTTTCCAGTGTCCCGTTTTTTTCAACATCCAATCTTAATATTTATATTGAAAAAGGAGAGTTTTCCTGAATAATGCAATGTTTTATTCCATTGTAGGTATTATTTGAAACCTTACTTAATTTCTTCAGTTGTGTTGAAATTGCCTATGTATTTGTCGACTCCGTTACTGTCATTGATCTTCAGAAGAACTGGCTGCACGAATGCCAGAGTAGTCGTAATCTTTATGGGGTAAACCATGTTGAAGGCGTAAAATGACAACAGAAGAAGTCCACTGGGGGTAAGCTGCTCCATGGGAAGCGGTTCGCTTGTGATAAAAGCTCCAGTGCGCAGTTTACAATGCGACGGTGCGTCTGTGATTATTTTGTGAAAAAGGAAACTGAAGTATTCAATATGGTACGTGTTATATCTATAAACAACATTCTATGGAACGTCGGTCACAAATGACCAACATGCTTCAACTGTGATTTACATATCGCATTTATTCGAACACATTTCCATACCACGCATAAGCAGCTGATTTATCACTTCAAACCTGATTGTGTAACGAGAAAATTCTTAATAACATGATATTTTGTGTATGAAAATGAAATAATCTGAATAATGTCCCGTAGCAATTGCTATAACAAACATCTCCCCGCGTGCGATTGTTGTTGGCTTTGGTGTCTCAAACAATTATATACTGAGAAAAATGCATTTTAACACCACCACGTGGACGCTCCAGTTCGTATTTCCATAAGCGCCAGCGCGTAGACTCCAGTGCGCATTAAAAAAGATATTTAGGGAATTGCAGAGGTGAAAAGGATCGAAACAAGTTCGTATTTATTATTTCAATCATATTGGCATTATTGGAGCCTAAAACATGACAATTATCGTGTGGTGTTTCCGTGAATTATCAGTTATATACCAATAGTATATCCTATTATATAATCCAATCGATATGTATTTGAATGTACATGCAGTCCTGTGTGATTCACATGTATATGTACGGATATAATTAAAACTGTTCGTTTGTTGTCAGCCTAATTGATTTGAATAGCGGGTTGTGATCATGTATGCATATTACGATGTGAGAGATTGACCATTACATGCATGTATTCGAATAATTAATCTTGCAAAAAATAATTGTCGATATGCGGCTTGTGTAAGTCATAACACAATATGGATGTGCCATTATATATAAATGGCACGAAAACGGCATTGCAAAAAATAATGCCAAATACATGCAATTATGGATGCGGTGCTGGTGTTAGAAAATTGCAGGGAAACCACGGGGATCATTAAATCCTCCATTGATATATGCGACCCTTCCATACCCGCATACACCTGAAATGACAACAATGAAATAATAAGTAATAAACGCAAGATAATCAGGTATGATTCTGGGTAGAGTGTCTTCATTACGGTGGGCAATATTGGGCAACTAAATTTGCAATGCAGGGGTCCAGGAATTTTTTGTTTTAATTTATCATATTATTTTCTCAAAATACTATAATAATTTAAAATCATATATATTCCCGGACCCCTGTGATTTGCACTCAACCCGGAGTTGAAAGACATTCATATTTACAACATATATTTCAGATACTTTCAAATATATGGGGGTATATCGTTGGAGTTCCAACCAGTTGCAGACCTGTTTCAGGTAATAGTCAGAATATTCAAGCTCAAGAATGTGCAAAAGGAAAGTCTTAAAGTGAGAACAAATGTGCTCCAAAGTGGGGGATACAGTTGGAAATTCGAAGTTTGACACCCACCCAAACCAAGATTCTCTAGTCACGTCCCTGACACTCCTGTGCTGTGCTGGTGCAGCATTTATTCTTTTATGATGGGAGTTGCGTTGGTGCAGCATTAACCCTTGCATGACGGGTAGCTGTGCTCGTGCAGAAATAACCCATTCATGACTGGAATTGTGCTGGTGCAGCATTAACCCTTTTAATACGGGAGCTGCATTGGTGCAGCATTAACCCTTTCATGGCGGGAGCTGCGATTAACAATGGCGATCATGATTACATAGTCGGTCAAGAACACACTTAACGTGGATGTATATGCCTGATGCTGAACAACAAATGGTCTATGGCGATTTTCTTTTGAATCTAATAACCAACAGTGACTCTTCGCGACTAAATGGTACTGAAAGACATACTACCATTCGGATGTCACACACGTGGTCGGATGCCAGTATTTGAGGATCCTGAAAAGTCATTTGCTACTGACTTTTTTATTTTATCTCTGAAGAAATTATATTTAACTGCATACTGTGACCACTATTTTTGAACAGGCCTTCGATACATTTCCATCTCTTGATAAATGTATCTTGTATAAAATATCTTTAATGGGAAAGATTCAATTGTGTTATAGTACATGGGGCCATAGTAGCATGCGATGCTCTAGCGTTTCACTGTCCTTTGAGCAAGAATATATATTACATAGAATGATATACTTTTAATGCTTTCTTCTATGTATCTGCTTTTGCGAGCTCACCATATGAATGTTCTTATCGATTACCGTCCCATATAACTATGACAATTGAGAAGATATAATTGTTCAAGTGACTTAAAGATACAGTTGGCCTTGGTGGTGGGTATCCTGCGAAAATGTCCACCCGTCAAAAACCGGCACAGACAGAAAGAATATCAAAATGTAGACATACTTCGTCCGTATACAAATAAGAAATATCGCATAAACAGTATGTTATTGTCATATTTTTGACCATTGTTATGTAAACAAAAGCTTAAAAGGTTACTTTTCTGGTGTTTATATTATGATGGTAAACATAAAGAGCGTTCTTTGTTGGTGACTTCCTGATATGGAACTAATAAAGAGCGTTTATGCCATTTGTGTGTGATTAGCCAGCAGCATTGAACTGTCTTCTGTAACACAATCGGGCTCTTGCTTAAGTAAAATATAGTAGGTCTTTATGATAACATGCTGTTTACGCGATGGTCATGGATGACCGAAACTGTATGCGTTTTAATGTTTTTCTGTTTACGGTGATTGGAACAAATATGAATATTTTCGACAACTAAGGCCTCACGTGCCTTTAATCATGTCACCATTATTCGATGATGTGAAATTTGGACGCAAAAGCTCCTTATAACGAATTATGGAGATGAATAAATATAATTTTTAAATTGAGTAAAACTTATTATATTCAATAATCTTTGTGAAATTTATGGACATTTCCACTATTTGTCAGAGTAGTTGTGGTGTTAATGTACATTTGTATTTGGTGTAAACTATGTTATTCCGACTACAATTTTGTTTAGTATTTTAACAGACTGGTGGTAGATGATTATGTGTGATTTGAACGAGATGAGACAATAAGACTATCTGTGTCTTATTTTTCAGTCTTCTCCCAGATCGCTCACATTCATGTTTCGATCCCCTCCTGCAGCTACTATTTTCAACTCGGATCCTCGCAAAGCAGGCTATATTTTATTGTTGTTGCGAAGTATAATTACCTTCAATACTTCAATGCCACAACATACATTTATGTGATTGAATGCAAAATTCCACACAGAACGTTATGTGGATTGTATTGATAACAAGAATCTGTTTCAAATTATATTTGCTCTTCGCAAATGCTGCTGCAGATAGTGTGGGCTTACTGTACAGTTTTCAAAAGCAATGTCCACCAGTGCCTCACGAAAAAATTGTCAGCTGTCTACCTCCTTTCTTTTCCTTGTAAAATATCGTGAATCTGATTCTGACTGCGCACTGGTCCCAGTGATGGAGTCATTAGTATATTCAGCATGATGTGACCTAGTTATACGTCAAATAATGCCTGATCTTGTTCAACTTCAGGTTCAATCTCTTGTTCAGAATTGGAAGTTGCTGTTGTAAGTTGAACTACTTGTACTTGCTGTTGGTCTTATAAACGCTTTAACAGCTTCATTTACTGACACAACTTTATATGCCTTTTATCGTTGTAGAGGACACTTTGTAATATTCGCCCAAAGCTCTCTTCCTTTTGATATCGTTTTTCTAAATTTGGCTAAGATTTGGCTAAGACTAAGAACATGTGTTTTTTTTAACCTTTACCATGAAGTTTTGCCTTGCTGCGGGCGTCTTCGAAAAGGGTGGTGATGGTTCTGCTTCCCTCGATGTCATTCCCAGGATGTGGAACGTGAGGAGCCCAACATACGCCGTGGTGACAAAAAATACGAAATCGTTCACGCTATTGAACGACTCCTTTACTTAAAATTGCGATGAATCAAAACATCGGAGATGACACAATGTGCCTTCAAATTCAAGTGTCACCCTCATACCCCCATACCTCTATCGTCCGATGTATAACCATTAATTCATTTGACAAAGAAGACTTAACTCAAACACACATGTGCAGTAAAAAGAATTCAATTGAAAATTGTTTATGAATAGAACCTGGTACAAAATGGAAAAATTTCACCTCTTCAGAATACAAACCGTTAATAAAACCATGCATACATGTAGCTCGAAGACGAGTATTACTCGCCACACACTAACATTTCACCAGGCTCTGTTCATAAATTCAAGTTAATTCACAACTCCTTGAACTCAAGATATACCGGTAGTGGTTTTGAATATTTTAGAAATAACAGTTCAATTTGTGTCATCATATCAAATTTGGAATACTTGCAATTTGCTGGAATTTCTCGCAATATACATGTAAATGTATCTTGACTCTGAAATGATTCCATAGTATGTCTTTCTGCTCACTTTTATTTGGCACTGACTGTAACCACATATATATGGACTGTATTGAACACATGTGTGTGTCACAAGAATAAGATGGCTGTATTTGACCAGTGAATTTTATAAATGAAAACTGAATAACCATTGGATCAAACTTTTTTTAGAAATGAAAACATTGATTCTGTGAATAACCATTGGATCAAACTTTACTCCTAACTGTATAAACTAAATATTTCTGAATCATACATTTCAAAGATAGACTCAAAATTCATGGAATCGTATTATTTTAAGTCATCAGACAAAATTCATCGGACGTACATTTAGCCCAGAACTGAACTTTGATTTTATTGAATTGATACATGTTTTGTTAGGGTAAAAAACCCAGACTGGGCTTACCTTCGAGTATGGGCTTACTGGCGGGTGTACACAGTACATTAAAATTTCTCCACATACATTCAAGCCAAATATTAACCCATTTGGTTTTGTGTTCTGGAGAAGATGTTTGAACAATTCCACAACTTTCTTTGGCAGAAAAACAATAGAATTGCCTTGACTGATATTCTGCCCCTAATTGACCAGGTGGTCCATTTGAACAATCCGAATTGTTATAGTAATGTTCAGATAAATGATATATTCATTTGTTTTTGCTCTTAATTTCACTAGTCCAGCAAAGGTTTTGAACATCTAGAATCACCTTAATTTTTTAGTATACCTGAGGGGTGATCCTGTTTTTTTCCTTTTCTGTGGAAATCCAGTTTGAGTACCTACACCATTTACACTTGAACTCGGTGGTGGGGATTGCAACTTGGTTACTCTTGTCCTGTACCTTTTTCGTGTTGCCTTTAATTTGACCCTCACAGCTGCACCTTGAATAATCTTGAGCTTACCGGGTTTCGACGTTTTGCATTTCCTGGTATGTCGCGGTCGCCAACTGAAAGTCTTTATTTCTAAAATATGTAGAAAAAGAAAGTCTTTTAGTACTATGTAGCAATGTCAGAAACGACATGAGACCCTGTGTACAAGATTGGTATTTCATAATACTGCTACTACAAGGTCACTTATTAACCCTGTGATTGCCCGAATTTGAATGTTATCAATGATTATGATGAGAAATATGATAGAAATAGGGGTATATAGAATTACATGCAACCGTTTGTTTAAAATGTCTAGCCTTACATCCATGTGTCTATGCATTCGACCATCTGATCAAGCAAATATCTCAGGCAAGGGTTGTCAAATCTGAATGAAATATGTGATTGAAGTTGGCCGTCAGAGCATTTGATTCGTATGCGCCAAATGTTTGGAACTCACTGAGACACGACACAAGATTTGCAAACTCTCTGACCGAATTCAAAACTTTGTTAAAGAGTGAATTATTCTGTGCTCACTATGGGGAAGTTACCTCAGATGTTGTTTAATTATTTTGATGTATGTGTATATCTATAGGTATGTGGTGTGTATAGATGTATGTATATCACGTGTGATAGAGGGCAGGGTACTAGTAGGAATGTAAGCGCTCTGGGCCATATGGGATAAAGTGCTATATAAAAACTATTTATTATTATTATATCAAAAGAAGTGCCAATGATGTTTGGATATCCTATTATAGAGTTCTTCTTGATCTAGAATTTATGCTTTTCGTGAATGCACATAAATAAATAAACAAAGCAGAACAAATAACTCTAAATTTCAGCTTTTTAAATATTTGTTGCAAATTGATCCAAAATAATTTTATTTGCAGCTCTTCATATATAGATGGGGGGGACTGATAATCACATCGCTTGTATTTTACTTATATATATATTTACTAGCTGGGTACCCGTCCTGATGGGGAGAGTCGTTGTGTTTTTTTTTTTACACCAACACCCCCAAAATGGTGGAAATCGGCCTCGCGGATACCGAGATACAGGTTCAAGGTCATTTTAATTGTCAAGGTCACGCCGCACGGGCATCCGGGTGTGACGAAATTGATCAGCGCATCAAACTACCCGTCCCGCGATAGAGGTATCAAGCTTCAAAAGAATCGAGTTACGCAATTTCAATGTAAATAAACCAAAAGTCTGTTACACGGCTTTAACCAAAATTTCGGCCATTCTGGAAGCCATCTCAGCTAAATGGAGACAATCAAGGATTTTTAAAATAAATTATTTAACTCGCAGAAATGTTCCATTAATTCCGTAAGTCTCAGAGTCATTTGTCGAAATCCGGGTATCAGTTTTTTTATAAATCATATAAACAGTCATAGACAACGATGTTGTTGGCATTCAGGGCATGGGGGGCACCGAAAATTCTCACATTGCCGTAAAGATAAAATAGCATTGTGTGTATTTAGTAAATTTTAACTAATTATAACTAATTATTTTCTCGCCGTTAAAGTCCAACAATGCCGTTGTTGGCCTTCACGGCTGGGTGGGGGGGGGGGGGGGGGGGGGGGCACCGTGAGATTCGTATACGGCTTTAACCAAAATTTCGGGCATTCTGGAAGCCATTTCAGCTAAATGGATTCTTGGATGAGATTCCAGACCATAAAGATGAAAATATTTAGCGAACTGTCACCCGCTCCTCTCCCGAAACAATTGCGCTCTTTTTATAGTATCGCATTCGAAAGTCGACTTTCTCGTCCCCGTTGCGTGCTTTTTAGATCTGCATGGTTGCCCTTTAACGTTTTTCGCAGGATTCGTACCATTTTCCCCCGCTCAAGTGCCATTGCTGGGGTTGGGCCGATTCTTCATCGCTATGACCAGATTGTGTTTCCGAATCTGAATACGGGGAATATTTAGGCTTATAGCTAATTGCTATTTTAAGACCAAACATTCCAATTTAGTAGAGTAATTTTTATTTTTTAAATCTAATTAAGTAACAGTGCTATGGTCATGGTCTCATCATCCCTTCGTTCCCTCATCACATCTCATCTCACGCATGACATCTAGAAAATCTTGGTCCTTTTTCTTTTTATACTCCAAAAGTTTATTGTCTCTCTCTGGACTCGCATGATCTTGTTAAGTTGGGTGCTCCTCGATATTGGCCCTGTACATGAAATGGAATTTTGCATTACACTGCATTAATGATCGAAGTAAAGTAAATGCATATGGTACTGCGCGATGTCGAATATTTTGTCGTATAAATTTACGATCTTATGAACAAAAGTGAATCAAATACATACTGTTCAACCGTATGTGTATACTGCAGTTATTAATATGGATATATCCATGTATTTGTATTATTTACATAAATAAACTATACTAAGTTTAAATCATCCTAGCACAAAAATCGGGGCATCACTAATCAAAGTACACACTAATACACAACCCTTATATATATAACTTAACTAATTTAATATTTAGACATTACACTTTCCGAGTTCCGCCGAATGACTCAATTGACCACAATACATGAATAAAAGTATACCGTCTACAAGTTGAACAACAGCGTCATGGGGAAACTTAAATTGTTTTTATTGTAGCACTGCAGCGGTTGTAGTTGTGTTTCGGGGGGGGGGAGTTTGAATTAACTTTTTGACATGGTTCACCCATGTCACATCCCTTTTTTTAGCTCTACTTTACAACGTAAAGTTTGAACTATTGCTATGGGTTGGTGTACGAATTATTTTAGTGTCATTCGGCCATAAAACATGGCTGCTGCCAACCGTCGTGCAGCATTAAATATCCTGTGCTAGTGCATTCTCATATATGTGAGTCTTCCATAGTGAGCCTCACATAATATAAGAGAATGCACTGGCTTACAAGCTCGAAGTGTTTAATGGATGTTTTTCGGTTCTACCAACCTTCGGTAGTCTCTTCTATCGTATCCAGTAAGTCACATACTGGCTGGAGATGGCCATGGAAGATACGGGTATAACTGATGATAGCTGGCCCAATTTGTTTTATGGCTTCATTCAATGATGTTTGATATCTGACTATCCTCTCAAAATCCTGTGTGATCTGAAAAATAGAATTTTATATTATGTGTTTTTCTTATTCTAAGGCAACAATGTAATAATAGCCTGGTTTATGAACCCCTCATATAACTTTCCTCGATATTGCAAAACTAACATATGATCGGTTTATGTTCATGCTGATTAAAATATGAAGGATGTGGTCAAAGTGGTGAAGAACAAATTTGAAGGAAGATTTTCGCCTTTTTTCCATTATTTATTCTGTTTTATGGGGACAATACCTCAAGTTATTTTGAGCATAACAATATTGTATTCAAAATATTGTGAAATTCATAGAAAATTCTGCTATTTGTCAACTGTGGTGGTGATGCATATTTTTATTTTGATATATTGTCCCCTACTGCACAGTCCTGCATATACTTTTTTGGAACCCAAATGATCGTAAACCAGGTTTACAAGCGAGCCTCAATTCTGATTACATATAACCAAGTATTCAGAGTAAATATATATGCACTTGTATGTAGGAAGCATTGACTCAGTAATATGCATGCGTGCTCATTACCTCATATTTCTTCATGGCGAGAATCATTTGACTTGAATTACATATTATATATTTGTAATTGGTCAAAGTATGACATATTAAGACTTTCGTGCGCATCTTGGTTAAAATCCCCCATAATAATAACATTCTCGTTGTAAGACAAATAGTCGAGCAACTCCATTAACTTGGGGATGAACATTTCAGTAGGATATTGTTGTGTTCTGTATATAACCACTGTTAAAAGATTAAAATCATCATTATTCAGAGAGATGTACTCAATATTCTGAATTGGTAAATTGAAAAGCTTAAAGTTAGAAGTTTCTTTCAGATATGCACCAACGCCTCCTTGTGTGCCAAATGTTTCATCTTCTTGCTCAAGTCATCATACTCGTCATAGCACTCTTCTCGAGCAGCGTGACACAATGTGAAGTTTTCTAATTGTACGGCATTTGATTTTGAGTTACCCGGGGTCAACCATTTCTCTGTCAAAGCGATACAATTGGCATTTTGATTGCGTTTGTCCGATTCCTAGTCCTTGAAATGTGACAGAAGACCTTCAACATTATGCAAGATGATGTTTGTTGTCTCAGATGTCATGGGGCAGGTATCATCCACGAATTGTGGCATAGTAGCCAAAGCATTGGTTACTGCTTTGTCGCAATATATCTTCCTATTGAAATCATCTGTTGTACACCCTTTGATAGCCAGTCCTTGTAGTGATGTTACTCTACTCAGGGCAACGTACGACATGCCAGTTTGAAATATATTGTTCATCGAAACAACAGAGAGGCCTTGAGTCTTGTGCACTATACAACTGAAAGATAGTCTCAGCGGGAACTGTTTCATTACAATACCCCGTTTATCTTCTACATGTTCCTCTATTTGTTCAAGTTCAATTGCCCTTGCAGTATCGTAACTTTCCCCATTGAATCGTCTTTTTCCGATGAAATCACTGTCAAATATTACGGTTATTCGTTCCATAACATTGTTGCAATCGAAATTCTTAAGCTGGTCAACTGTGCCAATAACTCCGTTAATTAAGCCATCTGCGATATCCAGGTTTCGAAGAAGAATAACTCTAGCGCCTGAAGCTATCGACATCATGCCAAGTTTGTACCCTGTAACTTTTTGTATGGGGGAAACTTTCCTTGTCAGTATTCCGCTTGTTTTATGTTTGACATAATCTTCAGCATTACGGTGCTCTATGTCTACATTCTTTCTGCAACATTATTTCATTATGTTCGTCAACTTCATCATTACTTCCACAAATAAGAAGTGCATCAGAAACAGTTCTACCTACGCAACTTGACAGTAACTCCAGATCAGCATCTGACAGTTTATCCTATTTAGCCTTAATTCTGCATCTATTCAAAATTTACGGCTTGAATTATATGCAGTCGTTTTTATAACACCGCTTGAGAATGACCCCTTGATCGGATCGACAAAATCGTGCGGAACGTGTTTCCCGATCTGCAGCAGTCAACACCTTGACTCGGCCTCATGCACTGTTAGATGTTGCTTGGATATGGACAATGAAGTGAGACTCGCGAGCGACGGCAAAGACACCTACGGTAATGATTAAATATATGTGAGTAACTGAATATAAACAAAAATCTATGTGATATGAAGATCATCAATAGTGACGCATACGGCCTCTCGTAGTTCTCTGAAAATTTAATTGATTTCGATTAAAAATCCTAGTTTTGCAGAAACCTCTGCATCCAATCAGATTAAAGCTTAAGCAATTTAAGGAAATGAGTTACCACGAAGAGTTGGCAAGAGAAATGTTTGAGGATTTTGGTGTCTTTTTATCCAAAAAAGACACAGCAAGTGGTCAAATCTGCGGCAATCGTAAAATTAATTACTAACATAATTAAAATAGTAGACAATGATTTGCAGTCCCTGCAACAACGTAGTTGGTAGTCAAATTGCTTGCATTTGCAAACTTGACTCGATTTAGAATGCGGAACATAGCGTTTATCCATTCCCCATAGTAAATTTTAAGCTGAATTCCGCTTAATAAGCTAAGTTCAGCTTATTAAGATGAATATCCAGTTGTGCCTGATCTGTTAATATCCAAGCAGAACCGCCAGATAATTGCCTGTTTGCAGTACCACATCGAGTCACACTCAGAAATATGTGCAAATATAACTTTTTCTCCAGAGATTTGCATGGCAATCTCCATTCAAAATTGATCACTTGGCCTCCCCCTAAATTAAAAAAATGTGCAAGTCAAAATTGACCACCCCACCCTTAATTAGGACATTGTTTTGATTAAATAGAATAATGCAAATCTCTGTAGCGAAAATTACATATGAAGCGGTCACTCTGGAACTATTTCACATGTGATACATGGCACACTGGATCAAGTGATCGACGTGTTTCATTCAGCTGAACGTGTATTTAAATCGAGAGAATTATCGAGAGAAAATTACGTTGCAAGCCCTATAGATTATTACATTTATGATGTGGCCAATGCCGGAATTTCCAGCCCCCATAACTACAAATACACGTACCTTGTTGTCTATTTCTGTTTTTGTGTACTATTTCGCTTCTCTTGCTCCGGCAGCTTATCAGACAAATTGATATGTCGGTTGGAAAGCCAACACACAAATGACAGCGAATGGGACAGTATTGGAACGGGGTCAATCAGACACGCTCAATTCTACGTTCATTGCAAGACCAATCTATGAACAAAGGCCGCGGCGGCATGGAAGCCGTGATAGGAAACACTGAAGTGGGATGTACACGTGCGCGATGAAAATGATCAGGAATGCAATCACTGTGACCAGATGAACGCACACAAATCTTTGGAAATTTTGTTTTTAAATGCGCAATACCAACAAATATTTATAACCAATGGTGTGGCGACTGACTATGAACGCAATAATATATGTATTGTGATTTGCGCAATAGCATGAATAGCTTCTGGGTACGAATGATGAGGTGTTCAATGATTTTATATATCACATATGAAATTACATACATGTCTCATGTCCACTCGAAACAAAGAGTGGTATAGAATATTTGCGAACGAGCGTATAACATATTTCGTGGGTCTATCTGATTGACTGCGGTTAATCAGCGTCAGTGAATATGGAATTTCCTGGTCTGTTTCAATTTAAGAAGTGAAATAAAGGTGTGCAATCTTCAACCTGAAGAATCTGAGTTTTGAATGTGAATGAAAAAGCTCACCTGGGGTACAGACAAAGATTTCTCGAGCAGATGCTATTATCAACACTACTCCATCTGTCACAACATCCAATGACCTAATTATGTCTCCACATACATTGTATACAATTTCTGCCTGGAAAACCCAGTGTTGAAGTAGCTGCACGTGTCCATCAAGGATACTGGGTTCGTTGATAACATGAAGAACAAAGAGTTTAAAAAACTAATCTGGGTATATTTTCATTCACCCTACATCTTCATTACAGATAGGCCACATTCAAAATTGTTTAAAATGTCTGAGTAATAATATAGATATCAACACGGTGAAATATACTAGTATATATAAAGTAAAACCCATGATGGCCAATGGCCATGTTTTCAATAGCTCCCATCTAGCTTGTGGTCACGCTGAAGATCAATATGAAGCCCATACAATGACAATATTTTATGAAATTCAATCTCACACCCACCCCTATTTAGAGTGGTCCAGTTTATTTGCTAAGATGTTGGTAGGGCAAGTCTTTAAGTGTTTGTTAATTTGTCTAAAGTTGTTAATTACTCGGTATTTGGCTAATGTATTAAGCCGTTTTGTGTAAAAATAGAACCATATAATCTCAAATATTATATTAACGTCTGCGCTGGTTGTTGCAAACCGATCGTAATAATAATTATCAATGCATTTATATGGCACAGTTCACAGTAAAGTGTTTCAATGAACTTAACATGGTTATTACCCCTGTCATTGCGCATTGAATATACTCAACCTCACTTACAGGAAGTAACCCAAGCTGCTAAATAGTACATCAGGGTTAGCATACTGACAATATCCATCGACTCCCGACTGGGTACTTGGTTAATGGGCGAATTATGCCCGTCTCGTGTGCTGACATCTCAACTAAATGGTACTGGAAGACACATATGGACATTTTGATACACACGTGGTGTCTCGATGCTATATGAATATAGGAGCATGTAGAGGAGTATCCCTGCCTAGTAAATATAAGAGTCCAACAACATAATGGTCGTTCATGATTTACGAGGTATTGGGGCCGAATAAAAGTTGGTATCGCATGTTTTATCGGTGGTTAAAGCAGAATAAAATTCTTTGAAATGAACATTTAGGTCCGAATCGGCATCTCCAGTTTAGACCTAGTCTAAACTACCAGTTTAAACTGGGTTTTAGTAGTAAAACCAAGTTTTCCTCCACCGCTGGGACGACATGGATTTGGTCGATTGCGCTATCTGTGGGCCACAATTGTCCAATTGCAAGGATATGAGGCGTGGTCTGTTCGTTATCGCTACTTATCAATGCAGTGTGCGGTCACGCGACCTGTTGTCGCTATCTAATCTCCTAATCAGGCGAATAACCAGTGCGCTTTTAGACATCACGACGAATGCACGGTCTGTTGTATAGCAGTTAGATATTATCTAATATCATGGACGAACATGAATTTTGGAACTCGAAAATATCTCTTGAGGGCATGGGTGAGGGCCCGCCACAAATGCCCCATAGAAATACCACCACCCCTCCCCCGGGGATACCATCCGGACGGGTGAAAATGGGGTATGGACTATTTTCGATAACGGGAAGGATTTCGGCGAATTTTACGGCATGAATGGGTGGCCCGCCCAAAATACCCGATAGAAACATCACCCCGGGAGAACTGGGGTCTTCGAGAACGGTAAGGATTTAGGCTAATTAATTTGGCAGCAGAAGTGGTGGTTCGATCAAAATACAGCATAGAACCCACCCATCCCTCGCCCGGGGGTGCCACCCGATGAAATGGAACTGGAGTACGCCCAAATACCGAATAGAAACACCCCAGCCCTCACTCCCGGGGAAGGGTACCTCAAATAACCCATATAAACACCCAACCCCTCACATCCGGGCGGCGGCGGGTGGATTACCACAGGACTGGTAAAGATGGGATATGGACCATGTTCGAGAACGGTAAGGATTTCGGCCAATTTGACGACAGGGGTATGTGGCCTGCTCCAAATATCCAACAGAAACACCCTACCCTAAACTCTGGAGGGTACCACCCTGCTGGGGTGAAAATGGGGTATGGAGCATTTTATTCCTTATTCGCAAAAAACATGCCACTGTCTGTCAACATTACGGCATGTGTGTGTGGCCCGCCCAAATAGCCCACAGAAAGACGCTCACCCGGGTGTCGGAATGGAGTATGGACCGTTTTCAAGAACGGTAAACATTTCGCCCAATATCGTGACATTTTAGATGTAATGTCAGTCACGAAAATACCATCATTGTTATTATAAAATTGTAATGCATGACACTATAACAACCATATATTAGATGCACTCAATATACTTGAGCCGGAATGTATGTGTTCAAAATAAGCGCCCTTCAATGTCTAAGTTGACCGGTAGCAACAATTGAAATATGTAATGTCAGTCACGTTTTGCGGTTTGTTGCTATTTTGCTGGACAACATACATATCTAGATATAAAATATATAATTGGATTTGTAAAGACAATTATGCATTTGCATATAGGTGTCTCTCCTACTAGTAATTTAGAATAGTGCCTTCATACATGTATATATTGTGAGCATTGCATGGACGTGTTTTGTGTGTATATCCACAGTGGCCACTGCCCAAGCTCGATCATGGAAAGTAACTAATCATGTTTTGACATATTGTGGCACTTCTATTTTATATAATTATAATGATGATGATAATCAGGAAGCTATTTAAAACTGTTTGTAGGAAGAGATATTCCATCTTAATTTAATAGAGAAAAAGTAAAATTCCAATGCCAACTGAAATGTGTCCAGATATTAATATGTAATTAGATGTCCGAAAGATTTGGTAAATTTTTGAAAGATATAGTGTCCAGAGGCTCTGCTCAACTTATAAAATATTGTAAATAAGTGCCAGAAGTTCTGTCCCAATTTTTTAATTTATATAAATAGTGGCCGGAGAGGTCCCAACACTAGTTTGTATGATTTTTTGAGTCGATGGTGCAATGCTGCTTATGTATGTAACTATTGAACTGATTATCTCAGTTTATCTGGGAGATATCCCATGAGTATATGCAAAATAAGTTTGTTCAACAACGTTAAATAAATCATGCATTCCCGAGCTGTTGGGGGACCTTCACCTTCATGTCTTTGAATGATATGACATAATGTGGGATGGGGCAGTGGTATACTGGGAACATTTATAGAATTTGACAAATACATCTACTCACTCCATAAGCTAAGGGTATTGTAGGACAAAATTGAAACACAAGAATCGCCAGATTGTTGCCTCCTGAAATACATATTGCACATAAATTGACTGTACATAATGTGTGCTCTTTTGCTTAGAGTGTTGAGAAAAATACCCTCTTCAGCAGGGGGGGGGGGTGAACTTTTTTTTCCGGTACGTATGCCGGGGTGGGTGGGTGGTCAAAGCCACCAACAAGCAAATTTTTCCGCAACAAAAAAATAATAATCCTGCTTGGTTTTTTAGTGTTTTGGCAATGAGTTGGGCTTCAAAACCACTTTGAATGAGAGAAATAATGTAATTCTAACTGGTAAATTTTGAAATCCAAGATGGCCGCTGGCAGCCGAATGACCTCAAAATGACTCATTCCTATTTAAATGTCCATGTTAACATCCATGATAAATAATATGCACAGAAATTCATATACAGCTATTTACAGTGAATTTCCCCCCTCAAATCTCTGTTTTAGTGTTAAAAGGGTGGTGGGTGTCAAAAAATGGTCGGTAAAAACTGCCGAAAACGGAAAAAAATTTGGCGGTGGGGGTGGGTGGGTACAAAAAATGATCGAAAGGGAAAAAATGCCATACGTGCCTGAAATTTGTTTCCGACCCCCCCCGTCTTCAGTGGCTCAAATATATTTCCTACAACATTTTATTTCTACTCCAAAATAATAGTGTCATATTCCTTCAACTTGATCCTGGATCCAATGTCTTTTTTAAGGCCGCATTATAGGGGAGGGGGTGATAGTCTTCCAGATGGTTTACGGATGATATCTTCAGTCATAATTAAGAACATTTAATAATATTTGGTATGTGAGCACATGTCAACTTGGATTATGCCCTATGTGTTTAGTGGAGTTATGGTCCTTGTTGGCTATTTGCCAATTATTCTCTACATAAATATACATGGATTAGGTGAAACAAAAAACATTGTTTCTCACGTCCAGCGACCATTAAAATAGCTGCCAACCCTAATATGAATTTGTTATAGCCATCTTGATGGAACATAACATAGAATTACAATTTTAAATTGCAGAGGTCTAACCGAGAATCCAACTAACACAGTGAACATATGTATAAATGTAGGGCATGCCAGAAACGCCCACCCTATAATGAGGGCATTATAATAAATCTGGAATTTTACAATAATCAAGTTGCAAACAGTCTCATTGCAGACATAGCATGTAAGGTTAAAATATAAGCTCACCCCACCCAAACGCTCGATGTTTCTGATGACATTTAACCATCGACCTTCTGTCGGCAAACCCTTGGGGATACACATTTTTACACGTTTGTTTCTCCCCTCTAGCGCAAAATTGAGTCATTCGCTGGGATATATTTCCACTTTGGGAGAAAGCTATATTATCAGCCATGAAAGAATGCACGATAGCGGGCATTTGTAAAAGTCCACTAATGTTCCGCATTAATGTCTCCTGGTAGTTCCGCATATTAAGCCCCGAACATAGTGGTGTCAGGACGTTAATAGCTGCATATACCATGACGTGGTATTACGGCGAATGGATGATCGAAAAGGTGAAATGGCATACAGGTAATTAAATGTTATATCGAATTGCAATTCAATATTTGGATTTTTGACATTGGAACACCATTTAATGAAGTTTGTTGTGCGCCTGTGGCTAATAACTGACGAACAAACGGCACCATCAGTTCATCGGCCATGCTGTATAAAGCTATTTGTAGAAACAGCCACGCTTTATGATGATTTTTTGGTTTCATGCAGGATTCCAATGCTTTTTGAGATTTAAATTCATGAATTCGGCTAACTCTTTAAGATAAATGTCCTTAATCTACACCAAACCACTTGGTGAGATCATCAGGCGACACAGTGTCTCTGCGCACATGTATGCTGATGATACACAGCTTTACATTTCTGGTGATAACCCCTATTTTCTTCTCACTGTAATGGAAAACTGCATCGGTTCTGTGAAATCGTGGATGTTGGCTAATAAACTAAAATTGAATAGTGACAAAACTGAAGTAATGTGGGTGTCTAAGCCGTCATACATAGAAAAGGTGGGCATAGATGTTATGACTATTGGTGGTAACCAAGTTTATTTCTCAGATCGCGCGAAGAACCTTGGTGTATTTTTGGATAGATCACTCTCTATGACATCACATATTAGCCAGATATGCAAGACAATATACATTGAACTTCGAAAACTGGGTCAAATGAGGAAATACATAAACACTGACTCAGCTAAAAAACTTGCTTCATCTCTGATTCTCAGTCGACTTGACTATTGCAACTCTCTTTTGGCTGGTATACCATCTATCCAAATTACCAGGCTTCAGCGTCTGCAACACACTGCTGCAAGGATAGTTCTGTGTCGTAAAAGATCTGACGACACAGATGAAATGTTGCAAGAACTACATTGGCTACCTGTGACAGATAGGATTATTTATAAACTTGTTACATATGCATATCAAGCAACCCATGACCCAAAATCTCTTCCAGCATACTTCAGTGATATCCTTGTTCCGTATGTCCCACACCGATCACTTCGTTCTGAGGACAAACTTCTTTTGACACCAGCTGGTGCTAATTTGATCACGGTTGGCTACCGATCTTTCAAAGTAACATGCGCAAATGCATGGAATCCTCTGCCATTGAACATAAAAGAGTCACCATCTCTCGACGACTTTAAAAAGTCATTGAAAACTTACTTGTTTGCGCGGCGTTTCAGAAAGTGACTGGTATTGTGTATATTTATATTTCTTGTTTATGTTTATGTCAAGCGCTTAGGGCCCGCTTATTGGGGATAAGCGCTATACAAATATTATTATTATTATTATAGCAATTTACACAAACATTTTGTAAAGTTCAATTCAATATGACCTATCCCTGGTGTTAATTAAATATTGCCAAATGTCTTTACATCGGGATGATTTAAACGCTAACTGTCATGTAAGATATCACAATGATTTTCAATATGCTTAATGGAACCATACTAAAACTTAATACCACTCATTGTGTGAATGGCCCACTTAATTCTTAAAACCTCAGATCACATTTTATAAAATATATGCCATGCCATATGATATACCATATGAAAGAGGAAGCACAAAGACATTAAACATTGTATTATCAGCTTATCCAGTGTAATAACGTGTGGACATGTTTTTTGTTGGATTACTGACGTGTGTTCTGTCTTTAAGTTTCATCTCGACGGTACTGCAAAGTCTTATTATTTTGAATGGAAGGGGGTTCAATTATGTTTATTTATGGGAGCGTAATGGGGACATAATATGCGTCACTCCGTCCGTTCCCCTTTGGCTGGTCAGCAATCTGGAGTCGTCCAGCAAACTACTCGAGATCGACTTCCCGAGTCCTGTTGCGATGGTCACCAATTCGGCGATGTCATACTCCCCCTCTGCAATTAGAGCAATATCAGCTGCTGGGACATGTCCAATTGTGGCCCCATCACCCGTGCGATGTCTTTTATTCATGACTGGATAAGTTTCACCACTGGTCTAATTTTGTCAGTGTTTTGGGCGAAAAGCTCAAAGAGCTATACATGCTGGGCTTCGAAATGAACAAGTTATCAATCAATCTGTTTCTAACATAGCTTTAATAGTTCGTCCGTGGCAGAATGATGGAAAGGCTTGGAATTGGCGACCGCCATTTACTGTTCATAGCTCCTCTTGCTTCATCACATCGACCACCTCCAAAACATTCTTCACTGGATATTGATATTAAATAGCACAGGTACTTCCGGTTTCCATCATCAAGCACAGGACATGGCATTGCATGTCAGATTTAAGTGAGATTATGTATGGAGTTCCTTCATTCATTTATATTATAACGATTTATAAATTAGATTGAAATTTTTTTGGGAAATTGATGTCCAGTGACTGCCATCACTGCATGTCTGCGGATTTTGATAACAATTTCCAACCATGGACATATTTTTAAAATTATGAATTTATTATTAAAATCATTTACATTTTGCAAATAAGTATTACGTTAAACAATATACCTGAGAGTGGTATGGCATATAAAGACAGGCAGATGAGTTGAAACACATGCATCAAAGCGGTTGTTGATATTTACAACGAAATAAGGAGGCCTAATTGAAATTGTAAAAATATTTACAGGAAATATTTTTACAAGTCACAGAAACACTTCACAAACTTTCCAGATCCACTTACCACAACATTCAACTAGCCTTTGTGTTGTAATAAATAAACAACACAAACAAAAGTCAGTGTTTGTTATTAAATAACCTAACGCAATGATTAACTGACTAAATGAAAAAATAACGAATAAAGGCAACAGATTCCATTGTATATGCAGCAAGACGTCTAATTATTAGACTGCAAAAAAAGAGTATCAAATCCAATTCCAAAGAAGCTCATATTAACTTGATATCTGACAGTATGTTCCTTCGTGTTCATCTACCGCTGCCTCTCAGAATCAAAATAATCATACATGTACGAATATTAATTTTCTGCAAAAAACCTCCCTGTATGGTCCTTATATAGTCCAGTGCATTTATGAGGAAAAAAAGTGCCAAACCTCAAACTAATTTCAACACAATGTTTCTTAGCACATGATTATGTCTATTAAGCAATTATAAATATACTAAAAATAAAAAAGGATCAAGAAAGGCAGAATTGGTAATTTTTGTGAAATAAATGTTCAAATTTGGTAAAATTATAAACATACTAAAAATCAAAAAGGATCAAGAAAGGCAGAATTGGTAATTTTTGTGAAATAAATGTTCAAATTTGGTAAAAGACTCAATTTAAAGCTTTTCGATGATGTTTATTAAAACAAACTTCAGTTCACATGTCCTTCCATTTATATATCCATTTTGTTGAGTACACAATCATGATTACAGAATAGAAAACATGTTCCAGATATGTTCAGTATTTTTGGGGTTATATGTGAATATGTCTCTTAAATATAAACTTTTCCGTGGAGACCTAAATTAAGTTTACCAATTATTATACAGTCATTATAACATGGACACAGGTGAACTTTTCAAGAAAACATCAGATAAAACTAGAGGTTACCAGTGGAAATCACAGAAACGAACACAACACACAGACTATGGGAAATGTGTAGAAGAGTGGAATGCTTTCCAGACTTTATCATGGAACCTTTGAAAGATTTGAAAACGGATTGATATATATATAAGCGTTATCATTTAGATGACGCTAGACATGGTATAACTATAGCATGCAACAACGGAAATACTCTTTTTTGGGACAATATTAATATATTTTTCATTACTACAGGAATGGAAAGTCAAGATGCTACCATAATGGTGATGCGGTGTTACATTCTTGTGGTTACATTTAGTTGGACCATATCGTCTGATTTCCTCGAAACCCACCCCACCATACCCACTCTCCATAAACCATTTGATCAATCTGGTATGGAGTGTCCTCAGTTATTGCTATTTTGCAGTGGAAAAATATTACATGAAATTGTCAGGAATATCTTGAAAACCCTTAAACTGACCATAAACAATGGCCACTAATAGACAGAATCATGGAATATCTGAAACGGTTTATAACATTACAGTTGACAGAAGAAATAATAATTCTGGAGTCCTGTTATGAATGATGGCCATCTATTGTGCTTAAGTTGGTCCATACTGTGTATAGCAGCTAAGAGATTAATTCAGGAAAGATAATTTATTCATCTTTTTTTTTACAGATCTAAAGTGATCAACATCAACCAGAAAGAGGAGACCTTTAGAAACGATAGTGTTTGAAGATCACATAGGGATGAACAAATCTGCCTAAGACGTGACCCATTGAAAGCATGAGCATGGACGGAACTTGAAAATGGAATGAACCAATTTGAAGCAATATAATACTCCATGTAGGATTTATGCTATGGAAAAGTCCTCAATAACACAAGTGTCACAGGTTTATAAATCAGCCTTATTTCGCTGAGGTTGACATTATTGACCAAAAAGTATCTTTGGTATTATTCTATGTTTCATAAAAGAGCATTCATGTGTTGTAGGACCTTTGCGAAATATAAGCCCTTGTTATGGCACCTGTTCATAGTGTTAAGTATAAGATGAAATCCTTGTTTTGACATATGTGTATAATCTGTATTGACATTATGCACCCAAGTCTTAATTTCACACCCCATCCGCTCTCTTTTTCCCTCATCGTCGGGGGTTCGGAAAAAGGACTCCACAACGGGCGCATCGATTTTTACCAGCCACCGGTAGCCTATTTATTTCTCACGTAGGCCTGGCGAAAAGGGTTGGTGAATATAGTTGAGGCGTCCGTCTCTCTCTCCCGGGTCTGCCACTAGACGTCCCCGGAGATGACGTCACACTGCTAGCTGGCGATGACCTGCAACATTAAAACGTGAGATTGGGGAATCGGTTATTTTATGACATTTCATCAATTGTAAGGTTGGGTCGCTAATATTTACATAATACAAGACCCGTGTGCGTGCATGGGTCTTGTTGCACATGGGTCTTGTTGGACAATTTCAGACGGAATACTCTAGCTGTCAAGTCATGCCTGTCTTTCGAAACCTGGCCCTCGAACAATTCAACTCCTGCCATGCAGGGTTGCACGTGAATGTGATGAAAAGGTCCGGACGACCGAAGTGCCTGACAAATGTCATAGCATCCTGTGTCTTCTCCTGCATATATCGCGGGCTACCTGTGAATGTCGACGGGGGATTGCCAGGTAGCCCGACTCCGGCTCTTTCCTGATCATTATTTATGCTATCACAGAGGTGTATACATGAATCTGTTCCGAATATAGAGGAGTCTTTCACCCTCCACTTTGGCGTACACATCTACAGAAAACTGACTGAGCAGGTTCCGGCTTCGGTGCAAGTGGTCGAAGGACCCATCACGAACCATGAAATGATAAGAATAAAAGTCCTCACATGACAAATTCACAATTATTTTGGCAGTCTGATTTTCAGAATGCATTTCACAATTGTTTGTATGGTAGAATCAGTGGAAATTCACAACTGTCTTGGCAGCACAATATACACAAATCAATAATCGTATGATTGAATGGCAGTCTGGTTTTCAGAATGCGGAGAATGGCAGAATCAATAGAAATTCACAATAATGTTCGCAGTCTGATTTTCAGAATGGTATTCATAGTACATAAAGCAAGAATCGATTGAATGGCAGTCTGGTTTTGAGAATGCAGAGAATGGAAGAATCAATAGAAGTTCACAATTATTTTGGCAGTCTGATTTTCAGAATGCAATTCACAATTGTGTGTATGGTAGAATCAATATAAATTCACAATTGTTTTGGCAGCACAATAAACATATATCAATATCGTATGATTGAATGGCAGTCTGATATTCAGAGAATGGCAGAATCAATAGAAATTCACAATAAGCAATAATCGATCGAAGGCAGTCTGATTTTGAGCATGCGGAGAATGGCAGAATCAATATAATTATTTCGGCAGTCTGATTTCACAATACATAAAGCAATAATCGATTGAAAGTCAGTCTGATGTTCAGAATGCGGAGAATGGCAGAATCAATAGAAATGCACAATAATGTTGGCAGTCTGATTTTCAGAATGTTATTCACAATACCTAAAGCCAGTGTTCACGCTGGCCCACAAATTCTTTTAGCCAAATGCCATTTTTTTTAGCCAATTTTAATTTGCTTTAGCCACTTATTTTGGGAACATTTTGAGAGAAATTGAATATTTATTACATTTTATTTTCAAAATAAAACAATACCAATGTAACATGAGTAACAAAAGTAGATGTAAATAACAATAACATACTTAAGCATTTTTACAAATTCTACGGGTCTTTACATCTAACCATTTCTTAAACGCATATTTGAAATCAACCTCTTCCCTAGATTGGTGGTTGCTGGACCAGCATTGGACCAGGTGGAACAGCATTGGCAGAACATGTCGAGTTGCTGATCCTAACCTCGGAGGATGGAGAGCGTTGTGATTGCAGGATTTGCAGTTGGAGTGGAACAGCTGACAGTTCTGAGAGGTCCGCATCTTATCTGGAGTTTATGGGGTGGTGAAAAAGACTCCTGATATCTGGATGTGGAGGTTCGGATAAACATGTTTCTTCTTTATGGATATCGGTACTCCATCGGACTTCTTACATTAGTCAGGTTTAATTCAGCGGTCAGATGCTGCTGGTTCAATCGAGCTTTCCCGGATCTGGTTGCAAAGGCGACCTGGGCATTGATTACGAAAACTCCTCTCCCTCCGGGGGAATTTGTAGTAGCAAATTGCAAAGGTCTCGAGTGCAAAAGCACTGCCACAGAGTTAATGGGATGGAGAGAAAACTTGTCCACCACTGGCCAATCATACTGTACATGAAGAAAAGACTGAAACTCTGACATCATGCCCGAACAATCGGGGGTGATGCTAGATGACGGCATCCTTACAGGGCTGTTATTACACTTTCCAATCAACTCCGCAAGACTACAGTTGAGACGTTTAGCAAGGAAGAGCAAAATAAATTCCCAATCTTCCGGTTGGGGTTGATCCGCTGTCCTAAATTCCCAGACTGTTTGAGGGAGATGATGGACCATGCAATGCCGTTTCATCTTCTTGGAAGGTTTACCGCACATAGGACAATTGGTGTCATTACGAGGTGGAACTTTCTTGCTGACTCACTTCTCTTCTGGCTTAACAAGAGAGGTCTCCAAAGAAGGGAGAGAATGGACTTCCTCAGCCAGTAACTCCATGGGAAGAATAACCCGAGTGTAGAATTAACAGAGGTATTGACCTCTGTCGTAGTCATCCAAGTCAGAGGCATGACGTTGAAACTGGAAATCTCGGGATTCGAGACGGGGTGGATTCTCCAGAATAGAAGAATATGGTAGTGGGCCCTCAGAACCTCGAGAATCGAGACGGGCGAATTATTCAGAATGGAATAATATAATGATGAAGCCTCGAGATTCGAGACGGGGGATTATGCAGAACATAAGAATATAATGGAACCTCGAGATTCGAGACGGGGAGGATTCTGCATAATGGAAGGTGATAGATGAACCCCAATATATCGGGAGTCGAGACGGAACGGATCCATCTGGGAGGAAGAATCGAGACGGGACGGATTCCTACGAGAAGAAGACTGAGATGAAGGAATCCCAATATCTCGGGAATCGAGACGGGACGGATTCCTATGAGTGGGAGAAGACCTTGATCTCCGCAATGGCATATTACCCTGATGCGATAGAAAAGGTGCGACCAATCGTTGACATTCTCGAAGTGGCTGTTCATAAGGCTGGGCCACCCCTGACCCCTGATATGGTGAGTGGCGCATTGAGGACTTCCATAAAGGTGATAGGGGATGGTTGCCCTAGAGCCACGCCACCGTGGTCTCTGGAAATGCGGGGTGAATGGCGTCTATCTGAACGAGATGCGCCCTGCGATTTTTGTCGAGATTCTCTGAGAGGAATGACTTTGTCGTTGATGTGAGCGAGACCGGTTCCTTTCGACTTCGGAGTGTGGCCGCAACTGTCGATCTGAAGAGGAAGAAGACATCGACGCAGAATGAATGGCAGACCTCTGACCGGACGGTCTGGAAGAAAGAGACTGCTCATGGTTAAGCGATATGGAATACTGCGAAGATGGCAACGTGGAAGGTGGTGGCTTCGATGTGGAAGAGCTGGTAGGATTTCTAACCTCTGTCCTGTCTTAGGGAGGAAGAGACTTCATAGAGTATGGTGGTGTGTTTTCTCGTATCTATGGTTTCTGTTTCATGCGGGCGTCTTGTAGCCGGGCGCTGGCGAGAGATTTTCTGCTTGCCGTCAAGACTAGGAAGATTGTCATATATCCAGCTATCATCCAGGAATAGTCGAGCATCCTGTCTGCATCGGGTAATCCATCGAGCGTTTTTCTGGTATACCGCCAGCCGATATTGCATAATGGTCAGGTCCTCAATCTGAGGGGCATGCAGGTTATTATCAAACCCAATCTCATTAAACAAGTTGGTAACATCCATCAACGAATGGTTGCGACGTGCCTTCTGGACTTTCTCCGTGATAGACAATTTTGGGCGTCAACCCCTCATAGGGCTGATATTTTCCTTATCCACGTCCATAGTCCCAGATCAAGTGATATAGGGGAAGACCTTTACGAAATACTAGGGAGATGGAGATCAACGTATTAAAGACAATCTTGGATATACAGTGCCAACAAGAGATTGAATTACGATGGCAACATGTTTAACCGCGTAAACAGAAGAACAGTACCGTTGACCGAACCAAAAAGACCTATTACGATGACATATTGAAATTACCTTATTGTGACAGTCTAATATAGAATATTTCTCTACAAATTCTCAATAATTTATTACAATCTACAAACTCGTTATCCTCCAAAACTATCAACAGGAACACAATCGATAAACAACCGACATTGGAACTTTCTGCACAGATTTCAGTGAACTGCTGTCTGTTGAAACCACTGCAGATTTGGATACTGATGAACAACGAGCAAGGGATACCCTGATCTGTGATCAGCTTGAAGGAGCGTCTCTTGGTTTTTGGTTATAACAGTCCGTGGAACATGCGAAGATTTTGATAGGAAATTTGGACGATCTTTAAAGATGCTGACGTTGATCTTCTTTAAAGATGCTGACGTTGATCTTCTTTAAAGATGCTCATCCAGGTTAACGGGTACCATATGAATTTCAATAAGACGGTTTCAACAGGAAGGTGGACGACCTTCTTTAGAGACATGGTCCAGATTAGATGTCACAATGTAGATTTCAATAAGTTTTAACAGGAAGCTGGGTGATCCAGATTAAATGTCACAATGTAGATTTCAATCAGTTTTAACAGAAGCTGGTTGATCCAGATTAAATGTCACTGTATATTTCAATCAGTTTTAACAGAAGGCTGGCTGATCTTCTTTAAAGATACTGATACTTCGGGGAGGTTGGTATTCATCCAGTTGGGCATATAAAGGTATACCCGTTGCATGTAAAGGTCTTGTAATTTTAATATGTTAGTTTTAAATGAAGGTTCAGTATGGTTATCGTAGCGTTTTTTTTTTAATAGCTCGGATAGCTTTTTTTCTGTAAAAACAACTTGGTTGTGGGTACCGGCATTGCCCCATAAATCAAGTCCATGGAATATTGGAGTGTACTAATGCAATTGGTTCTGTCGACCACGTCCACCAGAGTTATAGCTTTGTGTTGAAATTAACATGGGCGTATATTGGCACGCCATAGAATAGTGTTCCTTATAAAACAGTTAGTAAAAAACGTTTTAAAGTGTCAAGTATGGGATTAAGTGGGTGGGCCCCACATTTTGGCGAGGAATCTATTTAGAGGTAAACCCGAATATCATTATGAAGTTTGGAATTGATCGGATGAGGCCGGTAGGATGTGCCAAAGGAAATTGTGGACGGACGGATGCATGTACGTACATCCACTCTCACGAGAACATATTTGGGGATGCGATTAATTAAAAACAGTTTCTTAAAATAAGTTGTTTTTATTTCTGATAGTCTGATATTTCGTCGATATAAACATTCCAAAATGATTGAATATTTATGAAATAAATGCATGATAGTCACATATACGTTTGTTTATTGTGGTAAATGGGACATGACATATCTAACAAAGATGCCATGATTATTATAACATAATTTGATATGTGAGCATGTTACTGCAGAAGGAAATTGGTCCAATACAGTTAGAATATCGACAGAACAATATATGTTCCAATGTTAGGCATAATGCGTTGAACTCCTTGGAGGGAATCTCCTGGAAATTTGGACAGACACACACTGTAGTAATATGGAGAAATATCAATTGGATACATCTATATAGTATATACATAATGTGTAACTTATTACTATGAACTGAAACGCCCACTAAAATTTCCTTCTTTTTTTGAATTTTCGAATATTCCCCGACAGTATGCACCAATGTATACAAGTCTTAATTTCACATAGATTATGACATCCATAGTGTGCCAGAAAACTAACGTAAACATGCTGATAAGATGCAACCGTTCCACCGATAACTATGTCATAAGTAAACAATGTAGTTCCACATGTAGATGGATGGTACCGAAATATGACTGTAAATAGGAGGCGATTATCTGCCAAGAATCCATCATATTACATGCACGTATTTGAAGGCACATGCAAATGGCACCGCTATTCACGTGGAAATACATATAGTTTACTTCTCATGCCGTTAGCTCTGGTACGGATGCATTTTATATGCTTATATTCTGGTACCATCTCGTTTTACAACGAAATCCCTGCAAGACAGACCGTCCGAACTTGCGAAGGACGCTATCAGATAGCGTTGTTTTGTGGAATGAGTCAGGTGTCTTAACTAAGGTTTCTTCTGTTGTGTCTTTTGTATTTCCTCTCACTCCCTTTACTATCAAGTTCCACTTCTTTGGACTATGGATCTAACATGTAATGCAGCAAGGTCTTCATTAGTAGACTTAGATATTGAATTTTCTTATCATTTTGAACGGACATGATTGGTGGCAGTCCAACTTCAATTAGTCGCTTTTTCAATCTGAAATATAGTGACATAGAAAATCGAAAACGTGAATGCAACGTTTTTATTGTGCTAGGCATTTGTTTCAGGGGAAGGAAATTGTCCACTAATTAGACATTTAATATATTTAGTATATCAACCATTGTTTTGCGATAACTTATTTCATTCAATAAAACAATTCTATATTTGTGATATGCAACATTTCTTTACAAGAACATTAGTTGTTGATGATGGAATCACATTCGCATATTACATAGCGGTTGAGAAATCGTTGCTTGAAATGTGCTTAGTTAAATGAAAAACACAAATACAAGGCGGTGGGTACCAATGGGATTTCTCGAAAATTGGCGGTTTTCTTGTTCAGCCAAGTGCTGACCCACCATGTTATCCCTATGTGGCGTTTATGGTACTCATATGACAGCAGCATCCCATCTTTGGAGGTAACCGTGGGGAACTCCCATTGCAACTCACCAAGTAACTAAATGAATAAATCATTGTAGTCCTCGTCCCTCTCTAATAAGACAATCGTCTGGGAGGCAAGGTATTCTACCTCAAGTTGTAGCGAGGGGTGGATGCTACAATAGTATCCAGGTCGATACACGAGGAGGTGAATGTGGAGCGATCAGCAGTCGGAGATGATTGGGTTAAGGGTATATACCCGATAACTCGAGAAATCTCAAATTCCTCCTGATGCGACGCCTGATAGCCCAACTCAACACTCCAACTACCAAGCTGAACACCGCCCACCTACGGTGCTCACAAATGCTACGAACCACTCTTCATCCACCAGCTTCTCTATCCATGCACAGAGAGGTGAATATATATGATGCAGGTATAATTGGCCAATGTATATACATATATCGATCAGAGCATTCCACAATACTGGGAATTTCGTTCTCAGAGAACAGAAAAAATAATTGAGTTAGTGAAAGGTATAACCACTACTGTACAAATCAACAGACCGCTTAATGACCTATTCACCGCTAAAGATTCCGTGATAGAGATTATGCACGGTTTACTGACTTAAGTCAGTACAAGGGGTGGTGGTGGTGGGGTGGGGGGGGGGGGGGGGTGGTGAGACCAAATTTTTAAGAAACTTACGTTCTTTGACCGTATCCAGAAAACTTCTGGGAGTGGTATCGATAACAATAGTAGTTTCGGCGATGGTTTTTCCTGATGCATCCAGAAAACTGCTGGAAATGGTGTCCATATCACTAGGTTCGGTGGTGGTATATCCTCAAACAAAGAATAAAACCCAAAATTACTATGTACTTGATCTCACTTGTTGCAAATAATAGAATTGAGTCGAGAAATCGTATGGATCCCAAAACTATTTAATTTTGTTGGAAATTTATAATTGTTTCCAGCCTACAAAAAATTATCCAAGATTGGTGTGTTTGGTGGAAATACCAACATACGTGCTTTCGATACCAAACTTTGATGAAAACAAAATATTGATCTATGACAATTTAAATCAATAGTATACTATAGTCGATTGCAGTCAGTATTATTTTGAGATACCAGATCGAAACTTGATAATTCTAGAGGTATTTGGATAAATGTTGTTATTATTTATCTTGTATTATCGTGTATTGAATGCCCATTTCAGCTTCTAATAAAGCTTGATGTGCGTTGTTTGCGGACTCCATGAATTTATGTCCTTCCTCGGATTTTTCGAACTCTGTAAAATTAAATGGGCATTGTTTGATACAATCTGGTTTGGGAATGGAATATCTTTTCCGGGCTGTCATTTCTCCCACAGTGTCGTGATGCAGCTCACTAGGTTCTAGCTTATCTTCGGTTATGAGTCCAATGGAGAAAGTTCGGCAACACGAAATATCATTAGGGAAATGTTCTGATTTCTGTGGAAAATATTGCACTTTCTGTGAATGTTTTTTCTCTGCTACTGCTCGTTTATAATTTTTCACTTGCAGCCGACTTGTTGACTTTGCCCTTCCACAGCAACACATATCTGCTCGAAAAAAGAATGCCACAATCCACCATCAGCGAATCCAATGTAAGCCCCTGTGCCTTGTGCACGGTTAACGCAAATGTCAGTTTCAATGGATATTGGATTCTCACTGAAATCGCGCGTTTACTAGTTGCGTCGTATTTGTCAAAAATGACCCGGGTCACTGTAACGAGATTTCCCTGGCAATGACGGGGATTTATTTTGTTGGCGTAGTAGTACATGTGGTCACCTGCTGAGTAAACTTATTTTTATATGCTTGCCTATCAAATTTCAGAAAAATACCATAATATAGATTGTCCTATGGATATCTTACAGAAACCACTGGCAACCTACAGTAAAATAACGAAAAACTAGTTATTCTCTACATATGCTATCAATGTAATTTTTTATGCATCTATGAATGTACCGATACAGGATTTTCAGATTCTGAATTGTTTAAAAGTATGTGTCCATTTTGGGCACGAGTGATTCATTGGGTAGCTCTACCAGCTGTTTTTTTTAATTTCCAACTTGCAATCATAATTAAAAACACCTTGTTTGCAGACGCAAAACGGATATGAGTGCAAACTTATCGGGGTCTACAGATGACAACCTTTACCATGAAGTTTTGCCTTGCTGTGGGCGTCTTCGGGGTGGGTGGTGATGGTTCTGCTTCACTCGATGTCATCCCCAGGATGTGGAACGTGAGGAGCCTAACATACGCCGTGGTGACGAAAAATACGAAATCGTTCACGCTATTGAACGACTCCTTTACTTCTTTCTTTATATTAGCTGAATTGTTTAAATGTATGTGTCCATTTTGGGCACGAGCGATTCATTGGGTAGCTCTACCAACTGTTTTTTTTAAATTTCCAACTTGCAATCATAATTAAAATCACCTTTATTGCAGACGCAAAACGGATATGAGTGCAAACTCATCAGGGTCTACTGATGACCAGATGGCATCACAGACTTGTGTTACTACCTTTACCATGACGTGTTTCCTTGATGTGGGCGTATTCGGGGAGGGTGGTGATGGTTTCTGCTTCCCTCGATGTCATCCCCAGGATGTGGAGCGTGGGTGTCGTGGTGACGAAAAATAAGAAATCTTTCACGCCATTGCACGACTCTTTACTTCTTTCTTTTTATTGCGATGATTAAAAGCATCGGATATGACACAATATGCCCGTCTCCGAAGAAGTCCTTCCGTCAAAGAATTCGTCCATAAGATCCTAAAGATAAAAGAAATATATATACGTTCTACGAAAATGGACAGGGATTGTAACACATTATTGGATGGATGGGGTGCATTGAAATTTCACTTCAAGTAAGAACGTTTTCGTTAAATATAATTAAGTGTATAAAATGTATAAGTTAGTATCCAAACACCATCATTCTCTAAATATCTAACGACCAACTAAGATTTTCGTGTTTAAGATGTTGAGATGATATACCTGTGAAAAAATATATATCTTAGTTTAATTATATCAATCATATTCCTGATTTTAAATTACAATGTAAACAAAATGTATCCTCAGATATAATTCTAACATATCAAGTAACTTTTTTAACCATCACCATTTAATAGCATGCAACTACATTTCAATTAGTTCACCTAATCGCTTGAAACATTAGATATGATACAATTTTAATATAAACATGTATATGAGACTATGTTGTAGCCTGATTTTCGGTTTACTGATGCCCGCACTGGGGATTACTGCCCCGCAGTGGGGATTATAGAATGACCAGCGTGTTGATTTTCATCACTGAGAGTAATTCGAAAGAAAGTGTGAATAGCAACATCGCAATCAGGTGTGTAAATATACTACTTACAATGTACTACTGACATTTTGTTAAGAATCACGTATATACATTTCATGTGATATAACCACCTAAAAAAAGGAAGTTCCCTTTTCACATACTACCCTGTATCTCTTGTAGTATACATCCAATCGTAAAAATTGGAACTAATTAAGAACATGGTAAATGCAGAACATTGTGGAAGTTGATTATCCAGACGGTTTGGACATGGTTGTGAATTATTCCAATATCTGGTCCACTATATTCAATCGAAACGACCCCTGCTCCGTATGACAGACCAATAAACTTATCACCATAGATTTATTTGAAGGCAAACAACACCTCGAAGGATAGGTGCACATAGCCAATTTCTACAAGTCGTCTTGTCATTCTATTCATTATCAGTTTTCTTATCTATATCGGAGAAAACATAATATTCTACGAGCATTATGCATTATGTAGGAGATTATTCCGCATATGCGGAAAATATTAAGGACTAACATATACTCCGTTACTAATTCCATACATGCTTCATAAGTAAACATCAGAAATTATCAGGGTATAAGTTAGCATGGGCCATGGATACAATCATATTAGCTTTAGTTATCAAGATACTGCAAGGAATATTAGTGCGATTTTGAATGAGTATACAATGAATATACTTTTCAGACAGGATGCTACCAATTAATAAGAATAACATTAATGTCCAAAATAATTGAGTTACAAAGCAGTTGGCACCATTTATACTCCAGATATTTATACGGATGGCACCCATCATATAATTGTGAATAGTGCCACCACTCGTCTTTTCATAAATCCTACGTTTCCCGGAAGCCATTTTTGAAATATTGCGGAGGTCCCGCTCCCACCTGAGTGAAGTTACACCATTAGCTTCACAGATAGAGACTATATTAAGAGTTTATCGCTGTTATAGTCTCCTCTAGATGCTTATGCTGTAACATCAACTCAGCGGGTGAGACTGTTGGAATCCACAACATTCCCCTTGACATAAGTGCCTCTTGCTGTTTTACCAGGTCTACATTTGGGACACAAACCATCTTACATTTGTCTTTGGACTGATTGAAGTGGGTAACGACTATATGTTACGACCTAGACACTGTCATTATGCTAATATTATTGAGGTCAAGAGACCGGGCAGTCTATGACTAGATAATAATTCCTGTTTCGTCCGTATTTTACGGCCGAGAATATGATATGAATCAGTGAAAGATTGACAAGAATAGTTGTGTCCTTACTGCCACGTGTTTAAGGTAAACAATTACTATAGGCTAAAGACTATACTTATCTCTCTCGGATGTAGTGGTCTCCGTAGTTGTGCATCAGATCTGTCGACGAAGATTGTTTACCGACGACATCTTCTACCATCTCTGCAAGAACGACCTTTTTCGGCAAGAGCTCTCCCCTTTCGAATCTTTGTTCCCCGCATCTAATACCCTGGACACATGTGTGCAGGCTGGTGTGGGTTTTTGTGAGGTTAACAGCATCTGGTACGAGCGCCATAACGGCCGTCGATCTGATCTTGCTCTCGAACTTTAGTAACGCATTTAAAACTGTTCCCTGAACAGCATATATACTATATGCCACTTTGTCTAGAACACAGATTATTTTTCTGAAAGCGATTAACCTTCCCTGACGATGGGCAACTCGTCAGATGAGGTCGCATCAAATGCTGTAAGAATCTGGACGACTCTGTTCGTCCATATCGGGGATTGTAGCCAAATTCTACTAGGTGCGCTAAAGCAAATACCCCGCAATCAGAGCTATTAGACTGTTTCTGTATATGTGGAATCCTTACCCTCAATGCCCCCATAGCGGAGTTGCTTCCGTACATGGACCATAACTGAATTTGTGTGGATGTCGTCATCGGATCTGATTGCGAAAAGAGGAAGTCAAAGAGATACACGGCATCATCGTTATCGTTTGGTACGTATGTTGATGATACCCAGTGATTGTGCCCAGTATAGTGAACTTGAGCAACGATGTATGTGGGTCCAAAATTACTGAGAGGTTTGTGGACAAATCGGCCTGTTTTCGAGTTTTTAACCGGGGCATACAATGGGTCAAGAAAACCACGTATTACTGGAAACTCATTTGCAAGAAGGTTTTGAAATTGCCTAACGATATCATCACATAACCAATGACCGCCTTGAATCCGTTCAATTTTCCTCGGGGTAAGAGTTTTTATTATGTTGTGTTTCGAAGATAATTTTTGTTTTTATTCTTGATTTTAGTCGGTGTCGTATAAACGCACCTCTTAATTGGTGACGGAGATGCGAAACTTTTATTGATCATAGCTTGAGATTTGGGCGGTGACACGACATGAGTCGTAGTTATTTGTATAACCGAATCGGTTGAGATTTCAGAACATTTAAGTGGGTTCAGGGATGGGAGTTCCCCCGATCCATCACGCGAACTTCCATAATGATACTGTGTCTCATTTACGGATTTCTGACCTAAAGTCTAATTAACCGTTTTGCTGCCAGCTGGCTCGTTTGACGCCATATTTGAATGATATGACAAAGAATCAGAAAGATGTACGTTGGTGTTTGTCAGAGAGATGCCCATTTCAGTCTCTGAACTGGAAAGTCTGAGGGACAATAACCTGTCTTCAGAATTAACGCTTGAGTAAAGTAATAAAGATGTTTGTTGTTGGGATTTGACAGAGGATATATCACTTATGTTGCCATTTAATGGAATATATGACGACACATTGGAGCTTGTGTCTACATGCTGGGGTGAATTGCCATGTATTGCACTGTTCAAACAAGATTGACTAGTCTCAATGATTGATTGTTCTGATGATAATGGTATAAGTCAGAGAAGATATTTTTGGTGTGCTCGTATTCGGAATTAAATCTCTGTTTGGTGTTACTTTGTCAGTAGTGTTGGAGGATGGAGCCTTGGTCTCAACCGATACATTATATGTGGCGTCAAGATTATCACTCAATTGGGCTTGGTTATTCAATATCATATTTGGAATATTTAGGCTAGGAGCTGAGATGTTCATATTCGGACCTGAACTGTTTGCTAATTGTTCAATTGAAGATGTTTTTGGTTGTGAATTGATTGTTCATTGAAGATAGCTGTTTGATTTAAAAAAAATTATATTACATTTAGCTTTTCTGTAAAGAAAAAAATGTGATATGATACATGAACCCATTATTATGTAGAAATTGCCAAATATCGACTTCAAAACAATTGGGTTTTAATAAAACAAATGCCAATGATCATAAAGAGCGTCTAGGCTTCAGTTGGTAAAATCGGTTTATAATAAAGGGCGTTTTCAAACCCGAATTGTTTTGGTTACAAGATTTTGTGGATTTTCATGATCGTTTAAAATTTACAATACAAATAGTGGTGATTGCAACTATTTTTCATTTTCGCTTGCATGTTAAGCAAACAGTTGGCTGTCACAAATATGCATTATTTGGCATGAACGTTAAATTGGAAGGACATCTTTAAAATCAGTCACAATAATTATTTATGTTATCCCTTGATAATGATGAGTATACTATATTTGCTTACTATACAATGACGATCGATTTGTAAATTGCTGCCGAGGTGCCCAGTAGTTCGGCTGTTAGCAACGCGACAGTAACTGGTGTGGTGAATATTGCTGGTCTTTATATGGTGGCTGTCAATATAGGTTGTCTGTAGATTTGTTCCGCGTGTCACCCTGGTGGAATAGGTGTCCTTCTCGGTTTTTCGTTCACCTTTCATTTTCGGAGTTTCCAATACAAATATGGATATGACATTCTGAAATGGAAGGTAGAGATATACACATATATACACTTGGTAACATTTGTCAATACTATAATTTTAATCAAAACAAATAATCAGCCGGTGGTAGTGGCGAACTGAACTCTTCCCCCCACGTCTAACCATGGTTGAACCCAGCATCTCCTCGGCCTCGCCCGTATCATTCTCACGATGTTGACAATGGCCGCGTCATTCTCTGCATGTTTTGCCTGCAATTTTAGCAACTGCTGTACAATGATCAAATTCTGACTCTCTGCAGCCATGGCGAAGATATGGAGACTGATGCTGAGCGATGGTGAGGCTCTGTTTATACCAGTGTTTTGTGTGGGTGAGCATATCGCATTTCAAGGTGGAATCGTACTGTAAACCTTCTGCAAACGTCGGAAGAACGCCATTTGTCACGATTGGACGTAAAACGAGCGTCACATTCGCAGTGGCAGCACCGTGTGCACGTTCTATGAACGGGAACCAGTCCATAACGCCTCGTGGCAGCGCAATAAAAGCGTAATAAGGACTGGAATGCACTTGTGAGAGTCTGATTAAGCTTACTGCAGAGGAATTCTTGCTGCGACCAGGAGTAGCTTGTATCCATCCTTGCTACGTCAACGGTGAGCGAGCGACGTGAGCTTTTCGCTCTCATTGTGCATGCACAAAACAAGCGCGGCGCTCACTGGCGACAATTGGGATCCTCTCCCGTCCCAGCCAGTGTCAACTGCGTCACCAATCGGTTCTTTGAGACCCTAGTGCGTATAGCGTGGCGCTTTGGTAATTTTTCAGCGCAATGCAATCGCCGGCCTGATCGCAGCGGAGTGTGAGAACTGGTGGACAACTGGTATATTGTGGATTATTGGGTATATTACCACAACCTAAAAACTTACCATGAATGGTGCACGCAGTGGGCGCTACCGATACTCTCCGCGCCCACACAGAGAACGTTTTGCAAACTTATTGACAACCCAATGCCGGCTTCGTTTGCCTTTACATACTTTCCATGGTCACAGGTTTTTCAGCTGTTTTTCAATTGTTGGCGCACCCAAGTGAAATAAACGCTCTTTATTACTACCATATCAGGGATAAAATCATGGAACGCTCTTTTCTATGTCACTCAACCTTTGCTTTGTCAGGTGACAATGGTGGTCATGATTACACGGTCGGTCAAGAACACACTTAACGTGGATATATATACCCGATGCTGAACAACACGTGGTCTTGGTCGATTTTAATTTGTAGCTAATTACCAACAGAGTGACTCTTCGCGACTAACGTGTAATAAAAGAGACATATTACCATTCGGAGGTCATACACGTGGTGTCTCGTTGATACACATGAAGCACGTGGGTGGGGTAGCTCCGAAAACAATGCTCGTTAATGGTTTTCGAGGTAGTGGGGCCGAATAATAGTTTGGTGTCAGATTTTATGGGCCATTCTCCAAATTTTCAATTGAGTTATCCATCTACTTTAGCATTTTAATTTTCAATTGAAGATGTTCATTGTATGACAGACTATACCTTGATGATCACAGCTTATTAGATATTGATGAAATACATATAAGTTGAACATACAAATAGAAAATTGAGAGAGATCTCCTGTTATCTGCAATGTGTCTGGTTTTATGGTGGACCGGATAAAGAATGAAGACGACTCTGCTTCATTCGGCAAGCTCCAAGTTTTCAATATAGTTATCCATCTGTCTTTGCATTTTAATGTTTTCAAATACATATATAATAATGTAGTGTATTAATACAAACACCGATCGAAAACAACCATGTCCTTGAACACATAGTCTAAATTTGTATCTTAAACGTAACATGTGGTCATAAAATGGACAAGCACCTGTTTCATATTTCTTTTCAGGCAGCCATACGCCATCTTGAATAAAAATTAAAAAAAAAAACCCCAAGTGGATTTTAGCGGATTTTTATGTCCACCAGGGGATTAATCTGCATCGGAAGACACCAAATTTGGCTTCCTAAAATTTGTTTCCGGGTTCAACCCTTCAACATAGACTAAAAATAAATGTTCTGTGGAAATAGTACTCACAGGAAGTTTATTTCTGATAAGAATATATGTTTCGAGATCTGTTGATTTTCTCTTCCTGCCACTATTTGGTCTCCTGAATTTGTCCCTCATCCTTTGCACGTCGTCCTCATTGGTCATATTTACTCTGGATTTCTTGAGTTTATTTTCCAAACAGGAAACCAGTGCGGACTGCAATAGAGCCAGAATTGTATAAATTTTGTATGACACTCTGAACACATATCTCTCTAAACCATGTATACTGTGAATACATAGGGGTTGGAACCTCAACTAATGACTGAGTTGGCTTTAAATAATTCCATTTTAAAATCAAGGTTCCATCAGTTTACCAAAACATTGTCACTATTTCTCGACAAAACAATAGTACACCAATCCTGCGCATTACGGAATATGTGGTGATATGCAGAAGCATGTCCACTTAAAAATTGCAGTGGCAAACGTCTCCAAAGCGTTAAAGAAATTTGGCCCGTTCAGATGCAAAATACAGTTCCTTTGAAAATAGTGATCAATTTTCAGGGACCTCAACCAGCCTGCCCTTCTCCAACTTTCGACCCCCGATCATTGACGAAACTGTGAGTTCCGGCGGATGACGGAATATGTGATGATATGCAGAGGCATGTCCACTTTAAAATTGCAATGGCAAAAGTGTTCAAAGCGTTAAAGAAATTTGGCCCATGCAGATGCAAAATACAGTTGCTTTCGAAAATAGTGGTCATTTTCAGGGACCTCAACCAGACTGCCCTACCCCAACTCTCGACCCCCGACCATTGGCGAAACTGTGAGTTCCGGCGCATGACGGAATATGTCGTGATATGCAGAAGCATGTCCACTTTAAAATTGCAATGGCAAAAGTGTCCAAAGCGTTAAATAAATTTGGCCCGTGCAGATGCAAAATACAGTTGCTTTCCAAAATAGTGGTCATTTTCAGGGACCTCAACCAGCCTGACCTACCACAACTCTCCCAACTTTCGACCCCCTATCATTGGCGAAACTGTGAGTTCCGGCGCATGACGGAATATGTGGTGAAATGCGGAAGCATGTCCACTTTAAAATTGCAATGGCAAAAGTGTCCAGAAGCGTTAAAGAAATTTGGCCCGTGCAGATGCAAAATACAGTTGCTTTCCAAAATAGTGGTCATTTTCAGGGACCTCAACCAGCCTGCCCTACCTCAACTTTCCAACTTTCGACCCCCGATCATTGGCGAAACTGTGAGTTCCGGCGCATGACGGAATATGTGGTGAAATGCGGAAGCATGTCCACATTAAAATTGCAATGGCAAAATTGTCTAAAGCGTTAATTAAATTTGGCCCGTGCAGATGCAAAATACAGTTGCTTTCGAAAATAGTGGTCATTTTCAGGGACCTCAACCAGCCTGCCCTACCCGATCTCTCCAACTTTCGACCCCCGATCATTGGCGAAACTGTGAGTTCCGGCGCATTACGGAATATCTGGTGATATAGAGAAGCATGTCCACTTAAAAATTGCAATGGCAAACGTGTCCAAAGCGTTAAAGAAATTTGGCCTGTTCAGATGCAAAATACAGTTCCTTTGAAAATAGTGGTCATTTTCAGTGACCTCAACCAGCCTGCCCTTCTCCAACTTTCGACAACCGATCATTGACGAAACTGTGAGTTCCGGCGCATGACGGAATATGTGATGATATGCAGAGGCATGTCAACTTTAAAATTGCAATGGCAAAAGTGTCCAAAGCATTAAAGAAATTTGGCCCGTGCAGATGCAAAATACAGTTGCTTTCGAAAATAGTGGTCATTTTCAAAGACAACAACCAGCCTGTCCTGCCCCAACTATCCAACTTTCGACCCCCGATCATTGGCGAAACTGAGTTCCGGCGCATGACGCAAAATTGCAATGGCAAAAGTGTCCAAAGCGTTAAAGAAATTTGGCTCGTGCAGATGCAAAATACAGTTGCTTTCCAAAATAGTGGTCATTTTCAGGGACCTCAACCAGCCTGACCTACCACAACTCTCCCAACTTTCGACCCCCGATCATTGGCGAAACTGTGAGTTCCGGCGCATGACGGAATATGTGGTGAAATGCAGAAGCATGTCCACTTTAAAATTGCAATGGCAAAAGTGTCCAAAGCGTTAAAGAAATTTGGCCCGTGCAGATGCAAAATACAGTTGCTTTCGAAAATAGTGGTCATTTTCAGGGACCTCAACCAGCCTGCCCTTCTCCAACTTTCGACCCCCGATCTTTGACGAAACTGAGTTCCGGCGCATGACGGAATATGTGATGATATGCAGAAGCATGTCCACTTTAAAATTGCAATGGCAAAAGTGTCCAAAGTGTTAAAGAAATTTGGCCCGTGCAGATGCAAAATACAGTTGCTTTCGAAAATAGTTGTCATTTTCAAAGACCTCAACCAGCCTGCCCTACCACAACTCTCCAGCTTTCGACCCCCGACCATTGGCGAAACTGAGTTCCGGCTCATGACGGAATATGTGGTGATATGCAGAAGCATGTCCACTTTAAAATTGCAATGGCAAAAGTGTCTAAAGCGTTAAATAAATTTGGCCCGTGCAGATGCAAAATACAGTTGCTTTCGAAAATAGTGGTCATTTTCAGGGACCTCAACCAGCCTGCCCTATCCCAGCTCTCCAACTTTCGACGCCCGATCATTGCCGAAACTGTGAGTTCCTGCGCATTACGGAATATGTGGTGATATTCAGAAGCATGTCCACTTTAAAATTGCAATGGCAAAAGTGTCCAACAGGTCGGGCAAAGATGCAAAATTGGCTTACTAGCGAAATCGGGCTCAGTAAGCCAGTTCGATCTCTCGTTTTAATGTGTTTTGACAACGCACACCTGACTTTGCCAGGTGCCGCGACAATGCGCAATTCAGTTTTCAACCCATCATTTACGACGCATTAGAGCGCTTTAAAAATCACCTACTCGCAACGGCGGTAATCATTTTAATTGGTGTTACTTATTGTCTGTTTGCTTTAATTTTAATGACTGTTTCATAGCCTTGTTCTCGCTATTAAGTTTCTTTTCGACGAGTTCTTGGTCCGGAAATGATAAATTGTGACAGCAGCAGAAACTTTTCACAAGGAAACGCTTATGATTGGCTGTATATATATCTGGCGAGATGCTTGAACCACCTTTATGATTAGTACTCTTTTTAAAATCTACGGAAGACTGCATCAGTTTTGCGGCACAAATACATTGCCGCCGTCATTTTACCACTCTCGTAGCCGGTTTTCCCAACCGCTCTCGGTGCAAAAAACATGTATCGAGTTATCTTTCTTAATGACAAAGCGTCATAGAGAGTTACTCTGTGCAAATCGCGGTACCGAAGAGTGCCAATCGAGAGTGCGCTGTGTGAAGGTTGACTGATCGGTGTACATTAAAGTGAACTACCGCGATGCTCTTTTTATAGACTTGCATTGCTAGGTATATTATAACGAACACGAGCATATAACGTAAAAGCAGTAAACAACCACGATAAACGTGCACTGTCAGTTATATCACACACTAAAATGACGTAGGAAATTATGGTTTCGCTAGGATACAAACACATTAAAGTGTCTCATATGTTGAGAACACATGTCATATATAGCGTGTACCTACCTCTGTAAGGTGCTGTGAATACGTGGACGTCGAAATTTCAAATGTACGTACAATGGGTCCACGTGAAGTAGCCCCGCTGAATTAGCCAATCGGAGCATCACGTGTGTATATGTGAGTTGTTTGTTGAGATTATCAACCAATAGCCATTACCCACATACAACTGCCACATTATCTCACAAGCAACAGGATTTCCCATTGGCCCCAATAAAACATGATAGTCACAGGTAGACGTGTATTTAAGCACATATTGAGGGCACAAATGTTGTCAGACATATATTTCCGAAATGGAGAAGGATAGCAAAATTCGCTGTGGTTGCAGCTTGCATAACTCGATCGCCGGTGACAAACCGTTCACTTCAAGAAAGTTGGCAGTAAGAAGATAAATAAGAGAATATTGGACACACTTTACGAAAAGAATCTGATGTCAAGGTACGTCTAACATTTTATCTATATAAGCCCAGTTCCACTGAAATGGCCAGTGTCGCCCCTACCGTTCAGTTGGGTACCCAGCTGTTTGAATTTTCAGCTGAGTACCCATCTGACGCAAAACGTTATTTAAACACATATGATGGACTTGTTCGGGTGTTCGAAATTAAACAGTTAGTACTAGGGTGCATGCCAACATCTGTAATGTAGCATTCTACTTTCATCGCCGGAAATTGTTAATAACTCGACCATACCACTCCATGGAAAACATCTTCTGATCTACCGTAATGCCCAATGTAATTGACCACTTAACCACAGCAAAACTATGGGTAAATTTTCATGATTTAGTCGGAAATGTGGCTTGTTGACATTGATCGAAAAGCTCTCGAACGCCAAATTGTAAATATTTACATCTCTATTCGGGACGCAACTATCGGCGATAATGTAAAAGAAATGATTTCACCACTGAGAGTCAGTGTTTGTAATTAATATATAAGAATGGGGGTGCGTATCTTTAAATAAATTTGTTTTAAATATTTTGCAATATATGTTTTCAATGTTAAACGCACTGGATATGTTCATATTATCCAAATACCACGACAATGATAGCTTTATAAAAAATATCTGTACTTTTGCGTGATAGCATCAGTTTGCATTACCAGCATCATATATTAAGTCAACGGGACCAACCAGCATCACAGTATATTAGCAGGACCACTTGGCCAGTGGTGACTATGTCCTGTTGTTTCTAATAAGGTGTTTTAAAAATTACAGTGGTTGGAACAAGAGAGTCAACGACTGTTGAGTCGTTAACTTGATTGTAAAGTTTCGCAAAACCGCAAGCTTGTGCTCATGGCAAAAGTACTTTAATGCTTTTATTTCCTTGTTTTCAAGCCCAACTAAGCCGATACAGTAACCATGCACCCAGTACTTGCATGCTTTTACTTTACACCCTACCCAGCGACCAAGCTCGTCGCAGGGTAAGGTGTATATACGGCCGCAGACGCGGCGTCTATTCTTGCCGGACGCAATTTCGCCCGTGTTGGTGCCTGACGAAACTCTTCTTTTTGGGGGAGCCGACGTTGATGGCAGATCTACTGGCCCTGTTGTTGTTGCTGCTGCTGTTGTTGTTGTTGATGGTGGTGGTGGTGGTGATGGCACTGCTGATGACACGCCCTTTGGTTTATTTTTAACCACACCCTTCAATTGAAATTGTGATGTATGTTTCTAGGTGCATTGACACATAATTTTGTGACGTTCAAGTTAAAACTTATGACTATTGCAATAGTTGGTCTGAAACACTAAGTACACTTTTTTGAGTGTATCATGATACACTCAAAACGATATACTTAGTGTTTCAGACCAACTTTACTATAACAATTTGGATCTTTAGTTGGATCCCAATATATGTCGTAACAAAACGTTTAGGCAATATAGTTCCATATAAAACTTTCTTTTTCCATAAAGATGTTTCATGAGATGCAATGTCATTTAATTAGCGGTACAACATGTATTATCATGTATATTTTAACATACAATTTTATAATGTTAAAAAAATATGTCCAGCTATAATGTCACATAACATAACGTTGTTTATGGTTGATTCAGCGAAACGTCACCATTAGCATTAATGGACAAGGTTATGGTTTATGTTGTATGTGAAGTCGTTCATTCCTGCTTTAAATCTTTAAATTCAAAATATAAATTCACAATGGTTCAAAAAAACCAATTATTATGGTATACCTTGTGATCTTTGCTGGGTGGTAATCAACAGCTACTGTTTACATAAAATTTCTTATCAATTTAAAGATACGGTGGCGTTCGTTGTGGATATTACTGTTAAAATAGTCACTTCCGTTAAAGCCGCCATAAACAGAAAGAATATTGAAATAAAGCAAGAGTGTGTTCTTGTACTAAACCCAAATATTTGCATAAATAGTAGGTTATTGTCAAGTTCGTACGCTTTGCTATGTAAACAAAAGCCAAAAACATTTACAGAACATGGATTTTGTTTAGATAACAAAGCATACATAAATGATAATAACATATTGTTTATACTATATTTATTATAGGTATAAAATCACATATGTCCATATTTAAATATTCTTTCTGTTTATGTCAGTTTTAAAGGGTGACTATTTTAACAGCATACCCACCAGGAAGACAATCCGTGTCTTTAATTATTTGTTGACAAATCCTCTAATTAATTTCATTTTATTTATTCTTAATACACATCATTCTGTTGGGCGCATTACAAAAAATGTATGCATAATTGTATTAAATTGGATTGGACATTTAACATTATTGGATATGTTGTGGACAATCATTCAAGCATTTAATTAATATATCGAACTTTATGAATGATGAAATAAAACTGTACCTCATAAACTTCCGCGAAATGTCCTTCGGTGACGAAAAACATCTTCTTTCTCCTTTCGTATTCCACGTCAACGAACACATCAGCCCCCGTGGCAACACTCAGTTCCCATGCATATTTTTGATATACAAAATGAATAAACACTATTATTAAAAATAGCTTAATTGAATGAATGCATGTTGCAACTTTACTTTTCTTTCCATCTGGACAATTTTCCTGCCCGGAACAACAAGGGATATAACTCGACTTCTATTAACACATGTACGGAGTAAGATTATCGACATAACATAATGCTCTCTTTGCTTAACGCATCTTATTACCTGGTACATTCTCGCATGGAGCAATGACGTCATACATTAAAGTTGCGATTTGTTTTAACTATTATCAAATTCAACAGGCTGCTTGATGACAATTTCTTCCATAGTCTACGAATTACGTATTTTGTTAAATTGTAGATACGATGCAACATGGAAACTATGTTTGGCCAGTCGGCAACTCTCCAAGATCAGGGCGAAGAGAAGCACCAGGCTCGAAACATTGACCTGTCCAAAGAAATAAATGGCTGTAGGAAACTGTTGAGGGGCTCCTCATTTATCTATAGCAATATCGACAGGGTTTCTGCAGTTTCATTTTCCTGTATATATATAATCATATCCCAATCGATCCTATACCAAACACGAGCAATTGGGAATTGATGTTATAACTATACACTAAATGAATGATGGATGTACAATATATTGCAAAAGGCATGTGTAATTGGATACAACACTATTATATTTCAATAATTAGTTGTAATGATGTGTCAATAACTGTGTGATTCAAACGGTACATAATTACTTCTTCGTCGAATCGTGTTTTGTTTCCTTTTACAGGAGAAACGCTTGATGACAGACTGCATGTCTTCAGCGATCGATGCAATTGAAACCGGGAGACGTATCTAACCAGATTAGAAGAGAAGGGGGGATACAAGCAGGCCCTCGGAGAACCCATCTTCATTAAGCACACAGACAGGGTACTGTCAGAGTCCATCCAAAGCAAAACAATCCCAGTGTTAAAAGGCCATGGCAGAGGGATATCTAGACCAATTGGACATGGTTGGTGACACCGACGCGCATGCACAATTAAGCAGCGACTACCAGACAGCAAAGAAGGGGAAAAAGGTCGACATCGTAAAAGTTTGTCAGCGGCTAAAAAATGCTGTTGCTGCGACACAAGACTATTCAACCTCAGGTATGTGTCATTACACATTTGCATGCATTCAATTATATAGATTATGATTTGCATTGGCCAATGTATGTCAAATGTATACAAGGGCGAAAAAATATGCCTCACCTTTTTCAAAACCGTGTTACTCCGCTTTCGAAATAATTGTGCTCTCTTGACGTTGTCTGCTTCGAAGCTTGGCTTTCTCACCCCCCGTGCATGTGTTTTCGACCTGCATGGTTGCCCTTTTAAATTTTCCCCCGGATTTGTACCCTTTTTTCTCTCTCTTAACTTCCATTGATGCGGTTGGGCCGAATCTTCCTCGCTGTTCCCAGATTGGGTTTCAGAATCTGAAGACTGGGAGAATATGTAGGCTTATAGCCAATTGCTAATTTCAGACCAAACATTCCAATTCAGTAGAGTAATTATTAAATTATTATTCTATTATTAAAATCATTAATTTTATTTCAATGTTGTGTTTAAAATTGTTGACAAACTGCTTTATCTATTAAAATACACTTTCATTGCAGTAAACGTAGAGTTTGCGAGCACATAATATGATACTTTAGCGTCGATTGCGAAGTAACTAGTCAAAGTTCACCTATAAGTGTATGCAGGTCGCAGGATTGCCGGTGTAACGATATAAGCTGTGTGAGTACATTTATCTATCTATCTTTTATCTCTGAATAATTCGTACGACATTCGTTCAAAGTGGCATATTGTTATTAACAATTTAACTTGAATAAATGTAAGCCTACGTACCGATCTCATTTTCTTACTGCAATGCACGTCAATATGCGTTCTACAATATTATGACCAATCACTGTTACGAGTATCATTATATTAACCACTTCTTGGTCATGTGACAGGTTAATGAGTTCGGGACACGGGTAATCGTGATAACGAGCTAATTTCATGGTAAATCGTCACGCTTCCTAATTTGATCTTTGTTATTTTGTGATTGTCCGTGCGTGCTTCCATACTATTGTTCTCTTAACCATGAAAATAATGTGAATTTGCGAAATACTATCCTCCAATCAAATTTCTTGCAACCAAAAGCTTACCTTGACCTTTGTAAACAGCTTGTCTTCAAAAAATGCCGTGGCCGGCCATCACCAGAATTGCGCTACAAACTTCATCTAGGAAGAATATAGGAAGCTTACTTATCGGCTGTCATTAAACACTAATTAAAAGGATTACCGCCGTTGCGAGTAGGTGAGACAATGATGGTTTTTAAAGCGCTCTAATGCGTCGTAAATGATGGGTTGAAAACTGAATTGCGCATTGTCGCGGCACCTGGCAAAGTCAGGTGTGCGTTTGTCAAAACACATTAAAACGAGAGATCGAACTGGCTTACTGAGCCCGATTTCGCTAGTAAGCCAATTTTGCATCTTTGCCCATCCTGTCTAAAGCGTTAAATAAATTTGGCCCGTGCAGATGCAAAATACAGTTGCTTTCGAAAATAGTGGTCATTTTCAGGGACCTCAACCAGCCTGCCCTACCCCAACTTTCGACCCCCGACCATTGGCGAAACTGTGAGTTCCGGCGCATGACGGAATATGTTATGATATGCAGAGGCATGTCCACTTTAAAATTGCAATGGCAAAAGTGTCCAAAGCGTTAAAGAAATTTGGCTCGTGCAGATGCAAAAAATACAGTTGCTTTCGAAAATAGTGGTCATTTTCAGGGACCTCAACCAGTCTGCCCTTCCCCACCTCTTCAACTTTCGACCCCCGATCATTGGCGAAACTGTGAGTTCCGGCGCACGACGGAATGTGGTGATATGCAGAAGCATGTTCACTTTAAAATCGCAATGGCAAAAGTGTCCAAAGCGTTAAAGAAATTTGGCCCGTACAGATGCAAAATACAGTTGCTTTCGAAAATAGTGGTCATTTTCAAAGACCTCAACCTGCCTGCCCTGCCCCAACTATCGACCCCCGATCATTGGCGAAACTGAGTTCCGGCGCATGCCGCAATATCTGGTGATATGCAGAAGCATGTCCACTTTAAAATTGCAATGGCAAAAGTGTCCAAAGCGTTAAAGAAATTTGGCCCGTGCAGATGCAAAATACAGTTGCTTTCGAAAATAGTGGTCATTTTCAGGGACCTCAACCAGCCTGCCCTTCCCCACCTCTCCAACTTTCGACCCCCGATCATTGGCGAAACTGAGTTCCGGCGCACGACGGAATATGTGGTGAAATGCAGAAGCATGTTCACTTTAAAATCGCAATGGCAAAAGTGTCCAAAGCGTTAAAGAAATTTGGCCCGTGCAGATGCAAAATACAGTTGCTTTCGAAAATGGTCATTTTCAGGAACCTCAACCATCCTGCCCTACCCCATCTCTCCAACTTTCTAGCCTCTAGGCCACACACGACGTTGTCAATTTTTACGGGTGGAGGAAAGACCACGCAGAGGCTTAATTTCACCGGGAAATTGTTCCACTGCGTGTAGAAACCACCGACCCCCGGAAAGCAACTGACAAACTTGCCCAGATACACGAGCTATTTTGTATCAACCTGGGTGGGGTACAATTATTATTCACCTAGGCCTATAATCTAATTGTATATTCTAATTGTATATCTACATATCAAGTACTTGGAAGGAGTAAGTTTTCGAATAACGTAGTACATTATTATATAAATAAATGACAAACAGTCACTATGCCAGACTATGGATATTTAGGTGTTGTGAGAGTAACAGATCATGGGTTGATAGAAAGCAAATATTTCACTGATTGGCTTGATGCACTGATGAACAGCGTGATGACAGATATTTTCTACCCATTGATGTTTTGAGACAGTTGCTTGCTCTTTTTCCATGCACACAATAATCTTGACTTTAGTCACATCAAGACAAGTTTATTTATTTCAGTTATACATTTCTTGAGGCTTCTTTCTGAAGGTTTTCGTGAAGGATTTTTAACCCCATCGCCCCCATATGCAACATGCAACTTCCGGTATGACACGTGAGCGGTAAGGACGTTTTTGGACCACGAGCTCCGGAAAAAAACATCATTTAAAATGATTGAAACGGAAACCAGCGTATAAAAACAGACGGCTAATGTTCCAATGTCGATAAGTTCATAATGCATGTTTGGTTATGTGGAATGTACCCCGGACAACGTTGTCAAATGGCCTGCCACATACCATGAAAATCAAATTTGTGCCGAAACGACTTCGGTGAAGAGCCGAAACGTCCAAGTATCTGGGCCGAAACAACCAAGTGCCGAAAATCCAGGTGCCGAAACGTCTCGAAAACCAGGTGCCGAAACGTCTCGAAAACCAGGTGCCGAAACGTCCTGCACCCCTACATGTCATGCGTGGTTGGTGCTGGGCCAAAATATTCTCTTACCAAACTTTTTGCCAAATGAAATTATTTTTTGACAAATTTCAAAATCATTGCCTGTGGTAATTTCATCAACCCAGGTGAAAATTGGTGGTGGAACCCAAACTCGAATTTGACCATTGTTGTGCTAGTAAACTCACAAACAACATTTCATTCCATTTACAAATGTACATTCCATTTAATTCAGACTTATTAACGTTATCATTCGGAAACGAAAATGAAGTGCAAAATCCTACAAAAAAGAGACGTAACTTGTCAAAATTGGCGAGCAGAACCTAAACTTGACTTGTAAACCCACATGCAAAATTTGGGTACAGCGTTTAGCATATATATCATACCTGAAATACAGGTACTGTGATCCGCGCGATAAAAGAAAAAAAATCAGAATCAAATGTGTCCAATATGATCCTATTTCCACAAGTAAATATTGGCGTGATTAACGTTAATTTTAGTGTAAGGCATTTGTCCTGGTCATAGTCATATATTTACATACACCTGATATCTCTTCCGATTTCCTCATAGCGTTACGGTAGACACACCCCCTTATTCAATGCGTTCATAAACCTATGAACGTAACGTGACGTCACTTTCAATGTCGTTCATAGGTTTATGAACACATTGGTCCCGGAAATCACCGGGGATTGTCGGACATTACCGACTGCTTGAGTGTCTAGTCAGCCAATACGCCAAGGATTTGATAGCAAACAATATGTAATCGAGGTTCACGATTGGATGGCTAGTGGCATATAATCGCGAGCACGGGTGGCACGAGATGTTCGATTGACTATCAGAATGTTGGTTATCATATAATCCCATATCCCGCACGTCAAATATAGCGAATTATCGAAATAAGAAATACAACGAAAAAGCGAAATTTGAAAATACAGCGAAATAGCACGAAAAATCGAAATAGGAAAATACAGCGAAATAGGGCGAAATATAGAGCGAAATATTGAAATTATTTTTATAAACTAAATAACGGAGATATTTGAAAAAGTGATTTTGACGAAATAACGGACATATTTGGAGAAGTGTTTTAAAGAGCGTAAGTATATACATATAAATAATAAACGGCGGATTCAACGTGGTCATGGGTTTTGATCGCGATAAAAAATCATGAACACTTAGGGGCTCAGAATGTTGGTTATCATATAATCCCATATCCCGTATGTCAAATATAGCGAATTATCGAAATATGAAATACAACGAAAAAGCGAAATTTGAAAATACAGCGAAATAGCACGAAAAATCGAAAAAGGAAAATACAGCGAAATATAGAGCGAAATATTGAAATTATTTTTATAAACTAAATAACGGAGATATTTGAAAAAGTGATTTTGACGAAATAACGGACATATTTGGAGAAGTGTTTTAAAGAGCGTAAGTATATACATATAAATAATAAACGGCGGATTCAACGTGGTCATGGGTTTTGGTCGCGATAAAAAATCAGCAAACTCCGCATGAACACTTCGGGGCTCATGCAGTTTGCTGAATTTTTCTCGCGGTCAAAATCCCATGACCACATTGAAACCGCCGTACATTTCTTATATGGCTTCTTTTAATTTGGAGGATGTATATAATAGGCTGATCAATACACACATTATTGATAAGTCGGCGTTGTATGTCTTGACATGCTTTCCATGGTCACAGGCTTTTTCAGCTGTTATTCAATTGTTGGCGCACCGAAGTGAAATAAACGCTCTTTATTATTACCATATCAGGAATAGACTAACATCGAACGCTCTTTTTCTGCGTCACTCAAACTGTACGTTGTCGGGTAACAATGGCGATCTTGATTACATAGTCTGTAAAGAACACACTGAACGTGGATGTATATACCTGATGCTGAACGGCAATTAGTCTATGGCGATTTTCTTTTGAATCTAATTACCAACAGAGTGACTTGTCGACTATATGGTGTTGAAAGACATACTACCATTCGGATGTCACACGTGGTCGGATGCCAGTATTGGAGAATCCTGAACAGTCAAAACGACTGCTTTTGATTGTGTAGATCGTCTACCGTTTGGAACCTAAATTGTTTTGTTTTTCCCTTCTCTTGCAACAGTCGCCTCCCCGCCCCAAGAGAGTACATCTTCGCTCTGTTATGTGATATTGTTTTCCCCACAATGGGATCATTCCTTCCCTTTGTGCAAAACGCAAGTGCCTGCATATAACATCATACCAAACAATTACTGGGTTACTGTTTGTTGTAGATGGTGATGTAAAAAATGGGCATGCCCATACATTTCGCCTCTGTACATATTTATTGATACCGAAAACCCTCCTGATGTAAATAATGCGCTATGCACCTGGCTATATTTTAACCAGTTTAGCGGTTCCAATGTCGATAAGTTCATAATGCCTGTTTGGTTATGTGGAATGTACCCCGGAAAACTTTGTCAAATGGCCTGCCACATACCATGAAAATCAAATTTGTGCCGAAACGACTTCGGTGAAGAACCGAAACGTCCAAGTATCTGGGCCGAAACAACCAAGTGCCGAAAACCCAGGTGCCGAAACGTCTCGAAACCCAGGTGCCGAAACGTCTCGAAAACCAGGTGCCGAAACGACCTGCACCCCTACATGTCATGCATGGTTGGTGCTGGGCCAAAATACTCTCTTATCAAACTTTTTGCCAAATGAAATTATTTTTTGACAAATTTCAAAATCATTGCCTGTGGTAATTTCAACAACTCGGGTGAAAATTGTTGGCGGAACCCAAATTCGAATTTGACCATTGTTGTGCTTGTAAACTCACAAACAACATTTCATTCCATTTACAAATGTACATTCCATTTAATTCAGACTTACTAACGTTATCATTCGGAAACGAAAATAAGTGCAAAATCCAACAAAAAAGAGACGTAACTCTTGTCAAAATTGGCGAGCAGAACCGAAATTCGAACTTGACTTGTATTTGATGTCAGTAAACCCACATGCAAAATTTGGGTACAGAGTTTAGCATATATATCATACCCGAAATACAGGTAATATGATCCGCGCGATAAAAGAAGAACAAAATCAGAATAAAATATGTCCAATATATGATCCTATTTACAAAAGTAAATATTGGCGTGATTAACGTTAATTTTAGTGTAAGGCATTTGTCCTGGTCATAGTCATATGGCTTCTTTTAATTTGGAGGATATATATAATAGGTTGTATGCCTTGACATGCTTTCCATGGCCACAGGCTTTTTCAGCTGTTATTCAATTGTTGGCTCTTTATTATTACCATATCAGGAATAGACTAACATGGAACGCTCTTTTTCCGCGTCACTCAAACTGTTCGTTGTCGGGTGACAATGGCGATCTTGATTACATAGTCTGTAAAGAACACACTGAACGTGGATGTATATACCTGATGCTGAACGGCAATTGGTCTATGGCGATTTTCTTTTGAATCTAATTACCAACAGAGTGACTTGTCGACTAAATGGTGTTGAAAGACATACTACCATTCGGATGTCACACGTGGTCGGATGCCAGTATTGGAGAATCTTGGAACAGTCAAAATGACTGCTTTTGATTGTGTAGATCGTCTACCGTTTGGAACCTAAATTGTTTGTCGCCTCTCCGCCCCAAGAGAGTACATCTTCGCTCTGTTAGGTGATGTTGTTTTCCCCCAATGGGATCATTCCTTCCCTTTGTGCAAAACGCAAGTGCCTGCATATAACATCATACCAAACAATTACTGGGTTACTGTTTGTTGTAGATGGTGATGTAAAAAATGGGCATACCCATACATTTCGTCTCTATACATATTTATTGATACCGAAACCCCCCCTGCAGTAAATATTTATGGACGGATATCATGCTTAATCATTTAGGGTTGATCTGGCTTGGCTCATCTACTTAACTAACATCTTAATGATTAGATTACATGACACATACCAAAATGAGTGGAGTTCAATAAACCCTACATGCTGAAATAAATGATTTCCAATTAAAATGTATATTTACATCTACATTGGAGGTAGATGTACTAGTAGGGATATATTTTCACTGTGGGTTGAAAACTCATTTCCATTTATATGAAATGTATACTAAATCACCAAGTTCATATTCAAATGTATTTATAATTAACATCATAATATTGCTTAATTTTGAACACGCAGCCTTCAAGTGCTCACACGCGATTTCGTGACAACCTTTATGCTCTTACCAACGTTTGCAGATATTCGGCCGCATTTTTCCTATTCCGGTGTTTTGGAATTAAAATTAAAAAACGAGATCTGACGGGTGATTTACAGCACTGATGGGTGACTGCTGGAGGAACACGCATTAATTTTGGCAGCGCTATTTTTTATTGCTTTTCTTTCAGTGCCCGAAAGTATATCCCTGATATTCATTTACTCACCCCTATCTTAAAATCTATTTACCCTATTTATTAGAGAGTAATTCTTATATGTGGCCTATGTTTTAAAAACAAAACTTTATTTTAAGGGTGTAAAAAAAATCTCAATAAAACTTTATTGTCTAGAAAGTTTGAAATACGGTCTGTGAGATTAGCAGGAACACCTTTTTGTTATACTATCGTTGCGAGCCAACTGTGATGTAAAAATAAAAACTACTCTCTCAACACGTGAACACACTACTGCGAATTCGTGGCTGTTTTTATTGTGTCAGCTTCATCTTCTGACACGGTCGCGATCCGATTTTCAGCAGCATAACTAACTGTCCATGTGTCAAGTAGATGTATGCTGTCCGTTGTCTGATGCCTAACATTTCGAAACATTCCAACATTCTCGATGTTGTAAAAGAAAAAAAAACTTATTCAATTTCTATAACTGGATACAACACTTAAATATACAACACAAGATTAATATATTAAAGGTAAACATAATGTTTGGGCCCGGATTTGTAACATGCAATTTAGTTCATGCTTTGTATTGTTACGGGGTATGTGGTGCTTTTTAATAAGCCCAATAAAGACATGGACTCGAGGGAAGTCCACCAGTTGAATCAGTTAAAATTAGTTAACTGGAACTTTTGCTGTACACTTTTTAAACACGTTGTTTCTACGAACGATCAGTGTCAACTGGTGTTTGAACACTCCAATCATTTACAAATCAATATTAGTTATTGATAATTGCCAAAGGCACAGATAAAACAACCATTTTATATTCATATTTGTACATCGGCCCGGTACATTACTGGCGCCATCGTAGAACAGACTGGCCATTTGTTATGCCCATTTTAATTTATAAACTGATACCTTCTCTAGAAGTGTTTAAACATCTCTCAATTCGCCGTTCAATATTACCTTACCAACATGAGTCGTTTTGGTGTATAAAGTATATGTATATACCATACGTGTGTGGCTGCTCGTCAACGGTGGGGTGGGTTTTCCCCACTCGCGTGTCCGCCCATACTTCATCGCCGTCGGTACATGACTCAAATCCAAGATTATCTGCGTCAGGAGTTATCATCTGCCGAGTTCCACTCAATCGACCTACTATCAGCTCTTGGACAGGAATCAACTAAAATTGCATATGTTCTTGAATTAAGACTATACTTGTTCGTTATTAAGTATGGTCTGTGACAATTGGATACTTAAACAACAAATATCTCAATTAAAAACAATATGATGGCTACATTTTTATAACATATATGGAATTAGTGCACTTTTTCAAGAACAATGGTGGACGATTATCTTTAATAGTTTTCGCTCTGGAATCGGGGAAAAGTTTTCTTTTCTGTTATGGTGGTAATATTAGATAATGGGGAGTGAACCTTGTTTCTGACCGATATTATTTATTATATAGTTTTTAATGGAGTACTTTTATGACTTCAATTTGTCTTTCTCTGAGATTTGCCGTGTATTATCGACATTAATTTCTACAGCATTGCTGACCTTTTCTTTGTGTATTTGTCGACTCGGTTACTGCATGACTCGGTTACTGCCATTGATCTTCAGTGGGACTCGTTGCACGCATGTCAAATTAGATGGCGCCTCGTTTTTTCAGCCTTAACAGCATATGCCGTGTACTATCGACTTTAATTTCTTCAGTAGTACTGAACTTTTATTTGTGTCTTTGTCGACTCGGTTATTGTTCTTCAGTAGTGGCTATCTTTGCGGGGTAAACCATATTGAAGCCGTGAAATAATAATGTACGGTTCATCCGCTCTACTTGCCCATTGGAAGAAGCGCGATGGCTGGATGTTCGAATCTTATGAATTCGGAGAATTTTACACACCTCCTGAAAGAGTTCACTTTCAAAATTTGTCCCTCGGTCCGACAATATTTCCAACGGGCACCATGTGAGAGGACGGGTAAACACTCCACCCATTTAGTAAAATGATCTGCGACCATTAAAATATATTCGTTACCCCTCGGTGTATGGGTAAAGGTCCCAAATAATCTATATGTATTCTTTCCATCGGGAACCCAGAATAATATGGAAGCAGTGAATGTTTACTTTTTTCTGCTTGGCTTCTGTTTGTTACATACCGGTCATGCCGCAATGAAAGTTTCAATATCTGACGATAAATTTGGCCAATAAATTCGGAATTTCTCTGTATCTGTGCTCGGCTCATCCTTACAAACTTCATGAATTGCCTTTATTAGTTGCCATGGACAGGTGAAATGTTTGCGTGTCAATTACCTTAAATTATCTGTCAACAGACGAAATTATTTGTAGTTATTTATGAGACTTACTGAAAATACCACCATTGATTTGGAGACAAAATACAAGTATAAGAAAACCATTGTACAGCTAATTGGAAGAGCAAGAACACATTGCCATAGCTAAATATTCAGAAATCTGTATTTATTCTACATTTTTGTATTGAATATACCAAAACTTGGAAAAGAAGGAAAGTTATTCATGCCTATCCACAACATTCGAAACCCTGAACGGAGACCGAACACTTTCCCAATTTCGAAATAAATAAAATAAACTTCTAAATCTAACCTCTCCCTTGAGAAATATCAGCAACTTCAATATCATCTGTGGCATTTTCCTGGTCTTCAGTCCTCACGTTCCCAAAATATCTCGCCATATCTGGCCTGGTTTAAATGCCGCTTTATTCTTTCCAAGATTACGCTTTGCAGCAGTTCAGAATAAATCAAGCTTCTTTCGTCGGATTCCAGGTCATTATGAACAATATAAGTATTGTTCTGCATTTCGGAATACATTTGGATGCTCCTGGTTATTTAATGTCAAAGACATAATATGCCTTAAAGGCAAGGTCCAATGCCTCTAACACAGATCACACGGCACAATCGTTTCGACGATTCTACGACCAATTCCACGATTGTGCGGCTTGACATCCACAGTGCTACGGCAGTTTAACGATTCTGCGACCAGGCTGATGCGATAAACACGAAAAAAACAAACTAATTCCAGAAATACGAACAGGAATGTACCATATATTATATTTCTAATAGGTACGGCGATCTTCGATTCGATATTCTGTAGAAACTTCAGCACTGGACAGTTAGCACAACAATACATAATCTTTGACATAAATAGACCGGTTGTTTTGGTTTTACACACATCACTGTGTGTAGCTATCGACCTACTGCCAAAATTTGTGGAAGGAACACAATAGTACAAGACCATATCATACAACTGAAAAACTTATACAAACATTGTACCCCAAAAAGAAATATGTGGTTCATTATATGACTTTGAAACTGTATGTACAATTGGGGATGAAAGTAATGAAGATTCATAGAATTCTTAAGTTCAATAAGTGTTGTTGGTTGAAGGAATATGTTGACTTCAACATAAATCAAAGAATTAATTGTAGCAGTCAGTTTGAAAAATCTTTCTGGAAATTGATGACCAACTCGGTCTATGGACGTCTACTCGAAAATGTTAGGAAACGTGTTAATCTGAAACTTATTACAGATGAGGGTAAACTGAGGAAATACATTGCAAAACCCTCATTCAAAAGATTTGAAATTTTCAACGAGGATCTTGTAGCAGTGCAGTATTCTAAATTAACGCTTGAGTAAAGTAATAAAGATGTTTGTTGTTGGGATTTGACAGAGGATATATCGCTTATGTTGCCATTTAATGGAATATATGACGACACATTGGAGCTTGTGTCTACATGCTGGGGTGAATTGCCATGTATTGCACTGTTCAAACAAGATTGACTAGTCTCAATGATTGATTGTTCTGATGATAATGGTATAAGTCAGAGAAGATATTTTTGGTGTGCTCGTATTCGGAATTAAATCTCTGTTTGGTGTTACTTTGTCAGTAGTGTTGGAGGATGGAGCCTTGGTCTCAACCGATACATTATATGTGGCGTCAAGATTATCACTCAATTGGGCTTGGTTATTCAATATCATATTTGGAATATTTAGGCTAGGAGCTGAGATGTTCATATTCGGACCTGAACTGTTTGCTAATTGTTCAATTGAAGATGTTTTTGGTTGTGAATTGATTGTTCATTGAAGATAGCTGTTTGATTTAAAAAAAATTATATTACATTTAGCTTTTCTGTAAAGAAAAAAATGTGATATGATACATGAACCCATTATTATGTAGAAATTGCCAAATATCGACTTCAAAACAATTGGGTTTTAATAAAAGTTTAGAATTTTTGTCAACCAAGAAACAAATGCCAATGATCATAAAGAGCGTCTAGGCTTCAGTTGGTAAAATCGGTTTATAATAAAGGGCGTTTTCAAACCCGAATTGTTTTGGTTACAAGATTTTGTGGATTTTCATGATCGTTTAAAATTTACAATACAAATAGTGGTGATTGCAACTATTTATCATTTTCGCTTGCATGTTAAGCAAACAATTGGCTGTCACAAATATGCATTATTTGGCATGAACGTTAAATTGGAAGGACATCTTTAAAATCAGTCACAATAATTATTTATGTTATCCCTTGATAATGATGAGTATACTATATTTGCTTACTATACAATGACGATCGATTTGTAAATTGCTGCCGAGGTGCCCAGTAGTTCGGCTGTTAGCAACGCGACAGTAACTGGTGTGGTGAATATTGTTGGTCTTTATATGGTGGCTGTCAATATAGGTTGTCTGTAGATTTGTTCCGCGTGTCACCCTGGTGGAATAGGTGTCCTTCTCGGTTTTTCGTTCACCTTTCATTTTCGGAGTTTCCAATACAAATATGGATATGACATTCTGAAATGGAAGGTAGAGATATACACATATATACACTTGGTAACATTTGTCAATACTATAATTTTAATCAAAACAAATAATCAGCCGGTGGTAGTGGCGAACTGAACTCTTCCCCCCACGTCTAACCATGGTTGAACCCAGCATCTCCTCGGCCTCGCCCGTCTCATTCTCACGATGTTGACAATGGCCGCGTCATTCTCTGCATGTTTTGCCTGCAAATTTAGCAACTGCTGTACAATGATCAAATTCTGACTCTCTGCAGCCATGGCGAAGATATGGAGACTGATGCTGAGCGATGGTGAGGCTCTGTTTATACCAGTGTTTTGTGTGGGTGAGCATATCGCATTTCAAGGTGGAATCGTACTGTAAACCTTCTGCAAACGTCGGAAGAACGCCATTTGTGACGATTGGACGTAAAACGAGCGTCACATTCGCAGTGGCAGCACCGTGTGCACGTTCTATGAACGGGAACCAGTCCACAACGCCTCGTGGCAGCGCAATAAAAGCGTAATAAGGACTGGAATGCACTTGTGAGAGTCTGATTAAGCTTACTGCAGAGGAATTCTTGCTGCGACCAGGAGTAGCTTGTATCCATCCTTGCTACGTCAACGGTGAGCGAGCGACGTGAGCTTTTCGCTCTCATTGTGCATGCACAAAACAAGCGCGGCGCTCACTGGCGACAATTGGGATCCTCTCCCGTCCCAGCCAGTGTCAACTGCGTCACCAATCGGTTCTTTGAGACCCTAGTGCGTTTAGCGTGGCGCTTTGGTAATTTTTCCGCGCAATGCAATCGCCGGCCTGATCGCAGCGGAGTGTGAGAACTGGTGGACAACTGGTATATTGTGGATTGTTGGGTATATTACCACAACCTAAAAACTTACCATGAATGGTGCACGCAGTGGGCGCTACCGATACTCTCCGCGCCCACACAGAGAACGTTTTGCAAACTTATTGACAACCCAATGCCGGCTTCGTTTGCCTTTACATACTTTCCATGGTCACAGGTTTTTCAGCTGTTTTTCAATTGTTGGCGCACCCAAGTGAAATAAACGCTCTTTATTACTACCATATCAGGGATAAAATCATGGAACGCTCTTTTCTATGTCACTCAACCTTTGCTTTGTAAGGTGACAATGATTACATGGTCGGTCAAGAACACACTTAACGTGGAGATATATACCCGATGATGAACAACACGTGGTCTTGGTCGATTTTCTTTTGTAGCTAATTGCCAACAGAGTGACTCTTCGCGACTAACGTGTAATGAAAGAGACATATTACCATTCGGATGTCACACACGTGGTGTCTCGTTGATACCCATGAAGCACGTGGGTGGGGTAGCTCCGAAAACAATGCTTGTTAATGGTTTTCGAGGTAGTGGGGCCGAATAATAGTTTGGGGTCAGATTTTATGGGCCATTCTCCAAATTTTCAATTGAGTTATCCATCTACTTTAGCATTTTAATTTTCAATTGAAGATGTTCATTGTATGACAGACTATACCTTGATGATCACAGCTTATTAGATATTGATGAAATACATATAAGTTGAACATACAAATAGAAAATTGAGAGAGATCTCCTGTTATCTGCAATGTGTCTGGTTTTATGCTGGACCGGATAAAGAATGAAGACAAGACGACTCTGCTTCATTCGGCAAGGTCCAAGTTTTCAATATAGTTATCCATCTGTCTTTGCATTTTAATGTTTTCAAATACATATATAATAATGTAGTGTATTAATACAAACACCGATCGAAAACAACCATGTCCTTGAACACGTAGTCTAAATTTGTATCTTAAACGTAACACGTGGTCATAAAATGGACAAGCACCTGTTTCATATTTCTTTTCAGGCAGCCATACGCCAACTTGAATAAAAAACAATCCCCAAAGTGGATTTTAGCGGATTTTTATGTCCACCAGGGGATTAATCTGCATCGGAAGACACCAAATTTGGCTTCCTAAAATTGTTTCCGGGTTCAACCCTTCAACATAGACTAAAAATAAATGTTCTGTGGAAATAGTACTCACAGGAAGTTTATTTCTGATAAGAATATCTGTTTCGAGATCTGTTGATTTTCTCTTCCTGCCACTAGTTGGTCTCCTGAATTTGTCCCTCATCCTTTGCACGTCGTCCTCATTGGTCATATTTACTCTGGATTTCTTGAGTTTATTTTTTAACAGGAAACCAGTGCGGACTGCAATAGAGCCATAATTGTATAAATTTTGTATGACACTCTGAACACATATCTCTCTAAACAATGTATACTGTGAATACATGGGGGTTGGAACCTCAACTAATGACTGAGTTGGCTTTAAATAATTCCATTTTAAAATCAAGGTTCATCAGTTTACCAAAACATTGTCACTATTTCTCGACAAAACAATAGTACACCAATCCTGCGCATTACGGAATATGTGGTGATATGCAGAAGCATGTCCACTTAAAAATTGCAGTGGCAAACGTGTCCAAAGCGTTAAAGAAATTTGGCCCGTTCAGATGCAAAATACAGTTCCTTTGAAAATAGTGGTCAATTTTCAGGGACCTCAACCAGCCTGCCCTTCTCCAACTTTCGACCCCCGATCATTGACGAAACTGTGAGTTCCGGCGCATGACGGAATATGTGATGATATGCAGAGGCATGTCCACTTTAAAATTGCAATGGCAAAAGTGTCCAAAGCGTTAAAGAAATTTGGCCCGTGCAGATGCAAAATACAGTTGCTTTCGAAAATAGTGGTCATTTTCAGGGACCTCAACCAGCCTGCCCCTCTCCAACTTTCGACCCCCGATCATTGACGAAACTGAGTTCCGGCGCATGACGGAATATGTGATGACATGCAGAGGCATGTCCACTTTAAAATTGCAATGGCAAAAGTGTCTAAAGCGTTAAATAAATTTGGCCCGTGCAGATGCAAAATACAGTTGCTTTCGAAAATAGTGGTCATTTTCAGGGACCTCAACCAGCCTGTCCTATCCCAGCTCTCCAACTTTCGACCCCCGATCATTGCCGAAACTGTGAGTTCCGGCGCATTACGGAATATGTGGTGATGTTCAGAAGCATGTCCACTTTAAAATTGCAATGGCAAAAGTGTCCAACAGGTCGGGCAAAGATGCAAAATTGGCTTACTATAGCGAAATCGGGCTCAGTAAGCCAGTTCGATCTCTCGTTTTAATGTGTTTTGACAACGCACACCTGACTTTGCCAGGTGCCGCGACAATGCGCAATTCAGTTTTCAACCCATCATTTACGACGCATTAGAGCGCTTTAAAACCCACCATTGTCTCACCTACTCGCAACGGCGGTAATCATTTTAATTGGTGTTACTTATTGTCTGTTTGCTTTAATTTTAATGACTGTTTCATAGCCTTGTTCTCGCTATTAAGTTTCTTTTCGACGAGTTCTTGGTCCGGAAATGATAAATTGTGACAGCAGCAGAAAATGTTCACAAGGAAACGCTTATGATTGGCTGTATATATATCTGGCGAGATGCTTGAACCACCTTTATGATTAGTACTCTTTTTAAAATCTACGGAAGACTGCATCAGTTTTGCGGCACAAATACATTCCCGCCGTCATTTTACCACTCTCGTAGCCGGTTTTCCCAACCGCTCTCGGTGCAAAAACATGTATCGAGTTATCTTTCTTAATGACAAAGCGCCATAGAGAGTTACTCTGTGCAAATATCGCGGTACCGAAGAGTGCCAATCGAGAGTGCGCTGTGTGAAGGTTGACTGATCGGTGTACATTAAAGTGAACTACCGCGATGCTCTTTTTATAGACTTGCATTGCTAGGTATATTATAACGAACACGAGCATATAACGTAAAAGCAGTAAACAACCACGATAAACGTGCACTGTCAGTTATATCACACACTAAAATGACGTAGGAAATTATGGTTTCGCTAGGATACAAACACATTAAAGTGTCTCATATGTTGAGAACACATGTCATATATAGCGTGTACCTACCTCTGTAAGGTGCTGTGAATACGTGGACGTCGAAATTTCAAATGTACGTACAATGTGTCCACGTGAAGTAGCCCCGCTGAATCAGCCAATCGGAGCATCACGTGTGTATATGTGAGTTGTTTGTTGAGATTATCAACCAATAGCCATTACCCACATACAACTGCCACATTATCTCACAAGCAACAGGATTTCCCATTGGCCCCAATAAAACATGATAGTCACAGGTAGACGTGTATTTAAGCACATATTGAGGTCACAAATGTTGTCAGACATATATTTCCGAAATGGAGAAGGATAGCAAAATTCGCTGTGGTTGCAGCTTGCATAACTCGATCGCCGGTGACAAACCGTTCACATTCAAGAAAGTTGGCAGCAAGAAGATAAATAAGAGAATATTGGACACACTTTACGAAAAGAATCTGATGTCAAGGTACGTCTAACATTTTATCTATATAAGCCCAGTTCCACTGAAATGGCCAGTGTCGCCCCTACCGTTCAGTTGGGTACCCAGCTGTTTGAATTTTCAGTTGAGTACCCATCTGACGCAAAACGTTATTTAAACACATATGATGGACTTGTTCGGGTGTTCGAAATTAAACAGTTAGTACTAGGGTGCATGCCAACATCTGTAATGTAGCATTCTACTTTCATCGCCGGAAATTGTTAATAACTCGACCATACCACTCCATGGAAAACATCTTCTGATCTACCGTAATGCCCAACGTAATTGACCACTTAACCACAGCAAAACTATGGGTAATTTTTCATGATTTAGTCGGAAATGTGGCTTGTTGACATTGATCGAAAAGCTCTCGAACGCCAAATTGTAAATATTTACATCTCTATTCGGGACGCAACTATCGGCGATAATGTAAAAGAAATGAGTTCACCTCTGAGAGTCAGTGCTTGTAATTAATATATAAGAATGGGGGTGTGTATCTTTAAATAAATTTGTTTTAAATATTTTGCAATATATGTTTTCAATGTTAAACACACTGGATATGTTCATATTATCCAAATACCACGACAATGATAGCTTTATAAAAAATATCTGTACTTTTGCGTGATAGCATCAGTTTGCATTACCAGCATCATATATTAAGTCAACGGGACCAACCAGCATCACAGTATATTAGCAGGACCACTTGGCCAGCGGTGACTATGTCCTGTTGTTTCTAATAAGGTGTTTTAAAAATTACAGTTGTTGGAACAAGAGAGTCAACGACTGTTGAGTCGTTAACTTGATTGTAAAGTTTCGCAAAGCCGCAAGCTTGTGCTCATGGCAAAAGTACTTTAATGCTTTTATTTCCTTGTTTTCAAGCCCAACTAAGCCGATACAGTAACCATGCACCCAGTACTTGCATGCTTTTACTTTACACCCTACCCAGCGACCAAGCTCGTCGCAGGGTAAGGTGTATATACGGCCGCAGACGCGGCGTCTATTCTTGCCGGACGCAATTTCGCCCGTGTTGGTGCCTGACGAAACTCTTCTTTTTGTGGGAGCCGACGTTGATGGCAGATCTACTGGCCCTGTTGTTGTTGCTGCTGTTGTTGTTGATGGTGGTGGTTATGGCACTGCTGATGACACGCCCTTTGGTTTATTTTTAACCACACCCTTCAATTGAAATTGTGATGTACATGTATGTTTCTAGGTGAATTGACACATAATTTTGTGACGTTCAAGTTAAAACTTATGACTATTGCAATAGTTGGTCTGAAACACTAAGTACATGTTTTTGAGTGTATCATGATACACTCAAAACGATATACTTAGTGTTTCAGACCAACTTTACTATAACAATTTGGATCTTTAGTTGGATCCCAATATATGTCGTAACAAAACGTTTAGGCAATATAGTTCCATATAAAACTTTCTTTTTCCATAAAGATGTTTCATTAGATGCAATGTCATTTAATTAGCGGTACAACACGTATTATCATGTATATTTTAACATACAATTTTATAATGTTAAAAAAATATGTCCAGCTATAATGTCACATAACATAACGTTGTTTATGGTTGATTCAGTGAAACGTCACCATTAGCATTAATGGACAAGGTTATGGTTTATGTTGTATGTGAAGTCGTTCATTCCTGCTTTAAATCTTTAAATTCAAAATATAAATTCACAATGGTTCAAAAAACAAATTATTATGGTATACCTTGTGATCTTTGCTGTGCGGTAATCAACAGCTACTGTTTACATAAAATGTCTTATCAATTTAAAGATACGGTGGCGTTCGTTGTGGATATTACTGTTAAAATAGTCACTTCCGTTAAAGCCGCCATAAACAGAAAGAATATTGAAATATAGCAAGAGTGTGTTCTTGTACTAAACCCAAATATTTGCATAAATAGTAGGTTATTGTCAAGTTCGTACGCTTTGCTATGTAAACAAAAGCCAAAAACATTTACAGAACATGGATTTTGTTTACATAACAAAGCATACATAAATGATAATAACATATTGTTTATACTATATTTATTATAGGTATAAAATCACATATGTCCATATTTTAATATTCTTTCTGTTTATGTCAGTTTTAAAGGGTGACTATTTTAACAGCATACCCACCAGGAAGACAATCCGTGTCTTTAATTATTTGTTGACAAATCCTCTAATTAATTTCATTTTATTTATTCTTAATACACATCATTCTGTTGGGCGCATTACAAAAAAATGTATGCCATAATTGTATTAAATTGGATTGGACATTTAACATTATTGGATATGTTGTGGACAATCATTCAAGCATTTAATTAATATATCGAATTTTATGAATGATGAAATAAAACTGTACCTCATAAACTTCCGCGAAATGTCCTTCGGTGACGAAAAACATCTCCTTTCTCCTTTCGTATTCCACGTCAACGAACACATCAGCCCCGTGGCAACACTCAGTTCCCATGCTTATTTTTTTATATACAAAATGAATAAACACTATTATTAAAAATAGCTTAATTGAATGAATGCATGTTGCAACTTTACTTTTCTTTCCATCTGGATAATTTTCCTGCCCGGAACAACAAGGGATATAACTCGACTTCAATTAACCCATGTACGGAGTAAGATTATCGACATAACATAATGCTCTCTTTGCTTAGCGCATCTTATTACCTGGTACATTCTCGCATGGAGCAATGACGTCATATATTAAAGTTGCGATTTGTTTTAACTATTATCAAATTCAACAGGCTGCTTGATGACAATTTCTTCCATAGTCTACGAATTACGTATTTTGTTAAATTTTAGATACGATGCAACATGGAAACTATGTTTGGCCAGTCGGCAACTCTCCAAGATCAGGGCGAAGAGAAGCACCAGGCTCGAAACATTGACCTGTCCAAAGAAATAAATGGCTGTAGGAAACTGTTGAGGGGCTCCTCATTTATCTATAGCAATATCGACAGGGTTTCTGCAGTTTCATTTTCCTGTATATATATAACATATCCCAATCGATCCTATACCAAACACGAGCAATTGGGAATTGATGTTATAACTATACACTAAATGAATGATGGATGTACAATATATTGCAAAAGGCATGTGTAATTGGATACAACACTATTATATTTCAATAATTAGTTGTAATGATGTGTCAATAACTGTGTGATTCAAACGGTACATAATTACTTCTTCGTCGAATCGTGTTTTGTTTCCTTTTACAGGAGAAACGCTTGATGACAGACTGCATGTCTTCAGCGATCGATGCAATTGAAACCGTGAGACGTATCTAACCAGATTAGAAGAGAAGGGGGATACAAGCAGGCCCTCGGAGAACCCATCTTCATTAAGCACACAGACAGGGTACTGGCAGAGTCCATCCAAAGCAAAACAATCCCAGTGTTAAAAGGCCATGGCAGAGGGATATCTAGACCAATTGGACCTGGTTGGTGACACCGACGCGCATGCACAATTAAGCAGCGACTACCAGACAGCAAAGAAGGGGAAAAAGGTCGACATCGTAAAAGTTTGTCAGCGGCTAAAAAATGCTGTTGCTGCGACACAAGACTATTCAACCTCAGGTATGTGTCATTACACATTTGCATGCATTCAATTATATAGATTATGATTTGCATTGGCCAATGTATGTCAAATGTATACAAGGGCGATAAAATATGCCTCACCTTTTTCAAAACCGTGTTACTCCGCTTTCGAAATAATTGTGCTCTCTTGACGTTGTCTGCTTCGAAGCTTGGCTTTCTCACCCCCCGTGCATGTGTTTTCGACCTGCATGGTTGCCCTTTTAAATTTCCCCCCGGATTTGTACCCTTTTTTCTTTCTCTTAACTTCCATTGATGCGGTTGGGCCGAATCTTCCTCGCTGTTCCCAGATTGGGTTTCAGAATCTGAAGACTGGAAGAATATGTAGGCTTATAGCCAATTGCTATTTTCAGACCAAACATTCCAATTCAGTAGAGTAATTTCTATTATTAAAATCATTAATTTTATTTCAATGTTGTGTTTACAATTGTTGACAAACTGCTTTATCTATTAAAATACACTTTCATTGCAGTAAACGTAGAGTTTGCGAGCACAGAATATGATACTTTGGCGTCGATGGCGAAGTAACTAGTCAAAGTTCACCTTTTAGTGTATGCAGGTCGCAGGATTGCCGGTGTAACGATATAAGCTGTGTGAGTACATTTATCTATCTATCTTTTATCTCTGAATAATTCGTACGACATTCGTTCAAAGTGGCATATTGTTATTAACAATTTAACTTGAATAAATGTAAGCCTACGTACCGATCTCATTTTCTTACTGCAATGCACGTCAATATGCGTTCTACAATATTATGACCAATCACTGTTACGAGTATCATTATATTAACCACTTCTTGGTCATGTGACAGGTTAATGAGTTCGGGACACGGGTAATCGTGATAACGAGCTCATTTCATGGTAAATCGTCACGCTTCCGAATTTGATCTTTGTTATTTTGTGATTGTCCGTGCGTGCTTACATACTATTGTTCTCTCAACCATGAAAATAATGTGAATTTGCGATACTATCCTCCAATCAAATTTCTTGCAACCAAAAGCTTACCTTGACCTTTGTAAACAGCTTGTCTTCAAAAAATGCCGTGGTCGGCCATCACCAGAATTGCGCTACTAACTTCATCTAGGAAGAATATAGGAAGCTTAATTATCGGCTGTCATTAAACACCAATTAATAGGATTACCGCCGTTGCGAGTAGGTGAGACAATGGTGGTTTTTAAAGCGCTCTAATGCGTCGTAAATGATGGGTTGAAAACTGAATTGCGCATTGTCGCGGCACCTGGCAAAGTCAGGTGTGCGTTGTCAAAACACATTAAAACGAGAGATCGAACTGGCTTACTGATCCCGATTTCGCTAGTAAGCCAATTTTGCATCTTTACCCATCCTGTCTAAAGCGTTAAATAAATTTGGCCCGTGCAGATGCAAAATACAGTTGCTTTTGAAAATAGTGGTCTTTTCATGGACCTCAACAGCCTGCCCTACTTCAACTTTCCAACTTTCGACCCCCGATCATTGGCGAAAATGAGTTCCGGCGCATGACGGAATATGTGGTGAAATGCAGAAGCATGTCCACTTTAAAATTGCAATGGCAAAAGTGTCCAAAGCGTTAAATAAATTTGGCCCGTGCAGATGCAAAATACAGTTTCTTGTGAAACACGGTTGGTAATGCCGTGTCTACAATGATGCCTAGTAGTCCAATTTAAAATTGCAATGGCAAAAGTGTCCAAAGCGTTAAAGAAATTTGGCCCGTGCAGATGCAAAATACAGTTGCTTTCGAAAATAGTGGTCATTTTCAGGGACCTCAACCAGCCTGCCCTACTCCAACTTTCGACCCGCGACCATTGGCGAAACTGTGAGTTCCGGCGCATGACGGAATATGTTATGATATGCAGAGGCATGTCAACTTTAAAATTGCAATGGCAAAAGTGTCCAAAGCGTTAAAGAAATTTGGCTCGTGCAGATGCAAAAAATACAGTTGCTTTCGAAAATAGTGGTCATTTTCAGGGACCTCAACCAGTCTGCCCTTCCCCACCTCTCCAACTTTCGACCCCCGATCATTGGCGAAACTGTGAGTTCCGGCGCACGACGGAATATGTGGTGATATGCAGAAGCATGTTCACTTTAAAATCGCAATGGCAAAAGTGTCCAAAGCGTTAAAGAAATTTGGCCCGTGCAGATGCAAAATACAGTTGCTTTCGAAAATAGTGGTCATTTTCAAAGACCTCAACCTGCCTACCCTGCCCCAACTATCGACCCCCGATCATTGGCGAAACTGAGTTCCGGCGCATGACGCAATATCTGGTGATATGCAGAAGCATGTCCACTTTAAAATTGCAATGGCAAAAGTGTCCAAAGTGTTAAAGAAATTTGGCCCGTGCAGATGCAAAATACAGTTGCTTTCGAAAATAGTGGTCATTTTCAGGGACCTCAACCAGCCTGCCCTTCCCCACCTCTCCAACTTTCGACCCCCGATCATTGGCGAAACTGTGAGTTCCGGCGCACGACGGAATATGTGGTGAAATGCAGAAGCATGTTCACTTGAAAATCGCAATGGCAAAAGTGTCCAAAGCGTTAAAGAAATTTGGCCCGTGCAGATGCAAAATACAGTTGCTTTCGAAAATGGTCATTTTCAGGAACCTCAACCATCCTGCCCTACCCCATCTCTCCAACTTTCTAGCCTCTAGGCCACACACGACGTTGTCAATTTTTACGGGTGGAGGAAAGACCACGCAGAGGCTTAATTTCACCGGGAAATTGTTCCACTGCGTGTAGAAACCACCGACCCCCGGAAAGCAACTGACAAACTTGCCCAGATACACGAGCTATTTTGTATCAACCTGGGTGGGGTACAATTATTATTCACCTAGGCCTATAATCTAATTGTATATTATAATTGTATATCTACATATCAACTACTTGGAAGGAGTAAGTTTTCGAATAACGTAGTACATTATTATATAAATAAATGACAAACAGTCACTATGCCAGACTATGGATATTTAGGTGTTGTGAGAGTAACAGATCATGGGTTGATAGAAAGCAAATATTTCACTGATTGGCTTGATGCACTGATGAACAGCGTGATGACAGATATTTTCTACCGATTGATGTTTTGAGACAGTTGCTTGCTCTTTTTCCATGCACACAATAATCTTGACTTTAGTCACATCAAGACAAGTTTATTTATTTCAGTTATACATTTCTTGAGGCTTCTTTCTGAAGGTTTTCGTGAAGGATTTTTAACCCCATCGCCCCCATATGCAACATGCAACTTCCGGTATGACACGTGAGCGCTAAGGACGTTTTTGGACCACGAGCTCCGGAAAAAAAACATCATTTAAAATGATTGAAACGCAAACCAGCGTATAAAAACAGACGGCTAATGTTCCAACGTCGATAAGTTCATAATGCCTGTTTGGTTATGTGGAATGTACCCCGGAAAACTTTGTCAAATGGCCTGCCACATACCATGAAAATCAAATTTGTGCCGAAACGACTTCGGTGAAGAACCGAAACGTCCAAGTATCTGGGCCGAAACAACCAAGTGCCGAAAACCCAGGTGCCGAAACGTCTCGAAAACCAGGTGCCGAAACGTCTCGAAAACCAGGTGCCGAAACGACCTGCACCCCTACATGTCATGCATGGTTGGTGCTTGGCCAAAATATTCTCTTATCAAACTTTTTGCCAAATGAAATTATTTTTTGACAAATTTCAAAATCATTGCCTGTGGTAATTTCAACAACTCGGGTGAAAATTGTTGGCGGAACCCAAATTCGAATTTGACCATTGTTGTGCTAGTAAACTCACAAACAACATTTCATTCCATTTACAAATGTACATTCCATTTAATTCAGACTTACTAAAGTTATCATTCGGAAACGAAAATAAGTGCAAAATCCAACAAAAAAGAGACGTAACTCTTGTCAAAATTGGCGAGCAGAACCTAAATTCGAACTTGACTTGTATTTTATGTCAGTAAACCCACATGCACAATTTGGGTACAGAGTTTAGCATATATATCATACCTGAAATACAGGTACTGTGATCCGCGCGATAAAAGAAAAAAATCAGAATCAAATATGTCCAATTTGATCCTATTTACATAAGTAAATATTAGCGTAATTAACGTTAATTTTAGTGTAAGGCATTTGTCCTGGTCATAGTCATATAGCTTCTTTTAATTTGGAGGATGTATATAATAGGCTGATCAATACACACATTATTGATAAGCCGGCGTTGTATGCCTTGGCGTGCTTTCCATGGCCACAGGCTTTTTCAGCTGTTATTCAATTGTTGGCGCACCGAAGTGAATAAACGCTCTTTATTATTACCATATCAGGAATAGACTAACATGGAACGCTCTTTTTCTGCGTCACTCAAACTGTTCGTTGTCGGGTAACAATGGCGATCTTGATTACATAGTCTGTAAAGAACACACTGAACGTGGATGTATGTACACCTGATGCTGAACGGCAATGGTCTATGGCGATTTTCTTTTGAATATAATTACCAACAGAGTGACTTGTCGACTAAATGGTGTTGAAAGACATACTACCATTCGGATGTCACACGTGGTCGGATGCCAGTATTGGAGAATCTTGAACAGTCAAAATGACTGCTTTTGATTGTGTAGATCGTCTACCGTTTGGAACCTAAATTGTTTGTCGCCTCTCCGCCCCAAGAGGGTACATCTTCGCTCTGTTAGGTGATGTTGTTTTCCCCCAATGGGATCATTCCTTCCCTTTGTGCAAAACGCAAGTGCCTGCATATAATATCATACCAAACAGTTACTGGGTTACTGTTTGTTGTAGATGGTGATGTAAAAAATGGGCATACCCATACATTTCGTCTCTATACATATTTATTGATACCGAACCCCCCCCCCTGCAGTAAATATTTATGGACGGATATCATGCTTAAATCATTTAGGGTTGATCTGGCTTGGCTCATCTACTTAACTAACATCTTAATGATTAGATTACATGACACATACCAAAATGAGTGGAGTTCAATAAACCCTACATGCTGAAATATATGATTTCCGATTAAAATATATATTTACATCTACATTGGAGGTAGATGTACTAGTAGGGATATATTTTCACTGTGGGTTGAAAACTCATTTCCATTTATATGAAATGTATACTAAATCACCAAGTTCATATTCAAATGTATTTTTATTAACATCATAATATTGCTTAATTTTGAACACGCAGCCTTCAAGTGCTCACACGCGATTTCGTGACAACCTTTATACTCTTACCAACGTTTGCAGATATTCGGCCGCATTTTTCCTATTCCGGTGTTTTGGAATTAAAATTAAAAAACGAGATCTGACGGGTGATTTACAGCACTGATGTGTGACTGCTGGAGGAACACGCATTAATTTTGGCAGCGCTATTTTTTATTGCTTTTCTTTCAGTGCCCGAAAGTATATCCCTGATATTCATTTACTCACCCCTATCTTAAAATCTATTTACCCTATTTATTAGAGAGTAATTCTTATATGTGGCCTATGTTTTAAAAACAAAACTTTATTTTAAGGGTGTAAAAAAAATCTCAATAAAACTTTATTGTCTAGAAAGTTTGAAATACGGTCTGTGAGATTAGCAGGAACACCTTTTTGTTATACTATCGTTGCGAGCCAACTGTGATGTAAGCAGATGCTAATCTTGGCAGGCAAAGATAAAAACTACTCTCTCAACACGTGAACACACTACTGCGAATTCGTGGCTGTTATTATTGTGTCAGCTTCATCTTCTGACACGGTCGCGATCCGATTTTCAGCAGCATAACTAACTGCCCATGTGTCAAGTAGATGTATGCTGTCCGTTGTCTGATGCCTAACATTTCGAAACATTCCAACATTCTCGATGTTGTAAAAGAAAAAAAAACTTATTCAATTTCTATAACTGGATACAACACTTAAATATACAACACAAGATTAATATATTAAAGGTAAACATAATGTTTGGGCCCGGATTTGAAACATGCAATTTAGTTCATGCTTTGTATTGTTACGGGGTATGTGGTGCTTTTTAATAAGCCCAATAAAGACATGGACTCGAGGGAAGTCCACCAGTTGAATCAGTTAAAATTAGTTAACTGGAACTTTTGCTGTACACTTTTTAAACACGTTGTTTCTACGAACGATCAGTGTCAACTGGTGTTTGAACACTCCAATCATTTACAAATCAATATTAGTTATTGATAATTGCCAAAGGCACAGATAAAACAACCATTTTATATTCATATTTGTACATCGGCCCGGTACATTACTGGCGCCATCGTAGAACAGACTGGCCATTTGTTATGCCCATTTTAATTTATAAACTGATACCTTCTCTAGAAGTGTTTAAACATCTCTCAATTCGCCGTTCAAAATTACCTTACCAACATGAGTCGTTTTGGTGTATAAAGTATATGTATATACCATACGTGTGTGGCTGCTCGTCAACGGTGGGGTGGGTTTTCCCCACTCGCGTGTCCGCCCATACTTCATCGCCGTCGGTACATGACTCAAATCCAAGATTATCTGCGTCAGGAGTTATCATCTGCCGAGTTCCACTCAATCGACCTACTATCAGCTCTTGGACAGGAATCAACTAAAATTGCATATGTTCTTGAATTAGACTATACTTGTTCGTTATTAAGTATGGTCTGTGACAATTGGATACTTAAACAACAAATATCTCAATTAAAAACAATATGATGGCTACATTTTTATAACATATATGGAATTTGTGCACTTTTTCAAGAACAATGGTGGACGATTATCTTTAATAGTTTTCGCTCTGGAATCGGGGAAAAGTTTTCTTTTCTGTTATGGTGGTAATATTAGATAATGGGGAGTGAACCTTGTTTCTGACCGATATTATTTATTATATAGTTTTTAATGGAGTACTTTTTATGACTTCAATTTGTCTTTCTCTGAGATTTGCCGTGTATTATCGACATTAATTTCTACAGCATTGCTGACCTTTTCTTTGTGTATTTGTCGACTCGGTTACTGCATGACTCGGTTACTGCCATTGATCTTCAGTGGGACTCGTTGCACGCATGTCAGAGTAGATGGCGCCTCGTTTTTCAGCCTTAACAGCATATGCCGTGTACTATCGACTTTAATTTCTTCAGCAGTACTGAACTTTTATTTGTGTCTTTGTCGACTCGGTTATTGTTCTTCAGTAGTGGCTATCTTTGCGGGGTAAACCATATTGAAGCCGTGAAATAATAATGTACGGTTCATCCGCTCTACTTGCCCATTGGAAGAAGCGCGATGGCTGGATGTTCGAATCTTATGAATTCGGAGAATTTTACACACCTCCTGAAAGAGTTCACTTTCAAAATTTGTCCCTCGGTCCGACAATATTTCCAACGGGCACCATGTGAGAGGACGGGTAAACACTCCACCCATTTAGTAAAATGATCTGTGACCATTAAAATATATTCGTTACCCCTCGGTGTATGGGTAAAGGTCCCAAATAATCTATATGTATTCTTTCCATCGGGAACCCAGAATAATATGGAAGCAGTGAATGTTTACTTTTTTCTGCTTGGCTTCTGTTTGTTACATACCGGTCATGCCGCAATGAAAGTTTCAATATCTGACGATAAATTTGGCCAATAAAATCGGAATTTCTCTGTATCTGTGCTCGGCTCATCCTTACAAACTTCATGAATTGCCTTTATTAGTTGCCGTGGACAGGTGAAATGTTTGCGTGTCAATTACCTTAAATTATCTGTCAACAGACGAAATTATTTGTAGTTATTTATGAGACTTACTGAAAATACCACCATTGATTTGGAGACAAAATACAAGTATAAGAAAACCATTGTACAGCTAATTGGAAGAGCAAGAACACATTGCCATTGCTAAATATTCAGAAATCTGTATTTATTCTACATTTTTGTATTGAATATACCAAAACTTGGAAAAGAAGGAAAGTTATTCATGCCTATCCACAACATTCGAAACCCTGAACGGAGACCGAACACTTTCCCAATTTCGAAATAAATAAAATAAACTTCTAAATCTAACCTCTCCCTTGAGAAATATCAGCAACTTCAATATCATCTGTGGCATTTTCCTGGTCTTCAGTCCTCACGTTCCCAAAATATCTCGCCATATCTGGCCTGGTTTAAATGCTGCTTTATTCTTTCCAAGATTACGCTTTGCAGCAGTTCAGAATAAATCAAGCTTCTTTCGTCGGATTCCAGGTCATTATGAACAATATAAGTATTGTTCTGCATTTCGGAATACATTTGGATGCTCCTGGTTATTTAATGTCAAAGACATAATATGCCTTAAAGGCAAGGTCCAATGCCTCTAACACAGATCACACGGCACAATCGTTTCGACGATTCTACGACCAATTCCACGATTGTGCGGCTTGACATCCACAGTGCTACGGCAGTTTAACGATTCTGCGACCAGGCTGATGCGATAAACACGAAAAAAACAAACTAATTCCAGAAATACGAACAGGAATGTACCATATATTATATTTCTAATAGGTACGGCGATCTTCGATTCGATATTCTGTAGAAACTTCAGCACTGGACAGTTAGCACAACAATACATAAATAGACCGGTTGTTTTGGTTTTACACACATCACTGTGTGTAGCTATCGACCTACTGCCAAAATTTGTGGAAGGAACACAATAGTACAAGACCATATCATACAACTGAAAAACTTATACAAACATTGTACCCCAAAAAGAAATATGTGGTTCATTATATGACTTTGAAACTGTATGTACAATTGGGGATGAAAGTCATGAAGATCATAGAATTCTTAAGTTCAATAAGTGTTGTTGGTTGAAGGAATATGTTGACTTCAACATAAATCAAAGAATTAACTGTAGCAGTCAGATTGAAAAATCTTTCTGGAAATTGATGACCAACTCGGTCTATGGACGTCTACTCGAAAATGTTAGGAAACGTGTTAATCTGAAACTTATTACAGATGAGGGTAAACTGAGGAAATACATTGCAAAACCCTCATTCAAAAGATTTGAAATTTTCAACGAGGATCTTGTAGCAGTGCAGTATTCTAAAATTAAACTTGTGTTGAACAAACCAGTTTTTGCTGGGGCTGCAGTCTTGGATATCTCTAAGTATGTTATGACAGACTTCTATTACAATTATATCAAGAAAATGTACCCCGGTGAACGTAGTAATTTGTTATATACTGACACAGATTCTCTTATTTTGAAAATGAACACTCATGACATCTATGAAGATATGGATAAGAACAAGCATGTGTTTGACCTAAGTAATTATCCACAAACACACTCCATTTATGATCCAAACAATAAAAATGTTTATGGAAAATTCAAGGATGAAACTGCAGGAGTTCCAATTTGGAAATTTTGTGCCCTTAAACCTAAATTGTATGCTCTGAAATATGGAGACCAAGAGAAAGTGCGAGCAAAAGGAATTGACAAAACAAGTAGTGAAATGAAGTTTGATGAATATGCACAATGTCTAATCGAGGGCAGTAGAAAAACACATTCATTCAATCGAATTACGAGTAAGAAACATCTACTTTTTTGTTCACATTTCATCAAGACTTCACTTTCAACATTCTGTGACAAAAGATACTACCTATCTAATGGAGTGAATTCATTGGCTTATGGACATTATAAAATAGAGCATGAACAAGAAGATGAATATTCAAATTAATTAATATCATGTCTATAAGATATAAGCATACTGAGCGATCACTAAACAATCATTTCAGAATCATGCCTACAAAATGATAATGAATAGTGATGTATATACATGGTATGAGACATGTTGTAGACAGGAATATGATATAATTGGATAGTGTTCACTCAGTATGCAAATGGAGTGAATTATTAATAGTTATTTTCTCTTTAAAGCGATATATTTCATTATTTAGGAATCACCAACCTCCATATTTAAACACAAATATTCAACTGGGGAGGGGGTGGACTAACGAGCGTCAAAATATAGAGTTGGTGATTCATAAATATTCAGTGTATCGTCTTAACTTGTGATAGAAAGATAGAAAAATGTATATATGCATACATATATTTATTTAGTAGAATATATAGTGGTACACAAAAATCAACATTTGTAAAAAAATGTAAAATCAACAAATCTGAAGATGAAATGCAACAAAAGTAAATAGAGGATTCAGAATACAATTTTACACCATTTATGTAGAATAGATCATGGAAGGACAAACTACTTAGTATGATAGTGGCTTACTTATACCCCTCATCTAAAAAAAATCATCTGCACCACAACTGGGGAATAGATCCGGGAGGGGGGGGGGGGGGTGGGGTCAAAATGTGATAGCATAAAATGTTACACCATTTTATGTAGAATAGATCCTGGAAGGACAAATTGTGATAGTATCTTACTTATACATGTACCTCATCATCTATCTAAATCAAATAGTCTACAGCACAACCTTGGAGGGGGGGGGGGGGTAACTTGTATACTGAATAAAAATCTTTGTTGCATTTCACCACTCAGTATAACACTTTGATCACAAAAGTACTGGAGGCATTTATAAGAGTAATATCTTCATGTAGTAATAATATATATAATAGTAAAAAAACAAACAAAAACAATGTTTAAACAGTTTTAAATATACAAATTAACAATGCTGAAGATGGGGACTTGCAACAAAATAATATGGGATTTAAAATATATATGGCTTTATTCTGAATCTTGTATTATTTTGTTGTAAATCACCTCTCAGTCTAACACTTTTGATCACAAATATACCTGAGACAATTACAACAGTATATGTGTAAAAACCAGTATTCTGATACTTTCTCCTGAGTATTAAATACACCTAGTATACAGTAATGCCCTAAGTAATCGATCTCTTAACAAAAGCAGAATTATGGGTAACTTTTCAGGATTTAGTCGGAAATATGGCTTGTTGCCATTCATCGGAAAGCCGAGAGCTTTCCGATGAATGGCAAGAAGGCATATTTCCGACTAAATCCTGAAAAGTTATCCATAATTCTGCTTTGGTTAAGAGGTCGATTACTTAGGGCATTACTGTAGGTGGTTTATGTAAATAAAAAGTTAACTGTTGGAAGAGTGATAAGTTTATCTCATTTCAAGATAATTCCCCTTCTCCGTCTGGTATACATGTATGCTCTTTATGTAAATAAAATGTGAACTCTTGGAAGACTGAATAGTTTATCTTATTTCTGGAATTTGTGTCCTCCCCCTTATGCAATACATTTTTTTTATCAATATGGTGATAGGTTTAACAATCTTCTTTCTTATAGACTTAAAAACTGAGGAGAGAAATAATCTGAGATGAACATGTATTTTTTGCAATGAATATAGAATATGAAAAAATATATAATCTATTTAAAAATAGAAAACAATCCACACAATCGCAGTTTTCAGCACACAACAATAAACCCTTAAGCGAGATCAGTGAGGGTGGGGTGGGGCGTATTGGATTAATCAATTTCAGGTTACACGGTTTAGTGCCAGGTACGTGTAGCGCTAAAACCACAACACCGGAACTCAATTAATCCAATATGCATCACCCCTTTTACTGTTCTTGCTTATAAGAGTGGCTTATGAGGTAGAAAATGATATGATTGTAACATATTGCAATGGAATATAGAATATGAAAAATATTTATTCCACACCCATTGACGTGAGGTACATGTATTCAACGGAATCCCAGCCATTGAATACATAGTAGTGTATACCTCTAGTGGAATACAAGCCGGAACTATTCTTGTTGACGTTGTCGCCAAGAAAGATGACGTACGTTACGTCGATCATCCGCTTCCGGTGATCCCCCATAATTACTGGCTATTTGTCAGACTTTATCACAATAAAGGTGGCTATAGTAACAATGGATATGACATTCATGGATTGAACTTATCTGAATGAACGGTCTAGAATAAATACAGAACACAACTTGCATCATAATCTCGAATCTTTTATCGAACTCGTTGCGGACGGCGCAAAGTTATATATATCCTTGCACCATCCGCAACTCATTCGATAAAAGATTCTGGATTAAAATGCGCGTTGTGTTCTGTCTATATATTCTATTTATAAATAGAAAACAATCCACACAATCACAGTGTTCAGCACACAACAATACACCCCTAAGCGAGATAAGTGAAAAAAAGGGGGCGTATTGGATTAATCAAGTTCCGGTTCTGTGGTTTTAGTGATCTGGTTTTTTTTGTGTAAAAACCAGTATCCTGATACTTTCTCCTGAGTATTAAATACACCTAGTATACAGTAATGCCCTAAGTAATCGATCTCTTAACAAAATCAGAATTATGGGTAACTTTTCAGGATTTAGTCGGAAATATGGCTTGTTGCCATGAGAGCTTTCCGATGAATGGCAACAAGCCATATTTCCGACTAAATCCTGAAAAGTTATCCATAATTCTGCTTTGGTTAAGAGGTCGATTACTTAGGGCATTACTGTAAGTGGTTTATGTAAATAAAAAGTTAACTGATGGAAGAGTGATACGTTTATCTCATTTCAAGATAATTCCCCCTTCTCCGTCTGGTATACATGTATGCTCTTTATGTAAATAAAATGTGAAAATTCTGTAGAAAACTATCTACACAACAAAACAATATTACTGGTTTTGAAAGTAAAATAAAAAACAACAGATTTAAGTTGAAAATTGTCATCAGCACTACATCCACATAATCGGAACTCGATTAAACCAACACACCTCACCCCTTCACTGATCTTGCTTATAAGACTGGCTTATGAGGTAGAACAAATGATATGAGCATTCATCACACTGGTTTTAGAGGTATAAAAAAGCCAGATATCACTAAAACCACGGTACTTTATTAACCAATACCCCCCACTGATCTCGCTTATAACACTGGCTTTTGAGGTAGAAAATATGAGTGTTCATCACCCTCCCCCCCCCCTACTGATATTGCTTATAACACTGGCTTTTGAGGTAGAAAATGATGTGTTCATCACACTGGTTTTTGAGGTAGGCACAAACAAAAGAAAAAAACATTAAAATTCTATAGAAGACTATTTACACAATGACATAGATGTATGTCACCACAAAAACAATTATACTTGTTTTTAAAGTAAAATAAAAAAATCAAGAGATTTGAGTTGAAAATTGTCCTCTTTTTCCAACTGTAACGAAGGAGGTGGTGTTATATCGTAGTATAGAATCGTTGAAAAAGCCTCGCCTCATTTCTGTAAATGTGAAGGATAATACTGTTATAATAAAGAGCATGTTTTTTTTCTGTTTGTCAAATGTATATGACAATGTCTATCCATTTTTTTTCTCCAAAACGACCCAACCCTCTCACTGATTTGACTTATAGCACTGCTTTTGAGTTAGAAAATAAGTGTTCATCACATTGGTTTTAGAAAAAAACCATCTCCACAGTGACATGAGTGTCACCACAAGACATTAATACTGTGTTTAAAGTGAAATAAATAGAATATTCTTTTTTCCAACTACAAAAGGGGGTTGGGGTTTTAGCATTATAGTATAGGATGGTTGAAAAAGCCCCACCCCACCTTATTTAAGTAAATGTGAAGGATAATAGATGTTTTTTTCTTCTGTGTCAATATATATGTCAATATACAATAATACTCTAATTAATCAACCCTTAACCAAAGCAGAATTATGGGGTAACTTTCCAGGATTTAGTCGGAAATATGGCTTGTTGCCATTCATCGGAAGCTCTCAGCGAGCTTTCCGATTAATGGCAACAAGTCATATTTCCGATAAAATCCTGAAAAGTTACCCCATAATTCTGATGTGGTTAAGGAGTTGATTAATTAGACCATTACTATAGCTAGACCTCTCTTAAACATCTATGAAATAAGTCTCTTTGAATTTCTGGTCATCCAAATGGTAACAGAAAATGTTAATCACCGTATTTGAAACACCTATCTCTTGTCCAAAGCTGTGTGATTAACATTCTCAAAATGTATTGACACAGGGAGTTGAGGACAAATTATGTTTCCCCCAATTGAACTAAGTAAATATTCACATCACATGAAAGACTTGTGGAACAAAAGGTATCAGTTACAACCAAAATCTAATAATTGTTATCTCAACACTAACCCCACCTATAAATACCTACTCCGGGTAGCCATACCTCATTCTGTGATCATTTTGCTCCTAAATTTATCTCTTCAAGATGGTACGTGATTACAACAAAGATTTGCTAATAAACTTTGGAAAGAAGACAGCGAAGGTGAATTTCTTCCATGGAACCAGATGGTTCCATGTATTTTGCCAAACACTGGGGCATTCATTTTCTATCAATGGAGATGTAGAGAACTTTTTTCTGGCAATTTTGCCAGACATAATCCACCAATTAGATACCAGACAACGGGATTCAGTGTGGCAAGTCTCCAAAGTTGTGTCGAATGGAGTCTTGAGAATGCATTATATCCAAATCCTGAATTCAAAAGCAAAGTGTAGCATATGGATGTGTACACGTGAGGGTGTGAAGACATCATTGGAGTTGACTAATGAAGAAGTCCATATGCTGGATGGTCTAAGCATTGCAATCGTACATGCAGCACGTGAAATGGTGGAGAGTGCAGAACAAGCAAAGAATGAGGTATGTACAACTAATGATATTCTAGTCTAACTGGTCTCCTCCTTGTTGATCACCAAATAGAGTTTTTATATTTTAAAAGTTATTTCTAGGTTGATCCACATTCAATGCTGGTACAACAATGCCCTAAGTAATCGACTCCTTAAACACAATAGAATTATGCGTAACTTTCAGGAATTAGTTGGAAATATGGGTTGTGAGGGCTTTCTAATTGAAAAGCAGTAAGCCATATTTCGACTAAATCCTGAAAAGTTACCCATAATTTTGCTGTGTTTATAGAGTTGATTACTTAGGGCATTACTATATATTTTGTAACTAATAGTATTCAAGTCTAACAGGTCTCCTCTTCATTGTGGACCTTCGAAGTGGTTTAACAGGTTTATTTGTTAATTCATCCACAATCAATAGTGTGTGTATATAAATCATTGCACGATCGAATTGAGCCTTCATATATATCTTGAGTCTTGCACATATTAATGTCACTAGAGAGATTAGTACAGCTGTGAAAACAAAACAAAACAGGATAATAATTTAATGTTAGCATATTAGAAAGGAGAAGCAGCCATATAGACATTTTTTCTCTATATATTTAAAGTGAACACATAACATCATTCACTTTTACACACTTTCCTTCGGAATTCTGCGAGATTAAAAGTGTCTATAGACTCTTCGTCTTCCAAAACCCTGCTTTGTCTTCTCCTTCGCCTCCTCACGATGCACAGCATGATGACAATTATTATAAATTTCTAAATTTATCTGGTTAAATTTCGAAATTTAAGTGGATAAATTTCTAAATTTATTTGGATAGATTTCTAAATTTATTTGGATAAATTTCTAAATTTATCTGGATAAATTTCTAAATTTATCTGGATAAATTTCTAAATTTATGTGGATAAATTTCTAAATTTATCTGGTTAAATTTCGAAATTTAAGTGGATAAATTTCGAAATTTATGTACATTTATACCGACCATCCGAATCTCTTGACCATTTAAATGTTAATAAATCTCATCTGCGAAGAAATTTGAAAATGTGGAGAAATTTATCTACATTTATACTGCCCATCCACATTTATTAATGGCATAAATGTAGATAAATTTCGAAATTTATCTACATTTTCGAAATTTATTCATGGCATAAATCTGCATAAATTTATTGAAATTTATGCTGTGTAAATTTTCTGTAAATTTGGAAGTTTATTCAAGCATAAATTCCAATAAATTTCGGAATTTATCCAAATTTATGCAATGCATAAATTAGAATAAATGTGAAATTTATTCTCATTTATTCCTAATTTATGCAAGGCATAAATTCCACTTTTCATGCAGTGCCAGTTGTGCCTGATCTGTTAATATCCAAGCAGAACCGCCAGATAAATGCCTGTTTGCAGTACCACATCAAGTCACACTCAGAAATATGTGCAAATATAACTTTTTCTCCTGAGATTTGCATGGAAATCTCCATTCAAAATTGATCACTTGGGATCACTTGGCCTCCCCCTAAATTCAAAATTGGTCACTTGACCACCCCCTCCCTTAAAGGTACGGTTGGCCTTGGCGGTGGGTATCCTGTGAAAATATTTCCACCCGTCAAAAACCGCCTCAAACAGAAAGAACAACAAAATGTAGACAGACTTTGTCCGTATACAAATAAGAAATATCGCATAAACAGTATGTTATTGTCATATATTTGACCATTGTTATGTAAACAAAAGCATAAAAAGTTACTTTTCTGGTGTTTGTTTATATTATGATGGCAAACATAAAGAGCGTTCTTTGTTGGTGAATTCCTGATATGGAACGAATAAAGAGCGTTTATGCCATTTGTGTGCGATTAGCCAGCAGCATTGTGCTGTCTTCTGTAACAAAATCAGGCACTTGCTTATGTAAAATATAGTAAATCTTTATGATAACATGCTGTTTACGCGATGGTCATGGTATATATGAAAGAAACTGTATGCGTTTTAATGTTTTTCTGTTTACGGTGATTGGAACAAATATGAATATTTTCGACAACTAAGGCCTCACGTGCCTTTAATTAGGACATTGTTTTGATTAAATAGAATAATGCAAATACAAATCTCTGTAGCGAAAATTACATATGTAGCGGTCACTCTGGAACTATTTCACATGTGATACATGGCACATTGGATCAAGTGATCGACGTGTTTCATTCAGCTGAACGTGTATTGAAATCCTAATTATCGAGAGAAAATTACGTTGCAAGCCCTATAGATTATTACATTTATGGTGTGGCCAATGCCGGAATTTCCAGCCCCCATAACTACAAATACACGTACCTTGTTGTCTATTTCTGTTTTTGTGTACTATTTCACTTCTCTTGCTCCGGCAGCTTATCAGACAAATTGATATGTCGGTTGGAAAGCCAACACACAAACGACAGCGAATGGGACAGTATTGGAACGGGGTCAATCAGACACGCTCATTTTCACGTTCACTGCAAGACCAATCTATGAACAAAGGCCGCGGCGGCATGGAAGTCGTGATGGGAAACACTGATGACCAGATGAACGCACACACATCTTTGGAATTTTGTTTTTAAATGCGCAATACCAACACATATTTATAACAAATGGTGTGGCTACTGACAATGAACGCAATAATATATGTCTTGTGATTTGCGCTACAGCATGAATAGCTTCTGGGTACGAATGATGAGGTGTTCAAATGATTTTATATATCACATATGAAATTACATACATGTCTCATGTCCACTCGCAACAAAGAGAAAGTTTTACGCACGTGGTATAGAATATTTGCAGACAGGTGTATAACCTATTTCGTGGGTCTATCTGATTGACTGCGGTTAATCAGCGTCAGTGAATATGGAATTTCCTGGTCTGTTTCAATTTAAGAAGTGAAATAATGGTGTGCAATCTTCAACCTGAAGAATCTGAGTTTTGAATGTTCGAAAGTTTTTAAAATTAAAGACATTATAGTCACTTGAAGTTTGAAGTATGGTTTAGGAATGTTCCATTTAGCCAAATGGTTCCAATGTTTTGCAAAAATATCTACACGGATGGTTAGTGGTATTTTGGTTATGACACACCCGGATTGGGTTAAAATGTCGATTTAAAAATATATAGATCGCTGTACATGTATCGGCATCGTATGTACGCATTATACAAGTAACCAGAATGGTTTTAATGTGTTCAAGTTTCGAACAAACCAAGGTTGATCAGAGTTGACAAGTCGGAAAGTAAGAAATATAACTGAATAATAAACAAGAAAAGAATGAATAGAAAATGGATGGTGCCATGATAAAATCTGTTCCGGGAATTATTTGAGTGTCTGTGAGTTACAACCAAACGGATATATGTCTAAACTGTTTGTTGACGGCACAAATTACTCGGAACAAAAATAGTATGAAAAAAGAGAACTTACCTTTAATGGAATTTAAATGGATTCGAAAATAATCCTATTAATTCCATGAAAATTATACTGTTTAAAAACATTTGAACCATGGCTATGTTGAAAACATTAACATGAGAATTAGATCCAGGCAAAAGGAAAATTAGTACACCACTGGCTATTTCTAGCGAAAACACAAATGAGCTGGCATTTCGGGGTACATATACAGGAGACAATGACCACTGAATACCCGGGTCACTTCGATGAAAGACCGCTGTTCACAACAGCAATTCATAAATGAAACTGCCCCAGGGTATTAATTATGCAAACTGGTCAAAACTGTCCACCCGGGACGATGGTAGATTTACACTGACTGCACGGGAGAAGATACATGATCTCATGGTTATTGATGCATGCTAAATTGATTGATGTCTTACACCCATGAGAACCTGTTGTGTTTGTACTGTATGAACTAAAAGTGGTAAGTATATACATTTCATTTAGCAGTTAAGCTGTGGTCAGGAAAAAATAAAATTCGTATGGTGACCTATCTTGATTTTAGTTAAAGGGACATGTGAATGAAGACTAGCTTACGCATTCCGTTTAAGAGTTGTCTGAGGTCATGAAAATATAAGTTAGTCTTTGGCTGTAGATTTTAAGTTTAAAGGGACATATGAGGATGAACTGGGAATACGTTTAAGCGATAACTGATGTCAGAAAAATAAAGTTTGTATAGCGAACTATTGAATTGTTTTAAAGGGACATATCATGATAATAATGTAATGTAGGTTGTATTAAAAACCCATATATAATTAGCTATGTGAACCAATAAGCCAAGCAAATTGTCTCATGAGTTGTACATTTTATTCCATTTCACAAGGAATATATATATATATATATATAATCGATGGCATTCATATAAAATGTCCTTGGTGTGGGAGTTGTTTATGTTTATGAGAGTTGTTAGAATTTCAGTTTTTTCAAATTGAAATGTGAATCGGTTACATTGTAAATTCAAGGTGATTTGACGGGTGTTCCCAAATGCGGGGCCCGTGAGATTTAATTTGGCATTTTCACGGCAATGAAATAGAGGTTCGACTCGGGAAGTGCGTGGTTCCACACGCCGATGCCAACAAATTGGGACATTGGGACATTTAATGCTATAGAGCATTTGTACAAGAGCAATTGTACATGATGGCATAGGTGGGGACGTTATGCCCCAATTACAATGATAATCGGTAATGGTCATTTTCAAGGTTGAAAGCGTGTTGTAACGCTATTGACATTACCCAGATAATTCATTTCAGTTCTTACACAACGTATATGAAGTCCTTTCCACTAGACAGTACTATGTTGACCCTTTATTTATGCCCAAATTCAAGATCGAGTTGAACTTTATTCATCTTTCGTATCGAAACAAGGCAAATATAGCCCTCGACAGGAAGTCACACCCTAGATATTAAACCATATTGACCCTTAACACATTTACGCCCGAATTCAAGATCAAGTTGAAATTTATTCAACTTTCGTATCGAACAAGGCGGTTTAAGCCATGACGGAAAGTCACACCCTAGATATTAAACCATATTGACCCTTAACCAATTTACGCCTGAATTCAAGATCAAGTTGGAAATTTATTCGACTTTCGTATCGAAACAAGGCCATTATACCTTCCGACAGAAGTCATATCTGGATCAATCGATCAATCATTCATTCGGAATCTAGCCAAGATGCTCGGGAATGACCGGGAAAGGCACCGTTGTTCTCCAACGCTGGATCTGGATCAACCGATGAGTCAGAATATAGCCAAGATAAACGGGGTTAATAGGGAGAGGCACCATTAACTTCCAACGCTGGATCAGAACTAACTCTCCAGAACCAAAGCTTATTCTAGGATTATGACATTCTTCTGTTTCGGACCAATTCATAGCAATCGAAGGTTTTGCTCGACTAAAGAAATTTCGGAGTGTGACATTCCTGTGATGGGAACTTGTAGGATTATGACATTCTTCTGTTTCGGAACAATTCATATTCCAAATGGGATAGTTTAAATCTCTCATAAAGTTTTTTGTCTTAGGACAAAAATCTTGAAAAAGGTGATATGAGTTATGTAATACTTTCGACGATACGTATGTAAGTATGGTTAATCTTAGCTGAGAGGTCAGTGTCCTGGCCTGATGTTGGGAACAACAACTCTCAGGTGAATGATTTAGATCATTGCCTCTGGGGTTCACTGCTTTCATCAAAACAAGTTATTAATTGTCCATCTGTTGTTGATGGAATTGTCCATCTGGTGTTGATGGAAGTGGCACACACGTGTTCCAATCAAATCACGACATCTGGGGTTCAGGGCGTTTCCTCTCAGCCCATATATACCAGACAGAGCCAAACTCTCTCTGACTTGACTCACTCTTGTTTCTGAACGCACACTTGATACTAACGTGCAGCGTGAGAAGATGTTGTTGTATTATTCTCCGTGGCCACCTTGTATATAGTTGTACAATAAATGTCATCAACGTGTTTCCAAGAATTCCAACTTAATGGTTAGAACCTGTGGGACCAGTAGCCCGAGAGAGTGGTACAAATCACAATGCCGTCCTTTCGGCTGGTTGGCCTTATCCCAAATTGCCTGTGCTATTTGTTTATAACAAATATGAAAATCGTGCATTGTATTAAGCTTAAGTTAATAAAGCTATGTATACCTAATAAACTGTGTTAATATTGTAAACTAAAAGTTTATGTTGAGCAAGTTTTATGTATGCAATGCATGTAGTGAGTGATGAAGAAATAATATAGATATCGATTGATTGCTTTAGTTTATTATGCATTGTGGTTAATACAATTTGGTTTGAATTTAATTAATCCCAGCAGGGTATCGGCAACGCCACCACGAGGACAATTAATCAAGCGAGATACCCGTCCTCGTGCCGGGCGTTCAGATGTTCGCTCGACCCCGAAATTACTAATAAGCTGACCCGGTCGCAGGTCTATAACAATCTTTTCCTTCGTAAAATTGATTTTATGTGCTACAATAGCTGCACGGTTCTATGTGTAGTTCTGACAATTATATTTAGTATCATGTGAACTTGAGATTACGAGGTCCGCCTTGACATTTTTAGTGCGTAATTCAGATTCAAATTACGCCAACATGAACCTATTTGCATGAGGATATGTTGCGTTATTTGATCCACATATACTATTCCCCATGGCATTTAATGAACCTAAATCAACTTACCAGATGTACGCTCTTTATAATATTTTCACTGTGGTCCGCGCCATAACAGAAAATAACCGACAAATGGCATTATGGTCTTACTTCAGAATCGAATATCCAGGTTAAATATCACTGTGGAGGATATGCTCTAGGTCTGAGACCAAACATTTACCCCAAAAATTGTGGGGGACGGCTTGTGCAAGCAAAAAGCAATAGCCTCACGACCCGGTTTATGGAATACTAGTTAAGAGCAATACTTACTGGCGCAACCGCATTCGCTGTCCCATTAGTCGAGGCCGAGATTGTTCAGGGCGCAGTCTACTTCGACCCTCATCGTTCAAATGTATTTTGTCCCGAAGCAACCCGGGTACCTCCCGCGATCGTCGAGTTAACGGCCAAAATACAGCGTCCGTCACCTCTGCCTGGAACCGAGCCCGGAGCCTAACATTCAGCGTGCGAACTTTGCGGCTGTAGTCCACAACGACCGTAGGATCCGTGGATCATGTCATCGGCTTGGGTGGGAGACGAACAATTCAACGAGTGGACACGAAGGCCTAATTTTGATTTCTCAATAATATGGAGGAGGTCGTCTGCGTATATTTTGTACCACAGAGGTGATAGTATTTACCTGCCTTGTTATTTACCTACCTTGTTCCTTGTATACGGAGTGTCTCGATGCAGCCTATAAAGTGTGTCGAGTAGCTCCGCCTTTTAAATCCAGAGTCCAACAACACAATGCTCGTTTGAGATTGTCGAGGTAATGGGGCCGAATAATAGTTGGTATCGGCTCTTAAAGGCACGTGAGGCCTTAGTTGTCGAAAATATTCATATTTGTTCCAATCACCGTAAACAGAAAAACATTAAAACGCATACAGTTTCGTTCATATATACCACGACCATCGCGTAAACAGCATGTTATCATAAAGATTTACTATATTTTACCTAAGCAAGAGCCTGATTGTGTTACAGAAGACAGCACAATGCTGCTGGCTAATCACACACAAATGGCATAAACGCTCTTTATTCGTTCCATATCAGGAATTTACCAACAAAGAACGCTCTTTATGTTTACCATCATAATATAACACCAGAAAAGTAACTTTTTATGCTTTTGTTTACATAACAATGGTCAAAGATATGACAATAACATACTGTTTATGCGATATTTCTTATTTGTATACGGACAAAGTCTGTCTACATTTTGTTGTTCTTTCTGTTTTGTGGCGGTTTTTGACGGGTGGAAATATTTTCACAGGATACCCACCGCCAAGGCCAACCGTACCTTTAAGGGCGCTTATACTTGTTTTGTCGCTGGTCAAAGCAGGATAAAATTATTTAAACACCACTGACGATAGGATTTCGTAATCAATCCCGACCAATGTACGCGAGGAATGTTTTCACCCGATCCTGCAGGTTATTGACTTGATAGGAAATGGAAATGCATGTTTATGTTAAAATATTTGATAGTGATGTTAATAGGTCTATGCCTAAATTGGCAATTTCTTTATATGTACGTGTACTTCAGTAATTGCACTGTTTTTGGTGAAGTTCTGAAATTTGGTTGAACATTGGTTCACATCTCCATCTGCCGTGATCCCGTACACATATATTTAAACGGACTTGGCTGATTCGAGCGTCCATATTGTGTCCACGTAATTTGGAAGGAGGTATAAGATGGGTCGACACAGACGATATATTTGTATACCGGCTTCATATATGCACTTAAATACTTACCGTGGGGTGGTCGATTTCGTTGATATTTTCGACGATGTTAGTAGAATTCTACATTCCCTTAGTTGGCACAGCGCATGAGTATTAACTTATCAGTTTGATTCACGTCCACAATGTCGTGAATTAGAATGTAATTATGAGAGTTCCCTCGAAGCATAGGTGTAGATCAGAGTAATTTGATATTTATGTATTGCCTTGGTGGTAGCAGCTACCAGAACCGAAAGGCAATCATTGCATTTATGATGTGCTACAGCTACCACCATTGGCTATATATACATTGGTTTATACTCTCATTTGAGTTTTCCTTTTGCGGCCAAATATCGGCTTTCCCGAAACGGCACAAAACTGTTCAGCTTTCTCCCCGCTGTTTCATCCTTGGGTAAGCGCAATCGCTGTGCACGCAGGGCCACATTGTCGCAAGATGGGTTTGTGTTCAACCATTACGAATTCCACGTTGTTGACAAAAACTATTCTCTATCAGATCAGAGTTAAAATATTTTGGTACTAGGCTGTGCTTCCCGTCCAAAAGTTTAGCACAAAACCTAGCAAAGTGGAATCGATGTGCTGGCGTGTTTCCCTTGTTATAAGATGTTTGCAAATAAGTTTGGTCTTCAACTATATTGCTTTCCCATTTGAGAAACAACTGGAGGATACTTTTCAACTCAACCAGTCGATCGTCGACTTTTGATATTATTGGTCTTACGCCAGTAAAGAGCTCGATTATGTAAACATTTCATCACGTAAAGCATGTTGGGAGTCCAGAACGTCTATGGCTAGATTATTACGCATTTTCGTACCGGAAGACAGCTCAAAATGTTCATGCTTTAATTTATTATGTAGACGAAATTCCATATTATATTCATGAGCCAGTGCTCCCACACGATAGGTTTTTTTGTCTAGCTCTAAATATCGCCCTTTGGCGTGTTTGTGATCTTTGCTTCTGGATTCTACATGTTGTTATTTCGAATTTTCTTGATGACGTGCATCACATCCTGTATGACGGCCACGGTCATACACTGTACATATTTATCGCGTTATAGTGTAACTGCCGAAGAGATGCTCCCTTGGGAACGAACATGTCCACGAATGAGCGATTTGATGCTGCCCCATCTGTCATCGCATAGTCAACTTCAAACCAATATTCGCCAAGCTGATCGACGGCGTCCCAAAATAGATATGCAGTTCATGAGCGGGGGCACGATCAGAACCATAGTAGCGTACCGGCCACCTGAAAACAGTATGCCCATGGAACACAAATTGTAACGCATATGATGCAAGTTGAACTTTATTTCACCTTTTGGTCCGATTTTTCGGATATCGTTATTTAGTTACCCCATATCAACTTCGCCTACGAGCTTCCAATTGTCACCTTCGCGGGTGAACTGCAAATCGTTTTGCCGAGAAATCTCGTCTATTAGGATTCCTCCTCTTTTACCGAAATCAGATATGTTTTGTCTCAATATTTCAGAACTTAGGCCGGGGAATTGTTTTATGGAATTTTTATAATAGCGCATTAGTCTGGGTGATGGCAGAGTTAACATTCCTAAATGGTGTATGTCCCTACATGCAGCAGGGGAACGACAGCACATACCAAGGCAGACTGATATTACAGCCTTGTCCAGCGTCTTGCGTATGTATTCACTCGGCTATTTTTAATTGGTCTTTAAATAAAACGGCAAGTTTGTCAGGCACAACTAAATTTTGGACTAGGTCCAGCATTTCGGTGTGGTCCGTGTCTGGTTGCACCGTTTCGGTTTCACTCGAAGCAGCAGGGGTGTCCACTTGTTATTTGGCCTTTTAGCCGGCGGATTGTCATCGTTAGAAGATTCCAAATGTTTTCTTTTATTATTACCGCGCACTTGAAAAACCTGATGGCACGATCGACATGCACCATCAGTTTTCAGTGTTTTTATACCGAGGCAATTTGTGGATCTACTTCGTTGGTGTAGATTTTCTGTATCATCATTCTCAACCCAATTCTCTTCAATATGACCTTCCTTTCTGACAACCTTGTCTGTCAGGACACCATCATACAACCTTATTTTTTCGCGGAAGATCATCCACCCTGACATTAACATACTGCGGTTCAAAATTTTCTAGATTAACAGTGGGATAGATTTTCCCCGGGCTTTTAGTACAAGAGAGGGCTGGGAAATGAGCGACATATTTTGTTTAGTACCATTAACAGTCCAAATTGTTTGATGTGACAAAACTTACTTGACTTAGTGACTGAGAAATTCGGTGGTGTTTTAAAAGTTAAAAGGTTTTTTATGACCATTGATTTTGAATATTCTGCCTAGAACCGAAGCGAAGCTTCCAATCGATGGACAAGGTATTGCAGTTTGTATGGTATCATCTTTAAATTCCTTGTATATAATGTCTGCTTGCAGATAATCAGAGCTTAGCTCACTCTCTTCACAATTAACAGCCTACCTATGGAGAACTTGTTTGAAATTGTTAATCGATTGCTTAAAATTTAAATAACTAACAGTTCGTCACAGTTGACCTATATGGCGAAATTAAGTGATTATTGTCTCACAAGTCATTCAATTTTGAGACTGATAGCAAATGAAAATCCGTCATTGAAAAGTTACACGAATAATTGGAATATAATAATGAATTTGCATATGTTGATGTGAAAGATATATATTATATATCTTTCTAGAGACATTGCATTTTGATTGAACATTTGGCTTTTCAGAAATATATCACATCAGATATTTAGCTTGTGTACATGTATTTTGAGAATAATTGAGCTTCGTGAGAATATCTACGTTGTAATTTCTCCAAATGCACACCCCCTCCTCCATTGAATAAGACCAAACCGGTTTGATTTACACGCCAGGGCGTTCGGTAACCCAAATGGGGTGTAAATCAAACCAGTTTGGTATGCTCTAATTTAGTTTAGAACTCTCCAACTGGTACCTTAAACTTCCTAGCTGTTAGAAATTTCCTAAGTTTGGAGTGTACTCCAAAACCCCGCGGCCCCTTATATATGACCCTCGGACTATCGAACCCTCTGAGTATTAAACCCTCGGTTTATTGAACCCTCGGACAATTGAACACTAGGATTATTGACCCCTCGGAATAATGCACCGCCCCCTGATACCGTTTTGACCAAATGATGGGGTGATATAGAAACCATATATCAGCCCCTCTGTTGCCACGCCCCTGGTCACACCTAGTGAAACGATTTTTTACTCACCAGAGTGTCACCTGTAGGTTCTCTATTGAAGCAGTTTCAGTGATGTTGGTCATTTTAATGCTTGAATTATATCATTATATATCATTATATAAAATATAAGTGAAATCAACGTTTTTCTTTGTTATCAAGTATTGAACAAGTACAAATTGCTTTGATTTACTTCTGAGGATTGAACACGCCGCCGTGACTCTTATACCTCAAGTATATCACGTGACAACCACGCAAAATAATTTCAAATTCGAATGTCAAGCGATATTCGAATTTTGCGCGCAGAGCGCTGTCAGTTTACAACAGCGGTCATGATTACATAGTCGTCCAAGAACACACATAAAGTGGTGTGAAACACTCCGGTAGGATGATCAAATAGATATGGAGAATAATCGTGCTCAAAGTAGTTATTTTTTTTTACGAATATTAATCCAAATTGACAACACACGCCGTCGTACTTATATTTTAGTTAAGTGCAATGACTCTGGGTGGCGAAATAGTTCGCGTTAGTTTTTTGCCGATTGTTGCGTCCCGAATTGAGGTGTAAATATTTACAATTGAGCGTAGTTCAGACGATGTTTTCTATGGAGTGATGTGGTGGATTCATTTGAAATTTATTTTCGGATTGGATTGGATTGTTTATTTGCACAAATTAAATACATAATACACAAACATAATAATATATCTTTCAAATTTGCACAGGAGCGGCATGGCCAATACAGGCCGTCTTCATGCCGCCCCTTATACATAATAGAGAATAAGCAGATGGCGATCATATTGTTGTGTGACAATTGAGATGTTGCATGAGGGTCAGCTGTTGAAATAATGTGTGATCTTAGTAGAATGATACATTTCCCAGGATGGTATAGTGCCTGAGTAGTAAGTCCTCAGGACACCACAAAAGGATCCCACCACGAAACCTGCTGATTTACTGCATGTACTTACAACGAAGCCCAGGGAATATAAATATGCCGTTTCGACATTATGTTGTAAATGGTTTCCATGCAAAACTACGATTTCGTTTCCCATTGAAATAACATGGGCCACAAAATAATAAAGAAAACTTATAAAAAGATAAATATGAGTGGTGTAGACGACTGAGATTCAGCATGGGGTGTTAATGGACTGATAAAATGTTCAGATACTTACCTTCGAGACATAATTCTTTGTGGTTTCCGCGTTTGAAACTTCGAAAAAGAACTAAAAAGTCGGATTCGAAGTTCAACATGATCAATACGAAGCGGAACCAAAAACCGGCAAATAAGTGATTATCTTTATGTGACGTCACTCTAATTAATAACATGATTGTTTTTGTAATACTTACATATATGTGTGTATGACATCACTGTATATAATGTACATAAATGATATAAATAAAAAAAAGTGATTCTCGGGGAGCGGATTACTAACAGTGTTATGGCACCATGTAGAAGACAACAACCCAGCCTGTTCTCGCGAAAATCAGGACGATATAATAGGATTTGTTTTAGGTTCATAATCGGCTTAAATTCTCCTCATTATGAGTCCGTAACGAACATAATTTTCGTAAGTGTTTTAGTGCCATTATGACTGATTATAAGTTATTTATGGGCGGGGAAGTAATACGAATAGACCATCTCACCACTTACCAGATGTTCGCTCTTTAATACGTGATTACATTGTAGTCCGTGCCATAATACGGGATAACGTATAAGTCCACTGTGGGCTTATTTTGGTATCAAATAATCCAATATGAACCTATGTGACTATCATACGTTGATTATTAACGTATTTGCGCAAGGATATGTTACATGGAATACTGTAATGAGGGTTCAAGTGATACACCGAAGGTCACAGTCCTTCTATATTGTTCTCTACATACACCCACTATGATGAATTATGGATGCTGAGTATCACGTCAGTTCAGTTGTCGGGCTCCGGTGTGCGGATGTTGTTCACTCATTGGTTGAGCTGTGTGTTGTGTGCTTAGAGATTCTACAGTTATGGATTGTGGACATCTTCGTTTGAGAACACGCCATAGTTCGCCTCTAAATTTCTTACCGATTATAACATATGTGACAAAATTCATGCAGTTATTATACACGTTTAGTGATACAAGCGCATCGAAAAGAGAGGTCTGCGAAAATGTTGAATGTTCTTTGTTGATAGCTAATGTTACGACCAGTGGCGTTGTTGTGACCAGGAGTTGGAATCCCGTGGCTATTAGAATCAGTGATGTCGATGATATCGCTTTTTGTCCTTGTCTTTCTTGGCCGTGGCTTCCAGAGAAATATGTCAAGGCTCTTTTTGTTTTCCTGATGTGGCAAATGAGTAGCGTATTGCATGATGCGATGATAATGGCTGGAACCAATGAATACTTGACCACATCCAACCAAAACCAAACGTTCAAAACAAACCAGACATACGCTGGTGGCCCCGTAGGTTCACAACTCCTCAATTGGTTACCAGCGCCTGTAGATAATTTCATTCCATATATATAATGACAATTCGCCAGCAGACTTCCAATTACAACGAACACAATTTCACAGAAAACTGACTTCTTGTTGGAAAAGAACGAGTTAGAGCTCTTCAGACGACCGCATACGTGTATGGTCCGATCAACAGTTAACACAACGAGGATCCAAACGCAGATATCGGCAGAGGCATAGAGCAGAAACGAGTATGCTTTACAAGATGCGCTACTCACGTCACGGATATGCCACTGCGTTATTATGTTGGTCGCTATGGGTACAGAACCAATGTGCAAGTGAACAAGGTCTGCTAATGCCAGAGCCATAAACAACAACGATGACCGCCTTAATCGCATCGTCGCACTGGAAAATACAATTATTGTCAAAATATTCCCGATAGTTCCAATGAAGACAAGTAGGACTTGAGCCACGGCAAAAGTGAAATTCTTGGTTTCGGTGACTGTAAAGTTAGTTGTTACATTCTCCGTAAACGACGACATTGCATTCCATAATGTTGTTCGTATCACAGTCGTTGTCCCTGTATAGTTACAACACTATGGATATTAGCGTATATCGGCTGTTGTAATTACATGTGGTGTTTATTGAATGGGCGACATCGAAATTCACTGAATGGGAAGCAGACCAATTGTGTAGTTAAGTGTCACTTTTCAGCTGGACATAATGAGTAATTAAGTGCCTTTTGTGTAAGTGATTGCTATTGATTTTTACCTTCCTGAAATTGTGCGAAATCAATTTTTACAACAGTTTAGCATGTGACACAAAGCGCACTGAAGATAATTATCGGTAACGCTAAAAAGCCGAACGTACCGCCAATAAGAGTCCTAAAGCGTATCATGCTATTCCGTGCAGAATAGACATGTGTGTACTAAAGTTCCATTCATCAAGTCGATAGCTCGAACGGAGGTGCCATTGTTAACCACTAACTTGGGGCCGGTTCCGTCAGTTACGCAGAAACAAAAAAAGGCACGAACCTGACCTCCCCGAGCAGTCCGACCACGGACAGGGATATACTAGCACGCATCACATACCCCTCTGCATCCGTGGGCCATCGGGCAAGTTGCTAGCTAAAGCGGAAGTGTATGTTCGGATCCGCTATGTGCCAATATACTATATGGATACTATATGCATGTACGCAAAATTAAAAAGGCCAACATACGACAGTAACGCCCCAGGAGACCGGAGGGTATGGTTCTTGCACTATCGTGCAGAATAGACCTATATTTACCAACGTTACATTCCCCAATTCGGTACCTCGAACGGAACCGCCATTGTTAACCCCGACCGGTTACGCAAAAAAATAAAGGCCTACCTCCCTTAGCTGTCTGACCACGGGAAAGGATATACATCATACATCGAATACCCCTCTACAACGATGCCACTGACATTTGCCTGGTATTAGCATGCAACTAATTATCTCGCAAGAGGAAATCATACAGGCATTTGGAGACAAATATTAGTGGCACCGTTGGTGGAACTACAGACCTTTCACTATTCATGTTATAAAGATGCATTTTGTACGCATGTTGCCGGCACAATATGGGTTCATATGATGAAATGCCTGCAAATAACGCCAGGCGTTATGTTCAGTGTGTGAACGTATACTTGTGTACCGAACAATTAGTCACCGACCAAAATGTTTTGTTTGTTTGAACATATTTATTATGAGCCACATATACATGGAATATTTTACATATGTGAGGTAATGAACACATAGATATATATATAGGTACAAGTCTTTATTACGTCGTGAATAAGATACAAGCAGTGTATACAAATGTGACAATCAAGTCGCCGCGAAGTAAGGTCCCCGAATGGGTGATGCCTGGTGTGGGTGATGCCTGGAGAGGTGTACGAACCTCGAGATGAGATGAGTCTAGTGAAAGCATAATGTGATGGGATGTGGCTGTTTCTTATATACTATTTGGGATGCATATTAGATGAGGCGTTTGGCAATACACATCGGGATTGGTTCCGCCGTTATGGTCATTTCCCTTGACCATATTTGGGAGCCATCTTCATTGTGTGTATGTCTTCGCTGGGAGTAAGATGTGTGAGGTTTCGTTAAGAAACCGAGCACGAATATTTGAGTTTGGGGTTCTATATCTTGGGACATGTGTATAGTTTGAATCAAGTTGTGGGAGTATAATGGGGTATGGGCAATTGTATATGGCGTTATGTCACATATGTCCCCCCCCCACCCGTGTAAGATTTTTAGCGCAGCGGAAAATCTGATGTAATATCAAAATTATGGACATAACTGGGGTATTTGTGATCGTGTAATGTGGGTGAGGCTGAATGAAGTGTGATGACGATGGTGAGAACATAGTAAGTTGATCGATACATTGTAAAATTGAGTAGGATGAAGGTATGACTAATAATACATGTGGAACAAAGTTGTTTAAAAATGATAATACGCAATATTATGAGATTATGAAATAAATGGTGGGAAAAGCATACATGGGTTGGTATATAAAATGATCGTACATGCAGTCATAATGCGTGCTATATTTACGGTGTGATAATAGAATATAGAGATACAAGTATGAGAAGTAATGAATATAAAAATACGGTAATAGTGCATGGTATGTAAAGGAACTTATGGTACATATACGTACATTGGTGATATGTTATATAAATGCATGTTGTATTGTAAATAAAATCATGATTATATGTATACATTTGTGATTTTGGTTGTGAGAGACCAACTGTTTCACATCTGCCGTCAATTGCACAGGGAAATTTGTGAGAGCGTGATATCAGAGGTGAAATATTGCTTGGAATGTGGCATATGGTGTTAGCGCTGTGAATTGGTCGGGGAGACATTGATTAATGTGTCTGTTTGATAGGTGGCGAGATCCTTGATGAATCTTATTGATGGTCAGTTATATTAATGTTTGAGGTTGGCACGTGTCATAATGGCGTTAGTGTATACAGCTGTCGGGGTGTGTGTACAAGTTGACAAGAAACTAATTTTTAAGCATGTTATTTGCTATTTTTCTCGGGCTCGGCGAATGTCCCAACCCACCATCGACTGAAACCAAGATATAACGTGAGCTTGTTCGGTGTGAATTGAACTGAGCCGTGATAACGAAGCCGAATAATAGTTTGTGTCGGCTTTCGTGGGCCATTCCACATGTTTTATCAGTCTTTGGAACAAATTGACAATATGATTATGTAACTAACCCCAACTGATGTAACTAACCCCAACTGAATATAATTCAGTCATTTTTACGCGATACCATGTTTGATGAAGTATTATTGCCTCATTCAGGCAACCCTTTTTTAAACTGGTAAGTGAGGCTGGCACTTTGGTGTGAATGGCAACATTGCAGTCAGGTGTGTAAATATACTACTGACATTTTGTTAAGAATCACCTATACACATTTCATGTGATATACACAGCTTTTCATGTAGAGGCGAATTTTATGGACAATTTAAAATGAACTTCGGTATAGAAAAGTAACTATCGATTATACCATCGGGATTATTAACATGTTTAACAAGAATAAGAACAGCGAATACAGGCTACCGATAGAAACAGAAAGATGGAGTAAATAAAAAACAAAAAAGGCCAAAACAGCTGATTCAAAAGTGTGTCAATTCTGTAAATCGCAAACTGGTGATGAATACCATTTGATATTAGTTTGCCCAGAATTCAGAGCTTTAAGATGCAAATATTTACCAGGGAAGTATTATGACTTCCCAACTAATGACAAATTATATGCGTTACTTACTAAGGAAAATGAATATATTTTGAAGAATTTGGCGATTTTTATCAAATTAGGTTTACAGAAATACCTATGATGATATATGACGACGGTGATGATGACGACGACCGTGATGATGACAATGGTGATGATGATGATGATAATAATGATGATGATTACACAAAGGACCCCGAATTCGACGGCCAAATGTCACATTATGTACATGCACTGTAAATATGTTATATTGACTCTATATTTTGTGCATAATAGTAGGATTGAGTTATCAATAAAGCATACTAGTACCAAAAAGACAGTTTTTCATCTCATCTGAAAGTTGTGGGACATTATTTGCCCTCTCTCGGCAATTTAAATTTAAATATTTAATTACAATGAGTCAATACTTATTTGTATCCTGTGTTCCAAATTCAGTACCAAACATACCAGTTGTGATCGGCCGATACTACGTCACGGAGTTGAACATGCGTTTCTGAAATTAAATCCACTTACACGTTGACAATTTTGTTACCATGGATCGTCATACAATATGACGACCCCAGTTGAAGTTGCCTCCCGATCTGGCGGTCGGCGCCATATACTTTCCCTGAGACGGGTTTTATGCCAAGAATTGTGTATCTGTAATTGAGAGGTAAAAACTATTTTGACATATACTGAATTATTTAAAGTTCAGTCAATATTTACGTTATGGGAACCCTCTGATAGGATTGAGTACCTTTAACATCGAAAATAATTTTGGAGAATCCAAATATAAAAATTACAGTGAATCGGCTGTTTTACGACCAAAAAAAATAATATATGTGGTTATGAATTTCTTTACATGTTACGCGCTGTAGGCGAGAGTGATGGTACTGTAAGTTTTTATGATAAATGGTTTGGGTAGAACAGAAAAAAGTAAATTTTTTTTAGCCGGTAACTTAGTTTCAAGTGATTTAATGGAAAGGTTTTGAAAACAAGTACTGCATTATTTACCTTAAGAATGAAACATTTGGCATTGATTTTTTTTTTTGGTAGCCATTTGCGGTAATTTGACGTTTTTAATATTTTTGTTTTGTTGTGCTTTTATTTGCAATATAGAAAGGGTATGTAAAGGGAAAACAATTAAAAAATAAGAATCATTTATATTTCCATTAGTGCATTTCTTTGGTAGTAGTGCTATTTTCAAAGTTATACAGCTGGTGAATAAACATTCAGATAGTGTTATCGATTGTGGTAGAGCTTCAGTTAAGTCTGTATGACAGACACTAACGACTGTTGAATGTCGATACCATGGATGTGTATCGATTTAATGGAATGGTATATTTGGTAATATTTACATTTATGACAGATACATTGGTTGACTGCCACCCCGCAGTGGAACCTCTTTCCACATTTGTTAACGTCACTCTGTAATTCAAATGAAACACTTTTGATAATTGTTGAAGTGCTATTCCTGCGAAGAGTGGTCGCCCAACAAAAAATAGCCTCCATTTTATATGACGTTAATTATATATTCAATGCATTATCGTAACAAAAGTACGGTTTAGACTTATTTAATATGGAAAGTAGCTGTTTTCGGACAGTTCATTCACCACGCAAAAAACAGCTCTCAATTAGTTATTGTACTTTGGTTCGTAACAGAAAGAATTTGAGCAATGAATTGTGCGCACATATGCACGACTCAAATTCAGGGAAAGCAGTGTAAAATTAATCCTTTGCATTGGGCCTATCTGAAAGAAAAATGTCCACTAATGACGAGTTTGCCAAGTGCATTATTGTAAATTTACGATAGCAAATGGAATGTTAGTTCACGTTTTGGTTTATTTTAATTTACGCGTGTTCTTGGAAAATTACCATCATTTCCGGAAATTGCCGAAAATTCGGACAAGAAGGCAAGATGACGACGCTTTGAGCGCCAAAATTTTCCAAGAGAAAAGTCACAAATTCACTTACAATTTAATTACACGATAATTTGCATTTTATTTCACGCGCGTTAAGTTCGAACCATCTCGTCGCCAATATAACATGATTAGGGTTAATAAGTTACGATATCTAGTGAAATTACCTATGGAAGAAGTCTCGAACACGGAGCGATGTTGTCGGCTTGAAGTCAGCAGTAGAAGTGGACGAATTCCCGGATGACATCGCCTTCGAGAAAAGTCGGGGTCACGTGAGCCGTTCCGAGTGCGGTGGATACATCTTCGTGGTTTTCCGGATGATCTCGATAAAGAACAAGAGGGCAACACCGCTACACACACACACACACACATATATATATATATATATACAACACGAAGTTGTTGGCAGATGGAATGGTTTAGCCAGTCCGTGTAATACGAGTCTCAGGTGTCTGGACATCGACGCAATCATGTCTGGTGTTTTGCGTGCCCATGTAGCTCGTGACGTCCTGATGTGCGTGACGTCATGATCGGTTTCTAGAAATAAATCATTAAATATTGTTCATTTATGAACGATTTATTACCTAAATAAAACCAGATAACGATACAAATTAAGTATATATGTGGATTTAAATTACAATTGATGCAACCATTTAATATTGGCGTGTCCATTATTTACAGTATGTATGTCCAGTATGACGTAACATGTTCGCGGAAGGACAGACAGATAAACAGAGATCCGTACCGAAAACATTACTTGCGTCCAGCATCGACTGGCGCAAGTAATTATTCCTTTGCTTGATATGATTGATCGATTGTTGAATACATACTATTGATATATAGCTAGAAATCGCTTTAAAAGTTCAATTCATTGGATATTGAAGAGTTCATGCAATTTGATTTTAACTCCACGTTTGCTCTGTGTCGTATGATTTTAACTCCACGTTTGCTCTGTGTCGTATGTAAATCCATAAATTTAAAACCAGCCAGAATAAAAAGAAACTGCACAATAGTATGTTTACCTTGTTCAGCAATGGTCACTCTGTTACAAGAAAGTGAATGTTTTTTTGCTCAATTTCTGACAGGTTATAGAGTCATATTGATGATGGTACAGTACCTAATAAAGAAGCCATTTAATACCAACATGAATAACATACATGTACTAAAACTTTTGTCAGTAGCTTATTTCTGTACAAATCCATTGACGAATATGTGCAAAATTTAGCGCTATGACCCATCGAGTCGCATCTTTTATCGCCGCCTATCAATATTTTCGATTTCCCTTGTGTTAGTGTGTTAAATGATAGTTGATTGTCATCGATGAAATTTCATTGCTAAGCATCTGATATTCTATTCTTGGTATCTTGGAAGACAACTGACTGAATTATATGTAAAGCTGTTCAGTTGTCAAACAATCCGAAAAAAATATGCAGGGTCATTGCATTCTTGGCGAGCAAGGTGCTGCACAAAGCTGTAGATCCAAGATAAATAACTTTTTAAAAAGATATTTACAATCTGTGAAAGTAAATGTGATTTGGCAGTACCTTTCTGGCATGTGTGAAGGTCACACATCACAGCCACGTGGAACACCGGATATATTGTTGACGAGACCCAAGTCACTCACATCGAATCCGGATAGATTGAACATTTTCAAAATGGAACGATTTACACCAGATTCAAAATCATCACATAGGCGCCCAAATAGCACATCTAACATGGTTAAACATCATTGAATTGTTCACTCGACCGTTTGAAAAACAACTTAAACAATAACTTAAGGTGGCGTAACGAAATTGGATATATTGCAAGTCTTCCTTAATATAAGGAATTACGCCTATAACATCGTAAATACATACATGTTTGAGAATGATTCCACAGAGTGGCATATCGAAACTGATACCAACTGTTACAAGTCTAATTTAATATATGTGTGACAACATATTCCATATGCATATTAATCAACATATTCCATACCTGACCACAATGTCATAATAATTATACACGGAAAATCATATATGTTTAATCATCAAACAATCCAAATTTGTCTGGTACAACGAACCCAAAGGATGTCAATCGGTCCGGTTGAACAAGTCGTGTCGTTTTGTTTTCCTGACATGTGCATCCCCAAATACCAGCAATCAGAACCGGAATCGAGCAAAATACACATACCTGTCTTAAAGTGACGTGCTTTATTTCTACCGAGTTACACACAAACCCATCTTTGCAAACTGACTCAATGTGGCAAATGATTATTCTTTCCGCGAGGACAACTGGGAATTGTTCACATTTAGGTGGTTTACAAATTGTCAATGCCAAGAAATTGGGATACAAATGGAAGTGAGCCTGTGACATTTAATGGCGTTTTGCCAGCCAATAACCCACAAGTATTCTTCCGGTTTTTTGGTTTTAGTAAACCAATCTTTGAAAAAGTTGTGTTTTCATTCAAATCGATTTGTCCATACAGTTGTAACTGGACCGTAATGTTTCATGAGATCAGGATAATCCAATATGTAATGACCATTGGGTTTCAGATCTCTGTCAAATGCCTGAAAATATCCATCGAAAAACTGATGCAGCAAATACCTCAAATATTCTGCTATTCCATGTGAAGTAGTTAGAGAACAAATAATATTAACAGTGTCCAACTGAAGAAGTAAGATCCAATGACTATCACCTTGTGGATTTGATTACATATCAACATGGGGAGTCAACGAAGGAGACACCACGTCTTACTCATTGTTTCAATCAATTTAGACTCTTGTTGATAAAAAGGTTTAGTTGGAGAATCGCTCCCATCATTAAGATACTCAAGAGAGAAGAAGCCTGAAATGAATTGTTTGGTCGCATCAAGCGGAACATCCGGAACAACGCCCTCAAACGAGATCATGCGAAATATCCACTGGAAGACCACCAACAACGTTGAAGAATTTGAGTTCAAAACTGGTTGCGTTGTCGAAGGCCGAAACCATTCGATGTCTATTAATGGTCGCATTAATTGTATCAATTTTGCAATTTTTGCACGTATCATCTATTTCCTGAAATATATATTGCAACAATTGAACACAAAAGCTCGATATTTGCAATCGGTGCACACACTTTGCTAACCCTATTATTCAAAGTTTAATTATAACTTGGTAGATGTATACGATAGGCTTATCAATAAACAAAATATTGATATGCCGGCTTCATATGCTTTGACAAATACTTTCCATTGTCCCAGGCTTTTTTCAGGTGAATTTGAATTGTCTGCGCGCAACAGTGAAATAAACGCTCTTTATTACTACCATATCAGGAATAAAATAACATGGAACGCTCTTTTCTGTATCACTTAATTATTCAGTTTGTCAAGGAACGACGGCGATCATGATTACATAGTCGTCCAAGAACGCACTTGACGTGGATCTATATTCCTGATGCTGAACTACAAATGGGTCTATGATGTTTTTCTTTTGAAGTCAATTACCAACAGAGTTACTCTTCGCGACTAAATGGTACTGAAAGAGACATATTACCATTTTAATGTCACGTGGTGTCTCGTTTCTGACTTTGAAGCACGAGGAGGAGTAGCTGCATCGACGTAATGCTTGTTAATGATTTTCGAGGCAGTGGGGCCGAATAATAATCGGTGTCGGCGCCACCAAATGTCTTATCAGTGGATAAAGCAGGATAATATTATGTGAATTAAATTGACCAATATGATTCTGTAATTAACCCCAACTAAATATAATTCAGTCATTTTTTTCGCCGATGTACATGAGTAATTTTTTCACCCATCCATGCAGGTTATTGGTTGAAAATGTTTGTTAAAAAAAAAAAAATTAAAAACGCAGTTTTATTGATATAACGATGTTTATCGTCTGATTATCAAATATAAATGTAAAACAAATACAGAAATAAAAACATGAAAAATATAAAGACTTTGAACTTTTGCCAAATGTTGGCATTGATTTGCATATGTATTAACAAAGTAGACTATTTACTAGAACTAGTGTTTAGGCACGCGTAGATGTTTGAACTACATTTACATGAAGCTGTATTGTAATTATACATACCTCTCAGTGTTAAGTATCGTACACCTTTATAGTATAATTCTCGAACCGCCCATGTACATCAATTGAGTCACATTCGAAATACATGTTGTTGATGTTCAAAGTGACCAGCTATGATCTTTTCTAGCAATAGTAGCATGTACGACAAGTAAGATAACTCATTTGCAAAAATAAATCAGCTGTTTGGGGGGAGCCCTCCGGTATTCTGCGCCATTTGGTGCACTTATCACAACTTCTTAATTATAGATCTAACCATCGCTGCATTGATCCTGTCCGCCGCAGCAACGTTGACAATTTTCATCGCTTCGACAATAGTGAAGATCGCGGGCGACCCACTTAGCCTTATACATACATGTGTAGGGGACAAACGGTTCCAATGGAATGATTTTGTCCGTGGGTGGTCCACCTGAACCCTTTATAACCCTCATGGCATCATTCTTTATTTCCCTCCCCTTTGAGGACATATTTGTAAATATCGAAACTTTCAAGTTTTGACAGCAAAGCGTCCTCAGTGACCGTGAATTGAATGGAAGCCGCCATTTTTAATACGCAAAAAGGACACGTGATGTACAAACGAGATTTCGTTAACCTGGGTAATTTTATCACAATTCCCCCAATCTGGGTAACTTTATCACAGTTTTTGGGAACCTGAGTAACTTTTATCACAAAAGAACCGATGAGTGACCGACCTATTCAGCATTACTGTCAGTTAAGAGGGATGATACGACTTATTATATATTGATACTACTTATTATATATAGACACAAATACCTTAATGTGGTCCTACATATATAAGCTGGCACAAAAATGTTTTAACCATAAACCATAGATGATTTATAATACATTATTCATGCATTCTGGCGATAATATCTCGGTGTACCGTCCAAATACTCATAGCGGCGGGATATAGTGTTCCATGCATACAGTCTATATGTCCTCCCTTGAACATAATACTGAAACAGTCTGCTTAAATGCGCAAAATCTTGTGCAGTGGCGCACAAAAAGATCATGTACACCCACTGTAAGAATATAGTAGGGTCAAGTCCATTGACCCACACAAATGCCGATAAAATCAGTCTATCAAAATGCCCCAAAATTACGTGTCCAAAAAAGACGTCTGATTTCATAGGGCCACTGGCTGGCGGGTCCGATCAGGTCTTGTATTAATAGCCACTGGTAGGCTTGTGGATTCATTCTCCTGGTCCAAAAATGTGGTGGTGTTCGTGCTGCCATTTTGAAAAATTATCTGAACTTTTAAAAAGTACACGTGGTCGTATACAGTACACTGCCACGTGTACAACAAATTGCAACGTCACGTTACGCCGGGGCAATACAATCGTGAAAACGGGGGTTCAAACTAGAAAATCATGACATGATACGACCTCTGATCAACCCTCGGACCTTATTTATTTATTTGTTTTTGCCCGTAGGCTTTATTATATGTCAAAAATATCTTCTTCGAAGGAGTTCTCGAATTCTTTCAATTCTAGGCTGGTCATCCCCAAGCTTGACATCCGGTCGTCCCCTGAAAACACCACGCTATCTTGATCGCTATCATTATGTTGGAATAATGATTTCCTCTGGGAAGTCACCATCTTTTCGTTGCTTGTTCTTTTCTTTTTAGGTGCAGGAGGAATCGAATCGTCAGAGTCTGCTGTATCTCATTATAGGTCGCATCTGGCTGTGTGCATCTTCAGGGATGTCGTCGAGTCTTTTTCTTTTGACGTATTCCACCGTTGTGTCTTCTTGTGGTTCCGATGAGGAGTTGAATGTTACTTCCTCATAGCTGTCACCAGCGTGTGTCTGAGTCGCCATGGACCAGTTTCCCGCGTCATCTTGCACTGTGTGTATATATGTAATTTCTTCGCTGTCATCTTCATCTTTATCTGGAGTTCTTGGAGGCATCCACTCCTTCAATCTGGTTATGGCTGGAGGAGTTTCGGCATTGTTTCGTCGATTCTCTTCCAAGTCCAGATTATGAAATACATCGCATTGGCATCGGTTGGTTATGTACGAATTAAGGCAACGAGTTAAAGCAACACTTTACTCAGTTTATTATTATTTTAGTCTCGGGTCTATTGTGACCAACATGGACGAGCTGCAATATCGCTTTAAATATACATTTTAATAATAATTTGTCACACAGAAACATCGCAGGAATTAACCTATTTCGAAGCTCAATAAAGCTCACCCCAACCAGACGATCGATGTTTCGGATTACATTTAACCATCGATCTTCTGTCGGCAAACCCTTCGGGACACACATTTTCACACGTTTGTTTCTCCCCTCTAGCGTAAAATCTCCTCCCTCGCACTGGGATATGTTTCCACGAATGCACTATAGCGGGCATTTGCATAAGGCCACTAATGTCCCGCAGTAATATCTCATGGCAGTTTGGCATATTGCACCCAGAACATAGTGGTTTAAGGGCGTTAATAGCGGAATATGCCATGGTGTGATTATTACGGTGAATCGACTATCTAAACAGATGCATGGCAAACAGGTAATTAAAAGTTATATAAAAATGTAATTGAAAATTAGGATTTTTTACATTGGCACACCATTGAATGAAGTTTCTTGTGCCGCCGGTGGCAGATGACTGACGAACAAACGGCACCAACAGTTCATCGGCCATGCTATATAACGATATTTGTAGAAACTGCCACGCATTATGGTGATTTTTTGCTCTCATGCAGGATTCCAAAGCTTTCTGCGATTTAAAATTCATGAACTCTGCCAATTCTTTCAGATGAATGTCCCATAATAATTTACACATTTTGTAAAATTGAGTTCAATATGACCCATCCCTGGAGTTAATATATTTCCAAATGTTCTTGCATCTGGATCATTTAATCGCGAACTGTCACGAAGAGCATCACAATGGCTTTCAAATTCTGAATATTGATCAAACGAAATTCCACAGCATGTAAAAGAGCGTGCCAAGAGTCTACTCTACTACCCATGAGGTAGGGGGAACCATCGCATCCCAGCACAGCCCATTTCCTGTTTACCATCGATTGAGTCAATTTACATATTATTTCGCGCACACTTCCATATGAACAAGGGTTGTTGAATATGGGTTCACCTGGATTAAACGTATGTTCGCCTGGTTTACCTGGTTGCCAGTGACCCAATCATACTGGGAACTTTTCTCAATAGAATCTTGAAATTCAACCTCTCCTCTGGCTAATTTTAACCATTTTGGAAGGCGGTCCCACCAATTCTTCCGAAATGTTAGTAGACATTTCATCTGTTACAATTCTAATCCGATCTTTTATGAATTTATCCCGTTCTTTAAATATATGAGTCCACCTCTCTGCAAACTGGCGAATTCTAATGAATACATCAATACACCCGCTAATGTTATACTTTAACCAGTTGCGTGGTTCCAAGGGTGACAAGTTAATTATTCCCGTTTGGTTGTGTGGTATAATATTTAGGATGTTTGTAATCACACTGACCACAGGTTTATTTGCATATGAGATTCGCCAACGTTTGGCCAAAACTTGATTGTTGTCAAAGAAAGTTAAACAAACGTCGCCATCAGTAGGCGCTGATATAGGAATTTTTCCGTGATCCTTGATCCATTTTCAGATAGTTTTATAAGACCCGCATGGGTGCGTCGACCCGAATAAGGAAACAACCGTCTTCGACGCGGTGATAAAGTAACACACGAGAGCCAGGATCATGGACATGGGCCCGATGAAATTAAGGTTTCTCAAAAAATATAGTTGTTCCATGATTATACAAAGAATTATATTTTTGAATGAACAAATTCCTTTCAGAAATGAAACTGCCACTGCATTCCTTTCATTTAACCAACGTTCTGGACTGAACGTACTCAAATTGAAATTCGACCACTTGGCCGAAGCCCCGTCGTACATACGCATGGATTCGGTTTCGCCAATATCATAAGCCAGCCTTTCAACATCTGCCCGCGGGATGCTTCCATCTTGTATCGATTCCAGAAGTTGGTTAAGTCGGACAAAGTGTCGAAAATTGGCAAGAAGTAAGTATATCTATATAGATTGCATATAGAATAATTGAACCGAAAGATCCTTTCCTCGATTGAAATTTCTGTATAATATAAACATTTAATTTGAGTGGTTCCCCATTGTGTTGGTCAAAATAACATGTTTTCGGCAAATCTGAGGACCCATGACGTTTTTATAGAGTTGAGGATACAAGTTTCGTACATATTGTGAGGTGTAGCAATGGCGACCACACATACAGGGCTACCATGGGCTTTGTGTCTTACCCAACGTTGGTTGAATGTTCAATAGTTTGAAATTAGTTGACAAATTTACGACAATATGATGGAATTGTTCTCGTATTGCATTAGCATGAACTTTTTTTAGGCCAATATTAATAACACAAATAAAAATATTTTACAGCCATTGTAGATAACATTGTCATTACCGACTTGAATAAAAGTGGACGCTGATTAAAATTTCACTCAACCTATTTCCGCAGCAACATCACTTCTAACATCCGTGTCCAGAAAGTCATTCAGCTTTCCTTCTGAAACTATCTGCTGATCCTTGACACTTTTTAAACTTTCAGAAATGAATTTGTCACGTTCCTCCTTGAATAAACTTTCCGAATTCACAAGTTCCTTCCTCATCAGATCAACAATTTCCTTTTGTTTGGTGAAGTCGCTTTTCGGCCATTTTGTTGGTGACAACTTTTCATCATATTGAACTGTTTCATTATAAATGGGTAATATATGTACACTATTTGTAATAACTCTTAGAAGTGGTTTTGCGTTTATGTTAATTCGCCACCGCCTTCCCAAAACCTGGTTATTGTCCCATTTCCCTAATCTGGACATTTTAGCGGTTGTGAGGCATTGGCCTTTGCCCAGTCCAATATAATTGTATATGATGCAGAAGCATGTAATAGCCCTAAAATGTTACATACGGTCTTACTAGATGTCACAAAATAAGTTAAATGGTTCACCATGAACGAAATTGGTCAAATATATTGTGTTTCGTAAATATTTTATCTGTTCAATTGCCATGCACAAAGTGCTGATTTTCTTCTCTTTCTTAAAGTAACATTGACCAATTCCTTCCAAAAAGGAGATGAGAACAGAATTTTGGCAGGACAACCAATATGTGCGGTTAAAATTTCCCAACGATTCGTAGTTCATATTGATTTCACTCTGTTTGTAAATTGTGTCATGTTGAGAATCGCCGATTGCTCTCGCAATTTCCGACAACTCCGTAGCAGAACATCCACCATCCCTTATTTTTGAAATAACCGTTGCAGCATTTATGTCGTTCCTTGTCGGGTTGTCTGTCGTAGCCAAATATGGTTCTGGTGACAGCTGTATTGCAACGTCTTCCTCACACAAGCTACAGAGCCGCACAGTTTTTCTTAAATAATCCCAAAATAAGTTAATTTCATAAATTTTATATCCAAATAGTAATAAAACAGCATGATTGTTATCCACAAATTGCACGCATTAGTATTAGCGTAAACATTGTCCTAATGTTTATGACCAGTTGTAATGCGTCCCCAACAAAGTAGTAAATATTTACATTTGTGGGTCTGTTGAACGAACCGTTATGTTCTCTGAAATGATAGGTGTAGTTGCATTGTTCAGAAATCTTATTTCATCGGTTCATTCAAGTGGGGATAGTGGTTGGATACTAACTCGTTTTATTCATGGATGAAGTCCACATTATGTCTTTAATACATATCGATATTAATCTCCATAATCGTACCATTGAAGTACTCCATCATCAGAATATGTGAGAGGACTGAGTATCGCTGATGTCAAGGATGGCATTGCTTTCTGTTGCTGATCCTTCAGTTCCTCCTAACTGAATTTTTCTATGGCATTCAATGCAATGCTATGCGAGATGATAAGCTGGCCAGGTGTTGATGTTACCGGGTTTACTTGGCGGATGAAGATGGCACGTTTAGCTTTTGATGAATTTTCCATCATTAGCCTTGTATTCGGACCTCTTTACATGTTTACAAATTTCTTCCGTAACCTGAAGATGAAATAAAACAATATACATCTCAGTTAAATGCCTGTATATATATACACATTACAAAACGAATCTGTTAAGGGACGCAACGCACGGGACGTGGGTTCAGGCGAAATAAAATAACAGTTTTCAGAACAACTATCATCAACAAGTACATGGAAAGTCAATTGACTGTTTTCTTGTTTGTAATTTGTATCTATGAAAGCGATTGTCGGTATGGTTGGGTTCTGTATAAATTATTATGTCTGTGAAGTTAGTTCGACGTTCGATATTCATTCGATATTTGTGTGACGATAGTTGGAAATCCATGAAACAATCACCTCATATGGTCGCCACTGCTCGGCCCATCCTCGTCGCCATTATATAATATGTACGATAGTAATTACTTTAGAACTAAAACTTTGAAGACAATTGCGAATACGTGACGTTGGATTTGAGTCTTGTATCGAGAGTGAGGCTCCCACCTCTGGTGTCATCTCCGTGACCGCAGTGACAGTCATCAGTGATTCCCCAACACGTATAGTGTGACTCACCACAATGTGCAACCTACGCATACAACATGACGTAAATGACGTCATGAGCCGTGGCATTTCATCTCGTTCCACTTCCGATTGCGCAATTTTAAACAGTTGCTAATCGGAAGTCACGTGTCAATTTCGCTAAATAGCATACTCTTTCCTGAATTTCCTCTCATCGTATAGAAAATTCAAAAAAAATTATATCACGTCATTCACCTGCCTAAGGTATAAACAACCACGCTCGCCTGCGGCGAGCAGGTGGTTAGTAATATATCTCTTCACAATAGACACACGATCTATCAATTTATCAATGGTGTACCATACAATTTCCCTATTCCGATAAAAATTCGAGGACGTGTATGTTTTCATCCGTTGTTGTCAGTTTTTTTGTACTTGTTCAAAGATGCACCATTCTGGTATCAAAAAGTGTTCCATGTTATAATAAATTGATTATTGGTTTTCGGAAGTTTCTCCACCTGCTTCGGATACTTTGTGAAGCATTCGAAGGAACCGCTGAAAGTGACAACACCAAATGAAGCAAGCGAAATAGAATCATGTATTTTCCGTTTTGTTAGTTGATTTATGGCTTCCATCTTTTGATTTTGTATTCACCTCCTTTGGTGGCAAAGGAACCGAAATAATTGAGATTATTTCGCTTGCTTCGCCATGAAGCGAACAAAAGTATTTGGCGGAAACAGGACACCATAGCTATGGAATAATATTGGGGCCACTTCCTAATGCCTCTTCTGACAAAACATGTCTTGCCATGTAACATGAGATTTACATTAATTTATGTTTTTTTTTAAATTTTATTGCGTAATATCAAGATTATGCGTCGTCTCACGAAACCGGAAGGTATAACGAATCTATACTGAATGCGTAAGTCATGCACGCGTATATGATACCGGAATATTTGTCATCATGAAACTAAGAACAAATGTTTGTACATCCACACGAAGCAGAGTATTTACGTACCCGCCGTAATATTTTAGTAAGACGTATTAGATAGAATGGTTTGTGATCGTTAGTGGACTAAAACTTACAAAAGCTTCCCCTAGATGTTTGTCCTCTGCCAGTCGGCCTTCAAATTGTTGAAGTATCTCAGACGATTATAACGGCAATGGAAAAACTGGGGAACTCTTGGCATGGTTTGACTCTTTCTTTTGAAGTTGAAGCTCACAGCATTTGTGCGATGAAATCAGTCCTTTTTCTACAAGCTGACACATCGGTTTTCAATTCTTCTAAGATAGTGAGAACCTTCTTTTCAAATGCTAAAAACAAGAAGATGACGTGTACAATGACATTTAAAAAAATACATTAAATTCACAGATATACACTAACGTATTCTACATCAAAGAAATCTCACTTCAATTAATGATTAAACAATGTCATTGTCAGTATATCCAATATCATGGCTGTGATCCATGGTTCTAATTTAATCTACATCATATAGCCACTGGTTGCAATGTCTTTTTGCTGAAATACCCCAAAATGTCAATGTCAACACCCATTATAATTGTGACAATGATCAGACCAACAGTATGGATTGTAGCCTGTGCTAATGGATTTACATTGTTTAATACTGAAAGTCAAGATGGCTGACAGCAGCCAAGTTATTTGACCGATTCACACCAAGGCATATTGTTCCCATCTACATAGCATGCAGAGTTGGTGCTGGGCCAAAATTTTGTCTTATCAAAATTTTTGCCAAATGAAATTAATTTTTGCCAAATTTCAAAATTATTGCTGTGGTCATTTCTACAACTCAGATGAAAATTGGTGGTGGAGCCCAAATTCGAATTTTACCTTTTGTTGTGCTAGTAAAATCACATACCAAATTTCGTTCCATTTACATTTCATCTAATTCAGACTTACTACAGTTATCATCCGGAAACGAACATTAAGTGCAAAATCCAACAAAAAGATACATAATTCATGTAAAAATTGGAGAGCAGAACCTAAATTCGAACTTTACCTGTATCTTGTGTCAGTAAACCCACATGCAAAATTTGGGTACCGAGTTTACCATATATATCATATCTGAATTACAGGTACTGTGGTCCGCGCCATAAAAGAAAAAAATTAGTAATAAAATAGGTCCAATATGAACCTATTTACACAAGACAATATTGGCGTGATATACGTTAATTTTAGCGTAAGGAATTTGTCCTGGTCACACTCGTATGGCTTCTTTTAGCGGACCTGTCTGCGTAATTGGGAGGATGTATACGATAGGCTGATCAATACACAAAATATTGATATGCCGGCTTCGTATGCCGTGGCATACTTTACACGACCACAGGCTTTTTCAGTTGTTTTTCTTGCAATTGTTGGCGCACCAAAGTGAAAGAAACGCTCTTTATTACTACCATATCAGGAATAAACTAACATGGAACGCTCTTTTTCTGTGTCACTCAAACTTCACGTTTGTCAGGTAACAATGGCGATCATGATTACATAGTCGGTCAAGAACACACTTAACGTGGATATATATACACCTGATGCTGAACAACAAGTGGTCTGTGACGATTTTCTTTTGAATCTAATTACAAACAGTCTGACTCTTCGCGACTAAATGGTACTGAAAGCGATACTACCATTCGGATGTCACGTGGTCGGATGTCAGTATTGGAGGATCATGAAAAGTCATTTTCTACCGACGGTTTTATTTTTTGTTATAGTACATGAGCCATTCTATCATGCGATACTCTGGTGGTTCACTCTCCCTCTTGCTCTTTGTGCAAGAATATATCTCTTGCACAGAATGATAAATATACATTTAATGCTTTCTTTTATGTATCTGCTTTTGCTAGCTCACTATATGAATGCCCTGATTTATTCCGGTCCCATATCGTTATGACAGTTGAGAAGATATAATTGTTCAAGTGACTTAATTATGTCACCATTTATCGATGTTGTGAAATTTGGACGCCAAAAGTTCCTTGGAACGAATTATGGCGATGATTTAATTTTTGTTTTGGTCGACTGCCAGTGGATGATTATGGGTCATTGGAATGGGATGAGACAATAAGCCTATTTGTGTCTTTTTTTGTCAGTCCTCTCCCAGATCGCTCACATTCATGTTTCGAGCCCCTCCTGCATCTACTGTTTTTTAACACAGATCTTCGCAAAGCAGGCTATATTTTATTTTTGCCAAGTACAATTATCTTCCATACTTGTGGTCGATGCCACAACATATATTTATGTGATTGAATGCAACATTCCGCACAAAGAGACGTAATTCATGTACAAATTGGCGAGCAGAACTTGACCTGTATTTTGTGTCAGTAAACCCACATGCAAAATTTGGGTACCGAGTTTACCATATATATCATATCTGAATTAAAGGTACTGTGGTCCGCGCCATAAAAGAAACAAAATTAATAATCAAATAGGTCCAATATAAACCTATTTACACAAGAAAATATTGGCGTGATATACGTTAATTTTAGCGTAAGGAATTTGTCCTGGTCACACTCATACTGCTTCTTTTAGCGGACCTGTCTGCGTATTGGGAGGATGTATACGATAGGCTGATCAATACACAAAATATTGATATGCCGGCTTCGTATGCCGTGGTATACTTTCCACGGCCACAGGCTTTTTCAGTTGTTTTTCTTGCAATTGTTGGCGCATCAAAGTGAAATAAACGCTCTTTATTACTACCATATCAGGAATATACTAACATGGAACGCTCTTTTTCTGTGTCGCTCAAACTTCACGTTTGTCAGGTAACAATGGCGACCATGATAACATAGTCGGTCAAGAACACATTTACCGTGGATATGTATGGCGATTTTCTTTTGAATCTAATTACCAACATAGTGACTCTTCGTGAATAAATGGTACTGGAAGCCATACTACCATTCGGATGTCACACGTGGTCGGATGCCAGTATTGGAGGATCATGACAAGTCATTGCTACATTTGGGAACACAGAAGACGATGTGCCGGTAGTGTCGGACTCCGAAGTGAAATAATTCCACATTGTATTTAGTTTTTATGATAGAAGATAACTGACATTCACAACAAACGAGATAAGCATACCCGTGTATAGTGCCTGTATTTTGCGCGTACAACTATATGTGAACAGTTTGTGAAACTATCTCAATGTATTATTTGAAAGACCATTACGTGATTATTGTGGATTCTAAATTCGAAAGAGGTTTGGGTCTCGTTCAGTTACTTCCAATCACCCGCCACTCCCGATAAACCAAAACAAATTCCGATCTCTTTTTTTTTTTTTTTTTTTAGCTTACTAGCCAATTAATGTCGTCAATGTCTGATATTCAGCTCGAGTATTTTGGGCCATGCAGTTGAAATTCAGATTCATAAAAGAAATATTGTCCATGAATATGCGCAATTTCATTGGTCGAGTGGTGTGATAATAAAGATATCTGTAGATATCCGATTTTGGTTTGGGTGAGAGATCACTTCGATCACATTTTTGAGAGAGGTCTATATAAGAACGGTTTTATCACGATGGATGTAACTATGGCAAATATTGAAGTTTATTCATGTCCGAAAAGTAGTTGCCAGATTAATTTAATAACCTCATATATCTTACTTTCGTATCTTGGTTCATTTTAATTGTTTTCGACTTCTTGTCGACAACCACGCCTTTCAGGCTGTAGAATTTACTTTCTGTTAATTGGTGAAATTTTGTAATATTCATAGTTGTCTTTGGTTTCGTCGTGTAGAACAACCACGACGTGGGTAAACGGTGATCCACTTAAAGGTGTTCTGACTTCTTTCTCAAGAACATATAATGTCACATCTTCTTGATTGTCCTGAAAGAGAGAAAGATGTAAATATCAAAAGTACTCAATTGGACCAGATGGTCCCCATATCAACTACATATAAAACAATAACATTTCTTGAAAATACCCTTCAGTTATCATAATATATTAATCACATGAAAATAATGCTAACCACCGTCAACTGTGGTGATCAGATTACCCTAAACGTTACTTATACATACAACACGGCAATTATAAGTAAAGACACGGGAGGCCTTAGTTGTCAAAAATATTCATGTATTTTTTTTCAAAAACCGTAAACAGAAAAAAAACATTAAAACGTATACAGTTACGTTCACATCACCAACTTCAACTGGGAACTTCAATCTTATTATAGGTCTTCCATAGCAGTTGAGGGCCTTATCAGAATGAGGTTTGGATTATTTTCTCTGAACAAAGCTGGTATGTGTGTTTTCCACCTAAAACTACAGACCATAGGTTCTGTCCAATTATTTTCAGATGAGTTACGGCCATTATCCAACTTAAAATTTCGCAGCATTTTGGCAGTGAAATTTGGGGGATATCAGATATTCTTTGTAAGCTCAAAATATTATTTATTTTGCCGTAGTACAATTCAAAATGGCTAAAGGCCATATTTTGCCACATCCTATCGATGCTCTTGTTCCAAATTGCTTTGAAAAATATAGCTGCCAGTGGTCATTTTTGATTTTACGATATATATGACTAAATCATTTGGCACACCCTACAGATCACATCCGATTGTCATGAAACTTCATATGGATATACTGGATGACCACTAGATGGGAGCCATAAAATTTCATTGAAAAATATGGCTGCCAACGGTCAACTTGGATTTTGCTCTTTGCATGACTAATTATTTCGGAACACCCTACATGCCACATCCCGCATCCAATCGTCACTGTTTTTCAGCGGCATCCATTATTATAAAACGCCAATGCCAAATTCCGGACAAACTCCGCACACCGTTTCCCAGCATTGTTTATATAATAAGAGCTTTGCAGCGGTGATATTTTCCTGCATATCATCTGTCATTTTTGACGGGCAATTCCGTGGTGTTCTCATAATTGATATCATTTGACATTTATTTGTAATAATTGAAAAATAAAAACGGTATTTACTTACCATACAGAAAATCCTTGACAAAACTTGTTTCTATTGAGATTGACACAAATTTAGATATCGGTTAAAAATCGATTTGAAATCGATTTCGTTTTATTCCAATTTGATTAGATTAAAATCTTTGATTCTCAAGATCTCATCTTGCATGTACAAGTAAGGTTACCTTATAACCGATGGGACAATCGAGTGACCCCTCGGTATTCGGAAATAGTTAAATATTATGCGGGTGAACTCCAGCTACATCTCTGGAGATCTCATCGTTGATCAGGATTATTGTCTTCAATACGGATTTCGGGATCAATAGACAAGTCAGATGTGCTCCTTTGCCACTCATGGAATAAATAACCATATACTTCTTCAGTAGTTCATCTTTTTTCTCGTGGTTTTTCAACCACATGTTCCTAATGTAATAAAATTTACTGCATTAGTTTATGACTGTTGTTGAAGGTCTTTAAAAAAAAAAATCAAATTGGCAATTATCATTTTGGTAGGTGGTTAAAACAGCTGTTAAACAAATCGATACATATTTGTTTTATATGGGTCTTTTGCAAAAATAGTTCGGTTTATCTTCTGAAGTTCCCATTCTGTGTTACGTCAGATCTTATGTGCAGTGTCGGAAATCCAGCTTAGGTAAGGACATTTAAATCAATTTTACGAATACTCTGACAACCTTTTTTATAATTCAGCTTGTTAAAAGTATACGTGGTCGTATACAGTACACTGCCACGTGTACACCATTTTGCAACGTCACATTATGCCGGGCAGTTGTGAAAACGCTGGTTCAAACTAGCAAATAATGACATGATATCCCCTCTAATCAACCCTCGGACCTTATTTATTGGTTTTGAGGTAATCTAAACCTAATTTGAATAATTAATTTTCCACGTCGGTTAAGTTACAGGAAGACCATTGGTGGTTTGTTTTCCACGTGGTCTATACGCCATATTGACATGCATACATTAATATTCATATTCCAGCACACTCCGCTGATTTTAACCATATACATATAAATGTATTAAATTCAAAAGAGCATTTCGAGGTTTCTTGGAGGAATGCGTAAGGAAATTCAATCAATTGGAGCTCGGTCAAATGCCGCTTGTTCCCCTCCTCCTTGAAAGTAAACTAACTGGCCAAGTTCAAGATGAACAGCCTAACGGATACCGTCAGGTGAGTGGTCATGCATTTTGTTTTCTAGTAGTTTCCATATTGCTGCTGGTGCTGTGACATATCTTGCGTCCAGATATGTAGCGTGGTCTTGTGCAAATGTAGCTTGTTTCGTCATATCCTTTGTATACATATTTGAATAAATATTTGACTGATTTTATGGATGATTTTCTAGGATGTGATGCAAAGAACAAAATCAAATGATTAGCTCCCATTTAGAGGTCATCCTGAAGCTCCATGATAAGTTCGGTGATGCATGGATGAGGGGTGTGCCAAAGGCAATTGTTGACAGATGGATGCACAGACGACAGACACAACTGATGGCAATAGCTGACCTTGACTGTCCAAGTTGAGCTAAAAAAAAACACCACCTGCCATGTCTCTGGCCAGGTGGATGCATCGCGATGGCATTGCACTTAATGTGTACATTACCTGAACGATATTCGCCTCTCGCCTTAGCCCGCCTTCACCAGAGCTCCTTTCATTTCCTTGTTGGGAACATAGTCCTGTAACAAATTCATTGTTATACTATAATTCAACAAATGGTAATTTGCTAACAATAATATTTTTTCTTGAACACCAGACAACTTTTATTGTGATGCTCCATTGCCCCATAAATCAAGTCCATGGAATATGGGAGTGTACTAATGTAATAGGTTCTGTCGTCCAAGTCCACCAGAGTTATGGCTCTGTGTTTAAATTAACATGGGCGTATTTTGGCACGCCATAGTATGGTGTTCCTTATAAAACAGTTAGTAAAAAACGTTTTAAAGTGTCATTAAGTGGGTGGGTCCCACATTTTGGCGAGGAATCTATTTAGAGGTAAACCCGAATATCCATTATGAAGTTTGGAGATGATCGGATGAGGCCTGTAGGATGTGCCAAAGGAAATTGTGGACGGACGGATGCATGTACGCACATCCACTCTCGCGAGAACATATTTGGGGATGCGATGAATTTAAAACAGTTTGTTAAAATAAGTTGTTTTTATTTCTGATAGTCTGTTATTTCGTCGATATAAACATTCCAAAGTGATTGAATATTTATGAAATAAATGCATGATAGTCACATATACTGTGGTTTATTGTGGTAAATGGGACATGACATATCTAACAAAGATACCATGATTATTATAACATAATTTGATATGTGAGCATGTTACTGCAGAAGGAAATTGGTCCAATAAAGTTAGAATATCGACAGAACAATATATGTTCCAATGTTAGGCATACTGCGTTGAACTCCTTGGAGGGAATCTCCTGAAAATTTGGACAGACCCACACTGTAGTAATATGGAGAAATATCAATTGGATACATCTATATAGTATATACATAATGTGTAACTTATTACTATGAACTGAAACGCCCACTAAAATTTCCTTCTTTTTTGGATTTTTCGACATCCCCCGACAGTATGCACCAATGTATACAAGTCTTAATTTCACATAGATTATGACAGCCATAGTGTGCCAGAAAACTAACGCAAAATGCTGATAAGATGCAACCGTTCCACCGATAACTATGTCATAAGTAAACAATGTAGTTCCACATGTAGATGGGTGGTACCGAAATATTACTGTAAATAGGAGGCGATTATCTGCCAATAATCCATCATATTACATGCACGTATTTGAAGGTAAATGGCACCGCTATACACGTGGGAATACATATAGTTTACTTCTCATGCCGTCAGCTGTGATACGGATGCATTTTATATGCATGTCTTTGCTTATATTCTGGTACCATCTCGTTTTACAACGAAATCATTTCAAGACAGACCGTCCGAACTTGCGAAGGACGCTTTCAGATAGCGTTGTTTTGTGGAATGAGTCAAGTGTCTTAAAGGCACGTGAGGCCTTAGTTGTCGAAAATATTCATATTTGTTCCAATCACCGTAAACAGAAAAACATTAAAACGCATACAGTTTCGTTCATATATACCATAACCATCGCGTAAACAGCATGTTATCATAAATATTTACTATATTTTACCCAAGCAAGAGCCTGATTGTGTTACAGAAGACAGCACAATGCTGCTGGCTAATCACACACAAATGGCAGAAACGCTCTTTATTCGTTCCATATCAGGAATTCACCAACAAAGAACGCTCTTTATGTTTACCATCATAATATAAACAAACACCAGAAAAGTAACTTTTTATGCTTTTGTTTACATAACAATGGTCAAATATATGACAATAACATACTGTTTATGCGATATGAGTGGAAATATTTTCACAGGATACCCACCGCCAAGGCCAACCGTACCTTTAACTAAGGTTTCTTCTGTTGTGTCTTTTGTATTTCCGCTCACTCCCTTTACTATCAAGTTCCACTTCTTTGGACTATGGATCTAACCTGTAATACAGCAAGGTCTTCCTTAGTAGACTTAGATATTTCATTTTCTTTTCATTTGCAAGGGACATGATTGGTGGCAGTCCAACTTCAATTAGTCGCTTTTTCAATCTGAAATATAGTGACATAGAAAATCTAAAATGTGAATGCAACGTTTTTATTGTGCTAGGCACTTGTTTCAGGGGAAGGAAATTGTCCACTAATTAGACATTTAATATATTTAGTATATCAACCATTGTTTTGCCATAAAATACTCATTTCTCAGTTTTGCTCAAACATGACAATATCACATCGCGTATTTGAAAATACCGCGAATTATATTTATTACATTATCCTTCACTTATTTCATTCAATAAAACAATTCTATATATGTGATATGCAACGTTTCTTTACAAGAACATTAGTTGTTGATGATGGAATCACATTTGCATACTACATACTACCATGCTTCATCCATTTGCTGACACTAACCACTTGTCAACTGGATATACGAATCTATTTGCACCCGTCAACTTGACCGGCAGGGTTTATGTGACGAAATTCGTTTAAAAATTCTCCATGTTTTCAAACTAGTGACCCACGTCTATTTATGAACTATGATTGTGTTTTACTGTGGGACAGTTGAATAAGGGTTCACATTAACTTTCACTATCTTTTCTAAAAAGATAACAGTTTTATAAATATATATCAAACTACATGGCGTGGTGTGCGCTTTCACGCCATAACTGGAATGACATTATTTCCTGAACAAACTTGAACTTGTCCGGAGCAGATACAAACAACAGTAGTACAGTACCGCAGTGGTGGATGTTAAATACAGCAGCAGGTTCCTGTGCTTCTGTTGACTACAATAATTCAGAAAATGTAAAAGTTATATCCTGGTGGTGGATCTCCGTATGGTGGAACGGTCTGAAGATTTAACAGCATTTATCAGTTCTTTACAGATAATGGAACAATGTTTTTCGAATCGCATGAATCTACATGTATTTAAGCAAGCACGTTGAAACTACCGAGATACAGATCTGCAGAAATTCTTACCTTGTTCATCTACGTTTCCTTGGGTTGATCCAAGTCCACTGTCTTGGGACTCGCATACTGAAAATAATAAATGTTATGAAATAATTAACATGTCAATAATTACAAATATAATATATCGATGAGTTTTAGCTGAAGTTCATGTATTGGAAAATCAAAATCAAATTCCATCTGCAATTATTGTTTAATTGTGTAGCATTATCCAAGGCGATAAAACAAGCTTTAGTTGTATGTGTATGTTTGTAGTATTGTAGCTTGTATATAAGCGCTGATATAGTCAGAATAAGTAGTTCCCTTCTTCAGTCATAGTCTCATCATCTGCGTTAGGATTAAGCTCTTGTGCATGTCCTTCAACTGTAACAGAAGAAAGAAAACATGAAGTATACATCATGTGTTATTATATGCTGTACATGTCGTTTTTAGAACTATTGTTGCGTTAATTTTGTTCTCTTTAAAGCCTTGCACTTATGCTGATAATTTAGATTAAGAAGGCACGGTCAAAATTTGGGATATATTATAATTGCGAAGAATATTATAAGAAGCCATTCACTTTTAAGCGAGCGACTGATTGAGCTAATACTGCTGTGTGTTGTGTTGTGAAATAACGTTGCTAACCGTTCAGAACGAGTTCTTCGTCATCGCTCTCGTTGTCGCTCCCCTCACCATTGGATCTCATCCCTTAAAACAAACATCACACCAGATATATATAAAGCATTTCCAGTTTCACTAGAAATACGTTTTTAAGAAAGATGTATTTTAAGTTTCAATGCAATGAGTTATTACTAGGTGAACACCACCAGGCCTAGCCAACAAGCTCTATCGTTGTTGCGTATAAAAGTTCGATTTGTTTTCCGATGATTGTTTTAATATACTTGTAAACTCGGCACAAACTATGAAACAGAAAATCAGCAATTACCTGACAGAATGGCTTGCCAAGCACTGGCCCCAGTTTGACCGATACAGAACTAAGCATTTGTGTACGTCGTGGCAGATTCGCTGGGGGCTGTTCGATTGCAGTCGGTAGTCTTTAACCATCTTCAGTTGCATTCTGTTCAAAAAAGAGGTACGTATGGCGAGCCGCGACTTCTCTTTTTCTTCAAACTTAATAAATAATTATACATGTATTGCTTAATAAACCGTCATTGGTGTACATTGAAGCGACATATATACATATATTTGCATTGTTTCTTATTGGTTTTGACCATATACTTAGAAATGTATTAAATTCAAAAGAGCATTTCGAGGTTTCTTGGAGGAATGCGTAAGAAAATTCGATCAATTTGTCAATTATAATTACATTACATTATTCTATCATTTATTTGATATATTAATTGCTCGTTTATCCATGATCAAATATGGAATTTCAACAATATGTTTGCGCCTCGTGTTTAATGTAATATGTTGTATTTTTTATTTTATGAAAAAAAGTAATTACATTAACAAAGTACTAACTTTGTCCTCAGTCAAATCTGCTAGCTTCTGAGCAATTGTCTCAACAAAAGCATAACATGCTATTTCCGCGTCTACGTGCAGGTGTCGCTGATACGGCACGAGGTATTCCTGCACATACAAATCATCCAACTCGGTACTCCTGCCAACCAGTCGTAGAATCTGTAATAAAGTATACAAAACTGTTTTAAATGTCAAGATTATTATGTATACTTTACTTTGCAATATATGCTGTGCCACGAATTTAGGGAATCGGAAAGTGCGTGTGTGCGAGGGTAGTCGCCAAAACCCCATTGCCGTAATCTCTTACTTTACCTTTTGAGTGGTTCTTTACCTTTTGAGTGGTATTCTCTATTCCCAACAAATATCCACAGCATGCAGAGGGTTTCACATCACGTTAACCTGGGCAACACCGGGTAACCCTGCTAGTATATTATATACATGTACAATTCTGGATCACATCGTCTCCCATGCCTATATCTTCTAACCATTTCACAACATCGGATATTTCCCATTTCTTCAAAGTTTCCATTATGAACGATCAGACAAATTAGTTAAAACGTAAAGCCCGTTCTTCAAAAAAAATGGCGGCACTCGCTTGTGTTGTCACAGGTCCAGTACACTCAACATCATGGCGATTGTTTAGGAGAGTGATTCGTGGTGACCCATTCAACACCGAAATGTTGAGAGGTGAAGATTAACGATAGCTACTGTGATTCCCTAAGTAAATGACCCACTAACTTGGGTTATAATCTGTTTATAACTGTGGTTAAACCGTAACCGGACCGCAGTTACGGGTAAGTAACTGCGGTGGTACCTCAGTTAACTGCGGTTTTGATAACCGTAGTTATATCACTTGACTGCTGTTACACGGCACATACTGTAAATGCTGACATTCCTGTATTCCTGAATACATCTTTAAACACGTATTAACAGTGACAAAGTACTTCCCCCCACAGACAACAAACAAGTTGACACATGCGTAAATTCCGATACAGGCGTCCCAAATATAATCGGGGGCCACTGTTTATGGGTTATCCTATGGTTTGCTCGCGCAGTCGTGCTAATCAGACCGTTTCGACATGCCAGATTTAAATGAAATGATAAGCGTACAACGGGGATGCGAGCGAAAGGGGGCGACTCAATATATTTAAGATGGTCGGCGAATACCACCCGATAACTGTACTTTAATGTGGTACTGTATACTAAATGAGGCCATTTTTGGGACATCTCCTTTTTATACTCAACAGAAAATGTGCAACAAATGAATGAATTTGAGCCATGAATGAGTCAAATACACTCATTTACTCTATGGACAATACAAACTTTTTTTAATTATAATGAAAATGAACTTATGACTGGAGTGATAAATTCATTTTCCTTATAATTACCGTGTTATTTGCATTGTTACTCGAGTATATGAGTGTATGTTGCACTATAATCCATGGCTCAAATTCATTCATCTGTTACATATATTCTGTTGACTATATACATATATATATATTGGTTCAGTCATTGTAATTTCGTTGTTTCATGTGTATATTGTATGGGTGGTTCTCATCGAAATGGTTCTCTCAGACAGACTAGCACATTGAGAGATCAAAATGCCATTAAAACTATGTCAAAGTATGAGGAAAGAAATAAATAGTCTGCAAACGCATGGGACTATGTTACTCACATGTTTGAAGCTCCTGGCAATGTGATGCCCTTTATGGGTAGCTAAGAAAGAGATAAATATTACAATTAAGGAAACTTTACTTGAACAAATGCACAACATAACATTTCATCCTTAGTTAAGATGCCAAGTCTTTCATCTGCATCTTAATCACTTTAATTTCAAGTCTTATAAATGTTCGAACGTATAATATTCTCAATTTCCATTATTAGCTTGCTCAGTTCAACAAACTCATCTCCGAATAGGTTATCCAGCCCCCGCTTTTCTTTTCTTTGTTGGTCGCATTACGAGGTTGCTGTTGTAAGTCTGTTATCCCGGCTGCCATCAACTTCGTTTAAAGCTGTCGGTTGAATAGTGGTTTGTTCTGTTGTTGTTGCCCCAGTGTATCGGGCAAGTCAACGGGGGAAATAACAGCTGACTCCCTTCCGATTATATCAAGATTTGCATTCTCATTGCTCAAATCAGAGCCACCAGTCCCAGATTGATTTTTACTGTCATCGTTCTTTTTTGTTGTAGCTCTTTTCAAATTCTTGTGGTCCACATACTCGCACACAAACCACATGTTAATATTGTCTTCTAGCGAATATATAGTGTCGCACACGCCACATATATTTGACCCGGAAGCAGCTCGTGGCACTAGGTATCTGTCATACCTGAAAGTGTGTTAGCTTGCCTTAATCATTCGTGTCAGAACAGGCTGTCGAATTAGAATAAAGTGAACATGTATGCAGGAATAAAAGATTCAGTACCGAAGGACCATTTTTGTTTTGCGAATATTTGCATAATGTGTCAAGAAATCAAAGAGCGAACACATTTGTGTTTAACATGTTCATCAATAATAAACAGTCATCTTTGTAGTTGGAATAAGAAAACTAACCCATCGGAGCAGGGGTGTTGTTGACAAAATCAACGGAGCTTCTGATGTTCGCATTGGCGATGCTGCGACGTCGACCGATGGTCCTGTCTTGCCAGGGTCCACACGGGTTGTCTTGTGTGTCTAGATTTTAAAACAAGACATTTCAAATAGACTATTAGTGACTCGATTCCACATTTGCTAATATGTCGTGACGGTGGCAATAAAATCCGATTTTCACCTTAAACATTTAATAATAAATTGTGCAACTATTTTCACTGGTGCTATTTTCTATATTGAGCAATGTACATGTTTATTCAATATATGTATTTGTGTTCTGGTGGCAATATATCTTTGCGGTCATATTATTAATTCGCGGGTGAATGACATTTTGCATGATGATGCTACTCAGAGCATATATATTTATCGTTAATGTCAAGATAAATCGTGTCGTTAAATATTATTATTATATACATAGTGTATATACCGAAAAACATTACGTATTTTGAAACAAAAGACACTGTACATACTTCTTAGAATTTGGCGATCTAGTAATCTGACCCATATACCCACTACCGTCCCGTAGCCGACATAACTCTATCATACGTCTCTGTCACAGTCAATTGATTGATTTAAAAAGCCTGAAAACATATTTGAACACTAATCAATGAGCTGATATCCAGTTCTCATATTAGTTTAATATCTTGTAGTTGTTTACTATTTTCTTGTGAAATATATATTGATTTTCACATGTATCATTTAGTCGTATTGCTTGGTGAAACTAGTTGGTAAAAATTACCTCTATTTGATTCCATTCTACTTTACTCGTATTTAAATTTGCGCAGTACTATAATTTGAAGGTACATTACCCTGGTAGAATTACTTAGTAGAAACCCACATGCAAACTTTAACTATATCCCGGTACAATACCTTGGTGAAATACGTGGATGGGAGTATTTTAGTCGCGTACAAATACATGGGGGTGACCATTTACTATATGAATGTTACACCCTGTACAATTACCTGGTTACAATCACCCTGTAGAATAATACCACAGAATACGAGACGTACAAAACTGATTCGGAAAGTTGCCAATCAGTACCCAGTACTGTCAATATATCCATACATTCGGTGTTGTCGAATGCGGTTTGATATTCCCCTTTCCACGGAAACAACTGGCGGTATCACACCCACTGAAAGGGCGATAACCGAGAAGCATCCTTATGAGTGGACCATTATTGTTAACACGGGGGTGAAACCAGCGATATGTATATGAAGGTGCTCATTTTAATGTCTACCTAAGTTTCTTCCCCTGAAGGTTACGAAATCTGCAGGAGGCAGTAAATATTGATGATGCGCATGTGTAAATATATTACCGTTATTTCGTGAATGTTACCTCGTAAATATGAATATTTACGAAATAAGGAGCAAGTCACAATGCACGTTATTTCGTATTGATTATGATCGATTGTCGCCTTAATTACCGATACATATATACGTATACTTGGTTTAATAATAATGATCATAACAATGACAATTGAATTTCAAGTATGACGTTGGACCCCAACTCTGCTAATGTTCTAAGCAATCTCGCAAATGTAGAAACTTTTGTCACAATTCCCGACACAGGGGCATGGATTATCATACGCTAAACTCGACAGACAAACACAGATAGTGGCCAATTAAGCTTTATTTGAGGGTAAGCTATCTTAACTCTTTCTGAACGACAATTTAATATTATTTTTACGTAAGGACATTCTGAAATGTTTTAGTTGATATATAGAGGATAGGAAATGAGTGTTTCTCTCATACGATATTTATGAAACGAGTCTAAGAATTTTCAGTTTTCTCGAGCCTCCGGCGAGAGAAAACTGAAAATTCGTGACGAGTTTCATAAATATCTGAAGTGTAAAGTATCATTACGTTTGCACTAAAACATTGCAACTGCCAACATATACTATAAGTTTGGTGAAAGTGACCATAATAAATAACATGTTATAAGCACTAATTGTGATATTGATGAGATGCCTTCGTCATTTAAAACCCAACATTCTGAAAAGTGTCTCAAGGTACGACGTCAAACCAATTAAATGTTGATTGTTATAGAGTATACCCGGAATAGAGGTATTCAAGACTCGCCCTTGGTGTATCTTGGGTGAGTATTGTCTACCCTGTAACAATCGACAAATTGGTCTGAAGTGTAAAGTATCATTACGTTTGCACTAAAACATTGCAATTGCCAACATATACTATACGCTTGGTGAAAGTGACCATAATAAATAATAGCACTTGTAGTGAACACATAATATTTATTTGATATATTATATAACACAGCAAAATGCAATTAAGGCAATGTATTCTTTTGTCGAAAAATTATAAATTATCGGACTTGAAATTTCAACAAATTTCCTAAATTGCTGCTATATTTTGTGTGGGCGTCCTTTCAGTAAAATATTCAACTAATTTTACCCCTACCAAAAATTTACCAGTTGGTTGAAATTTTCTTTCGTCGCATGCATACGTGACATATTTACATGATACAAGAATACAATTCATTTGCATGGCTATCGATGTGCTATATAATATATAAATAAATATAGTGTGACCGCCGTGACCTCCTAATTATACTTTTGGACACGGAAAGCATCTTCAACTACCCCGTGTTGACTTTACATTTTGACAGCTCATATGGTACCACTTGAAACAGAATTTACATTGGATCATGTCATCGTAACAGTTGGGGAGGTCACAACCCAATTGGGAACAGTGCTTCTCAATTATGGCCATGGTAAATTTTTGTTTCGTTTTTCGACATTGTGTATTCTGGGGGAAGGGAGTCATTTTTTTGTCTGCCAAGCAAGTCATTAGATGGCTGCGCATTCCTCCCTGTAAAAAACGAGTGTATTCAACCCTCCCATAGGTGGGGTCAACACAGAATTGCATTACATTTGCCAACGCGAACAGACCACAATCTTTAGAGTTATCCTGTTTCTGGATGTGGGGTATTTTTGCAGCTAAACTTCCAGGAACATCACCCGTTCCGTAAATGGACCACAGTTGTATTTGGATTGATCTTGTTAACGGATCGGCCTGATTGAACATGGAATCAAACAAGTATACTGCACTATCATTTGGGTTTGGGACATACGTCGATGCTACCCAGTGACTTGCACCGGTGTGGTGAATTTGACCAACAAGGAAGTCAGTCTCCATATTTGAAAAGAAATTACTTGGACCTGTGTAATATATTTTTGCACTCCTGTCGTACAATGGCGCATACAAAGGATCTTGGAATCCCAAAATGTGTGCAAGGAAATAGGTGAAAATTGGGAAAGCTGAAATGACGTGTCATTAGCGGACATAATGTCGGCGTGTTCGCTAGAACTATCTAGCACATAAACTGGCGAAGTTGAAAGATTGTCAGTGGAATTTGAAATGTAAGGTTTTTTTTACAACTTTGAGCATTTTTGGTTCTGAAACACGACTTCACAGCAGAAGCTTCACTTCGGATAGGTGACCGTGGCTTGAATGTGTTATTTGGAGGCGTTGAAACTAACTTACCAGCAATGGGCTTGTCATGGTGTCGAATCGATGAGCCTGGCATTCGTTTGTTTTTTGAAGGGGTTGAAACGGCCTGATCAGAAATGGAAATGAAAGAGGAATCTAACTGAACGGTTTCGTCAGTCACAACAATAGAGTCAGGAGCGGGAATCACATTGTAATCGGCTTTCCTGCCTTTCTTTCTCCCTGATTTTTTATCGGATCGGGTACGCCCACGTTTTCTAAGTTGTGTCAAGTTAACTGTATGTGGACTTGAACTGTCCTCAATGCCGATTAGAATTCTAGCAGCAATTATATGGTAACATGTTGTCGTCGATGGGCATTGACAACTTTCATTCGGAAACAATTTTGTGCAATATAAATTACCCTTAGTCCCCTCTACAACGAACGCGGATTGTTCGGGAATGAATGTTATTTTTTTCGTTCTCACGATTTCCAATGCTAAAGACCGCTGCGTGTGTACAACATTTGTTGCAGGGTCAGCCACTAGGATCCGTTATGTGCGTCATGTGCAGTGTTGGCGACATTGGTGTCAAAGTCGAGTTTTCCTTGACGCACCAAACCTACAATTTCATTAGGTGCACATACGCCATTTGGTATGACACACTCATCTTCTTTCAACATTGCGTTTGAAAATTCGGCTCTAAGAGAAGCGTTGCCTATTCCCATTCTGCCTCGCAGATATTCTGTGTGATAAAATTTGAGAAGAAAATGAAATGAAAGGACGGCACTGTCAATTGAGACTTCTTTCCAGTCGGTCAGTTCTTTTACTACAACGTTGAAAGATTCGGAGATGTTATTTGTTATGCCCGAAAGCGGGTCATAAATTTTAAGAGGACGGAGAACCCAACAAGCTGCTGATGTTTGTATATCGGTATTCAAGTTGTTGTCGAAATACTCTTTCGCGGGCTTACTCCAAAGAGATGTCACTTCATCATATTTTAGATCAAAATCTTCTGCAGACTCACACTTGAGTAAATCATAAAGGTTTTCAATATAAATTGATATTTCATCATGCTGTGAACCTAGTCGGTTGCGTAGGTGGAACCTGAAATATCGCTTGATGTGATTCCAGCAGTACACAATCAGTAAATGTGGAAATATATCTGCTGTTGTGAAACTATCTTCCCTGTCCAGGACTATGGGTACAGGATGTGAAATCAAATTTGGTATCAGGTCCCGCACTATTTCAAAAAATCTAGTATGTGCCCTTTGAAACTTCCTCTCGTGTATGAGGAAAGCTACTGGGAAAACGGTAGACCCTTCAAATATGACATTCTTAAATACGAGGGAAGACACATAGAAATCCCCTATTTTAAAGGTTGTGTCATAACCCAAAAGAAATTGGTGGCGTCCAGGCTCAACTTTAATCAGTTCATTCACAGATTTTGTCCACTCGGGATAATGTGCAATGCAAAACAAATCTTTATTGGTAATTGTCAGTTCGGGAATTAGATCCAACTGGGAAGCAAATTGCAAGACATTTGCGATCGAATCAGTCGAAATGCGACTTTGTGATACTACAGTTGATTTTATATTTTGAACTTGTTTGGAATTTCGAGGGTTCAGAACCCATTGATAACCGGCTGCTGTATCGCGTGTCACCATACGCTGGTAAGTTTTTGTTGGATTTTCTGACCGGGCAGAAACTGTATTCTTTATCGATTTAAGTGTCGATTTGGTCGTGCGTTTAAACACCCCTTTATTTTTGTTTGAGTTCCCATGAGGACGATCTACATAAACTGATTCATCACCCAAATACTCAACTAGGATCAGGTTTGGTTTTGCATCCAAGCAATATGAATTTCGTACAAACAAGAGGGAGCCTACAGGGTTATCGTTGTTGATTTTGCATTTGTAGTATGATTTTTTAAGAATCGGATTTGACCGCGGCAGCTTAGTTGTACCATTATGAGCCCACATGTACTGATCACTCTTCCAATCATCTTTATATGCGTCATCCTGGTAGGCGAACAGATATAGGCTTCCACCTTTTGGTTTAACTGGGGGGATATCACATACCTTATCTAAATCAGGGTATGTCAGTATGGATTTGGCTGAAGCTGTCGTTAACCCAGTATTTTCAGTTGTGTAGATGGTACATCTCAATCCAGGTGTATTGCCATCCGAATCGCTTTCCGACCCACTAGCCTGTAACGAAAATAAGCATTAAACTAGGATTTTAATTTCTGAAATGCCAGAATTTTATACTTCCATGTAATATTTTATTTTTAATTAACACAATATTTATATTATATGGAAATTATATATCAAATAATTAAAACAAATAAAGAAAATAATATCGCGCACATTTAAGTCTTGGACTTGTACGGTATCTTATGTAAAATAGTTTATTACACATTTATTCCTAGACGTACGTATGTGTATGTGTAGTGTTGTTGTTTTTTTCATATTTACAAATCCGATGGAAAGCATTTCGTTGATGTTCACCCGATTCATGAAATCGTAAATATAAAATAAAAACCTCACGCATAGCAATACAAGCCATGTGTGAGCCTAAATAAACCTGTTAAACCTGTATTTGTTTAATGCACCGATTCTAGGATGGGTGACCTGAGCACAGAACAACGCATATGTTAATGGATTTGCAGATACGCCACTTGTGCCATCGCAGAATTGTAGACTGAATGATACGCATCTAGTTCTATTCTTCTATGCTTGCACTCGTATCGGATTAACAAAACCGTTAACACACACTGCTGTTCTGTGAACCGTGTTGGTTCGACATGTGCGGCCGTTGCAAAAACTGTATGGATCCAATCAAATATCCATGATGCATTATTGCATGCATCAATGCATATAGATATGTAATGAGCTTAGTTCATTAGTACATTATTATGGCTATTGATAAATTTGATCCCCAATTCGATTTGAATGTCGATTGTATTTCATACCGTCGATTCCCCCGCAACTTCATGTATAGGATTAATGCGAAACACAAAATTGACATTTAAAGATTTATTTGACATTACATCATATCTGAAGAGAAATCAGCTAGATTGATGAGTAGAGCTGAAAAAAATAGTAAGATTTTGATTAACAATTTATTAGCGATAATTGTGTACATATAAAGTTTGATGTCATAGAAAAGAAAGCAGCACAACCAATAGACGAGATAGTAATAAGGTGAATGGGCATCTGAGGGGATTCGCGTCTCATTGACTTAATAAGTTTGGTAATGACAATATGCAACACTATATCTGATGGGACCAGATCTAGTTGATCTAGTTACCCACTCAATGCGGTACTGGGAACATATTTAACATTTAGGCTACCGAACATATTATGAACATTTATGGAACGGAGATTTTCTTATGATTTGACAGAATAACTGAAATGGAACTACAAGGTTTCGTTCTCGGCAACAACATTATTCTAATGACAAGACAGTGTTGTTGGGCTACACAGAGACGCAAGTGTTATTGAAACTGCCGCTTCACTCTTCGCCGTGTGCGCTAAGGTTGCGTGAAAACATAATACTGTAATGTATTAAAAGAATATGTGTTGTATTTAACACCGAAATGTAATCAGTTTGAGTTTCGTTTGAAGGCAAACAATGTAGTTATGTTCAATTACCTGTATTGACTGTATCTTCATTTGTTACTGCAAAAAATCAATTAGTTGGAAAATAAAAGTTAATTGTAATTTAGATGAACATAAATATAGTATTTTAGTAATTAATTTAGGGTGCGTTCATACGCTAGCAATATTGCACTACAAACTGAAAAATTGTCCCCTGCAAAATTGCCAAAACAGGTTGATTTCTCCCAGTAATGTTGTCAACATCGGTGAAAATATTTGGGTTATTTAATATAATTTGATAAATGACTTGCATGGCCGCCAAAAACGCGACGAAAGACCATGTTCCGGTTTTTATTTAAGTTTTGTAACAGCACTATGAGTTATATAATGCTTATATCAAATGCCAAAATTGCCCAGTGGGGCTTATGTGAGCAGCTGAATCGACAGACTTGTTTTAAATAACAAGAACAATTGTACCACACAAAGGACAATGTGCTGTCAATGCCATTAAAACGGGTTGTTGACATTATATGTTTTCAGATGTTTTAGGAGGGAATTATATAAATTGCAGTCAGTATTTTATTCCTCATAAATACTCATGGAACATGAAAACAGCTTATCAGAAAATATTTCGCGGAACAATGAATATGACCTGCTGTTACATTCCTGTGGAGGTCGTCGCATTGGTGAGAGCTTTTAGAAGATAAAACATTAATACAAACATAAGGAAATAAGAGCGAATTATCACGAATTTTAGTTATGTACAAGTAAATTAATATGTACGTGTAAATATGAATGAGAACATAGAGAATACTTATTGAATTTTTACGAGCGGCTGCAAGTTTCAAGTGAAAATTCGATAGTTTTTTCCAAACATGAATGAGAGGTTTCAGGTATTGGAACGAAAATAGGTAGCTATTTATTTTATTACATGCGCTTTAAAGGCTCACTTAATTTTCGAACCCCCATATCACTTTATATAAAATATATGCCATATTATATACCATGAACCCCAGATCACTTTATATAAAATATATGCCATATTATATACCATGAACCCCCAGATCACTTTATATAAAATACATGCCATATTATCTAACATTTGAAAGAGGAAGCTCCAAAATAGTGTATTATCAATCTATCCGGTGGACACGTTGTTTTTGTTGAGTTTTGTCATCAAGATTGAAGTAAAAATAAGTATTATTTTCAATGCAGGGGAATAATTCTTATGTTTTAAAGATAGAGTTCTTCCCCTTCCATTGAACAAGTTTGAATTATGTTGTATTCTGGGTGTCAGAGGGGCGTAGTCTTCAGCAGTTTCTATTTCTCTGTGGGGATCTTCTGAGATACAGAAGTTTCAAATAGTGATGAATTATAGTATTTTAATCATATTTTATGGAATATATTGTTATTAAAACCGTATATCAAGTCACTATAAAAACAAATAACCATAAAATGAAGCATATTAATCCCTCACGCCAAGGATTCTTGGATCGAATCCGGAATTACAAAGCCATAGAAACTTATTTTCCTGCCAATCCAGATTCGAAGAAAGAAATATATAAGTATAGATTATAAAATGGCGCTTATGCCTCAAAAGTTAAACCCTAAATGGTCATTGATATAGCATGGCAATTGATATAGCAAATATATTAAGCACTTTGGCTGGCACTTTGGTGTGAATAGCAACATTGCAATAATGTGTGTAAATATACTACTGACATTCTGTTAAGAATCACCTATACACATTTCAAGTGATATAAACAGCTTTTCAGAATCGACGCTTCTGTGAATTTCAATTTGGTTCTACAACACAGATTATTTTTCGGAAAGCGATTAACCTTCACTGACAATAGGCAACTCGTCAGATGAGGTCGCATCAAATGTTGTAAGAATCTGGACGACTTCGTACATATCGGGGATTGTAGCCAAATTCTACTAGGTTCGCTAAAGCAAATACCCCGCAATCAGAGCTATTAGACTGTTTCTGTATATGTGGAACCCATGCCCTCAGAGCGGAGTTGCTTCCGTGCATGGACCATAACTGAATTTGTGTGGATGTCGTCATCGGATCAGGTCGCGAAAATAGGAAGTCAAAGAGATACACGGCACAACACAGATGTTTCACATGTTCTAGTAGGTCTTGAAAATACATATATTGGGAAAGAATGGACAGAAAACAGAAGTTATATTCCTAAATTGATTGAAATCCCAAATCTGTTCACATATGTTAACATGTTCTCAAATGCCTTGAAAATTGAAATAACGTACCGGTATTTGACAAGAATTCCTAATGTATTTATATCCCCAGAAGGTCAGAATACACACAGACATGTTTGTAACACACAAATGGTATTGATCCACCGCATCCATTTGGCATATTGCTGTACATGTTGGTAACAAAAGCATTACAAAATAGTTAATTTGAACAAATATAGAAATTTTCAGTCAGAGGCTTTTTAACAATGTATGTCGGGGGAACTCGCGAATTCCGAGTTAAGTGTTTACCTCTGTCTAACTTTACCAAATGATATACTTCTTTATCGATTATTTGTATTTAAAATCTAATTGATCGAGTCATGCATACATTATACTTACAACTTCTGTTGGATACGTGCGTTGTCGACGATATACTTTGATTCAAGCAGAAGAGGCGTCTTTTTCGGGATATGATCCATGACTCTTTATGCACATGTCTGCATGCCGCTGGTGAGACTACTGCTCAACACGTTCCCGAGAAAAGTGGATAAAAATAAGGACAGCAAAAAAGGAAAATTCTAAAAAATATATAGTAATTTCAGCCATGACGGCATACAATACAAAAAAGAAGTGATTGATACTCAATGGTTGCAGCGATATTTTCCATATCATATTCATCCAAATGATCAGGAATTAAGGCATTTTAAATCCTTAATAATTGCGAGCGAGTACAGATCCACTATCTTATATTGTATTCTGTACCCAACATTTTGACATACAGTGGGAATAAGCAATCTTTTAAGTTTCTTGGCATGTTTACTTTCTACGTAGCCTATGCTCCCATTATCTCCACTCGTCTTGCTATGCATAGTTTGTACAATTTGTTCAAACTCAGATATTTTATTAGCAAATTCAGAGAAGTTCGTTTTGGGATCCAAATTCTTCAACCTGTGATTGAGAAGTATTATCAGTAAATTACATGTTAGTCATTATGCCTAGGATATAGTTTTGACCCAAGAGTCAATTATATGTTGTTTTGGGTTACATAGTTGGTCCACTACTATACTGTTGAATTGACTAGAAACATACCGGATGTTGTTGTATTTAAGATCTGTATAATTTAATATATGGGTTTTATATGCACCTTGCATACAAAGTTGACAAAATATATAGTCTTACAAAACATAACGTTGACATTACACATGGTAGATTTGTATCAATAGAAATTCAGGAATATTGTATTGTGTAATATAATTTAACTTGTCATTTTCCCCCCATAATTTTGGACCCGGGTGGGGAAGGGGGGGGGGGGGGGGGCAAAAGAAAAAACGACCAATGTTTTATTCACTATTCTATATATAACGATGTATACTATAAGTTATTGTTCAAGTTTGTATTGTATATTGCTGTTATTTGGAATCAGAAAATTGGATCTCTAATATTAATTATGTTACACCAGCAGCATATATATTTGATTGCTTGCCGAAAACCAATGTCAGGGTGTGTTGGTGCGTTACGCAGGTTTTAGGGTTGGCATGGGCAGTCACACATTAAATTAAAATAGTTCTTCTAGATAAGACCATCTTTGTTTAAATTTAGTGTATTGACCTTTATTATAATAAAAAACACGCTCAGAATGGAAATATAAACTAAGTTCTTTTTTAAGTCCGGTGAGGTTTGGCATAGAGTTATTCATCTTTGATCTATAAATGTGATATCTAACAAAGATAAGAAGGAATATTATCCAAGGACTGGTATATTTTCCAGGGCGGCTGCTAAATATTGCAGTTTCACGTGTGAGTTGTAATCTAGTACTCGTATTATGAAATACCCAATTTTCGACCGTATTCCAAAAATATTGTATGTTTGGACATTCCCAGAAAATGTGAATGATCGATTCAGTATTAGATTTACAGAAGGTACATGAGTCGTCGTCAGATATTTTCATTTTTTTCAAAAGTTGTTTTGTACCGATGATATGTGTATTTATTCGGTATTGGAACCACTTAAGTTTGGTATCGGTGACGTAAATAAATGGGCATCTATATACTTCAGTCCAGAACTCGACATTATATGTTCGGTTCAACTTTCGTTCCCATTTACTTATTTGTTTATGGGGTGATTCAATTGGTAACATTGTTTTATACGTGGATTTAGCACTGTTCGGAGCAAGTAAATTTATTAATTGAAATGGTATATGAGGGCGCAAAACCCTGTCGCTTTTACTTAAAAAATTATCTCTTTTCTTGATTGATTTTACAATTCCGTTAAAAGTTAGAAAGTCGATGTTTGTTTTGTGTAGAGCGTTAAATTCTTCCTGTGACAGGTACTTTCCTAAATTGTCTTGAAAATCGAATATGTATATAAGCTTATCAGTCATGAACAGTTTCAATCGTGGCTTCACCAGTTTTACCGTATCCTCGAATCCTACTAAAGGTGTAGTGAGGAGATCACATTGACTCACCGGTGCTAGTTTGTCACAGTACAGAATCCAGGCATTTACTACATCTTTCCAGAAATTGTTATCAAGTGTTTTAGATTGGTTTTTTAAAATTGTAGATGACATTAGATACCAACTATTACAAAATATACTACAAGAGTGTTCGAAAACTGTAACCCAGGAAGCCCGTTGTGTGATAGCTCGCTTAACCCATGATATCTTCATAGAATTTATGAAAGTCTTAATATCAATCATTTTACACCCACCAGAAGCATAGTTCTGAGTGAGCAGTTTTCTACTTATTCTATCTGGACCTTGGTTCCAAATGAAACCAAAGAGCAGTTTATTTAAATTTTTTATATATTCATCTGTGGGGTTCGGTAGTGCAAGGAACAGGTGTACTAATTTTGAAATAGCTAGCGATTTGACAACAGTTATTTTACCGAGAACAGTTAGGTTACGTTTACTCCACATTGCCAGTATGTTCTTTAATTGCATAAGCCCGTTTGTAAAATTTATGTCAATCATACGTTTAGTGTCATGATGAAATTCTATACCAAGTATTTTAAAGGTTTCTGGATGCCAGTTTAATTTCCATCGGTCACATATCTGTTCCGTGCTGTCTGCCTTTGTACCAATCCACACTGCGTGTGTTTTGTCATAGTTAATTTTTAGACCCGATACATATTTATAGTTATCAAGTACTTTCATAGCTGCTTCTAGAGACTCTGGTGACCCATCGAGGAAAAGAGATGTATCATCGGCATATTGCGACATTCTTATATTCTTATTACCAACATTGATACCATTTATGTTTTTTGAGAATCGTACCATAATACCAAGAATTTCTGCACATAATAAAAAAATATATGGGGATATTGGATCGCCTTGTCTACATCCTCTCTCTAAGTTGAAAAAGTCTGATATTTGCCCATTTAAATTTATACATGAAGTATCACAATATAAAGTCTTTATATAATCGATAAATGGTTGACTAAAATTAAAGTATTTTATATCGAATCAAATGCTTTTTCAAAATCTATCAATAGCAAGAGTCCCGGTATTTTATTTTGCTTTGTATGTAGCATCATGTCCATCACTAGTCGAATATTCTCCCCAATATACCGTCCAGATATAAATCCGGTTTGATCTGAATGTATTAGAAATGGTAAAACTTGTTTTAATCTTACAGATAGGACTCCTGTAAGAATTTTATATGTCACATTTAATAAGGATATTGGTCTCCAGTTTTTAAGAAATTGTCGTGGTTTGTTGTCTTTGGGGAGGAGTGTTACTATTCCCTGCCTCTGTGTAACAGATAGTTTTCCAACTTTCATGCCGTAGTTAAGTGATCTGACCAGGTAGGTTCCAACATCTCGCCAGAAGAATTTAAAAAACTCTACAGAATATCCATCGTTTCCAGGGCATTTATTATTTTTCATTTTTTTCAAGTAATTTAGCGCTTCGCTGTAACTAATTTCTCCTTCCAAACATCGACCAGTCTCTAGCGTTAATTTATTTATTTCAACTTTGTCATTTATATCACACACGTTAGTTATTAAGTTATCAATGTTTAAGGAATGTGTTTCTGCATCTTGGTTTTTATAAAGACGTTTATAGAAATGGTTTGTCTCTTGAAGGATTTCATGTTGTTCATATATCATGTCTCCGTTATCTGCCTGTAATTTTTGGATGGTTTTAGACGTAAAATTTCGTTTTTCTAAATTTAAGAAATATTTACTTGGCTTCTCCCCGTCACCAATCCATCTAGCACGTGATCTAACAAATATTCCATTTAGTTTTTCTTCTCGTAATGCTTCTAATTCACGTTTAAGCTTCTCCATTTCTAAACTTTCTTTTTCCGTTGTAATTTTTTCTAGATTTGTTATTTGTTCAATTAATTTAGTCTCTTTACATTTTCTTAGTTTAGAGAAATGAGAGCAAAAAGGTATGGAAGCGCCCCTTATTTCTATCAAGAGAGTTTCGAAAAATAATTGGTCATCAATGTTAAATTCAGCATTATTCATATTTAAATTACCATTACCCGTCCATCCACTTTTCAAGTATTGTTTAACAACTCTATTTATGGTATCCTTTACTAGTTCTATATAATCTTTGTTTTTTAGTAATGAGTTATTAAATTTCCAGAAGCCCCTACCCCTTTCAAAATTATTAAATTTCAATTGTAACGATATCGCAGAGTGATCTGTTTTATATCCAGGGTGTGTATCGCAGTTTTCTACTGTTGGTATCAGGTCTCGAGAGATTAGGAAAAAGTCCAAACGTGCGTGTTTGGATGGGTTGGTCCGACGCCATGTGTATCTGCGTTCCTTTGGGTTATTGTATCTCCAAATATCGACTAAATCTAGCTTCTGTATCATGTGAAGTACTTCATCACGTGCATTAGGATTATTTATAGCTTTATAATTTAAAAGGTCGAGGTCTGGGTCCAGGACTAAATTGAAATCCCCACATATGACTATGGTGCCATCTGTTATTTGCTCAAGACTTTCTCTAATTGATTTATAAAAGGAGGGATCATCAGTATTTGGACCATAAATATTAACTAGCGTCATTAATTGGTTTTCAACTTCTGCACGAATTATAAGGAGGTTACCTTCCTGGTCAGTTTTCGTATCTAACAGTTTGAAACTAAAGTTATTGTTTATTAGAATTGTAACTCCTCTCGACGAGCCTGTATGTGAACTAAAAGCGACCTCATATCCCCATTCTGTCCTAATTCTTTGCTCATTTGCTGTTGTAAAATGGACATCCTGTAAACAATATATCCCATATTTTTTCTCTCTTATGTAGTTAAAAACATCTCTGCGTTTCTGTGGGTCACCGAGGCCTCTACAGTTCATCGACATAATACTAACCATATGCGAATATTAATGAATATACTAATATGAATCCGAATATACAGCATATACATATACAACGATCAGTAATTTCCATCAATTTAAATAAAAAATCAGTCGTGCATTGAAGGGGGAGGGTTGGGGAGTGGACATTAAATATAATTGACCTTCCAATCATAATCATGATGGGCATGGTAAATGCAGTTTTCAACCATCGCCCAAAAAAGGTATTATCAACTTGAAAATAAAAATCCATAATTTATGCAAATTAAAATACTTCACATGTACACAAGACTTTGTGTGGGTCCATGCAGGCTGTCCCATCCCACAATTATATATTGAGATGTTAGCAAAGAGTTATCCCGCATGGAACACGATCAGGCGTGTTTGTCTCGCAGTAGTCACAAGCTTTGAAATGTTACAATCATTGTAGAGTTATACCGCTTGGATTATGATCAGAGCTGTATTTATCCGAACACAATTTGTTGCAGTCAACATTGCGGGCACACTCGTGATACCATAGTCCCGACCCACTTAGTCATGTGTACATGTGATTGTATCCAAACCTTACCTAGGTACATTTCTTTAAAAGCATATAATGGAAATATAACGTCAGGTAGTCTGAATATGTTGAAGAAACTCAGAAGCGGACTTAAAGCAACATAGTCAATTTGTGGATTTAAAAAATGAGGTTTGATTGAGATTTATCTTTTGTATATTTTATCATGTAATTTTTTAAAGAACAAGTAACTAAAAACAAATGTATAATGCATATTGCGTTACATAACACATTTACCTGAGTAATTTTAGTAAAAATACATTTAAAGCCAGCAACTACAGTGGACTAATGAATTAAATATTATGTATATATTTATACCATGTTCTAAGTGCTGGATAATAAACCTATTGGGTTAACCTGGTGTTCGTTGTTTAGCATATACTAATATATTCATTTTGGTATAAGGAACACATAATAGACTATGTTGCTTCAGGTGTACTTTATAACTTGCATCATCAAAAATATAAAGGAAAAATACATTTCTTTTTGAAATCTCACTATTTGTATGAACCTAAGTCAATTTCTCACTATATATATATTTATAATAAATCAATGTTTGGATGTTTTCACGTTTAGAAAAGTCATTTCTTGACGAAGTATTTTCTGATAGTGGTGTCTATGCTCTCTGTGATGTCAAACTTGACACGTTCACCAGTCTTCAGTTTCCCCCAAATGAATCCATTCCTGTGGTATGCAAGCTGTATTTTCTCACGATTAAAAAGCCTGTTCATAAGTTGGATGTTATCTTTAGTAACATCGTCTCTGACCTTCAATGGTTTCTTTGAGTTGTCTTGTGCCAAGTATGATAAGTTCTTTCTCTGCTCAAATACCATGTTCCTTGTGTCGGGTCTAGCGAACTTTACGATACATGGTTTTGGTGAACCCCTGGCAGGTAGCCTGTGAGCAGCAAGAATATCTAATTCAGAAATACGGACATTGGATTGACTACCATTTACTGAATCACATATCTTTTTTTTCAAGTTTTCGTTATCAGTCTCCTCTAAATCCAAAATACGTATGTTGGTCTTTCTGGAGTACTGCTCGCCTCTGTTTACTTTCGAAATCAATACTTGTATCTCATCCTTCATGACCATGTTCTCACTGCGGTAGTGTTCAACCTCTTCATTCAGTAAGCTGTTTTCATGCTCCCACTTTTCAAACTTGCTGTCCATGCTTGCTGTATGAAATTCCAGCGTCTCGTTTACATCTTTCATAATCTCTTTTTTGAAAATTTCCATATGGGCCTTTATATCTTTCTCGACTAGGGATTTCATATCTTCTTTGGTTGGCATTTCCGACAGACGCTTCATTATCTCGGTCAGTACCGATTCGGATGGCTCCGCTGTATCGGATCCTGGCCGTGCTCTCTTTGCATCTAGTTTCTTCGATTCTGATTTCTTTTCTCCCTTCTTGTCCGACTTTTTAGGAAGCGCCCCTGCTGTATTCGGGTCAGCCATTGTTTATGTATTGTATGTGTCACCACGAGTCCGACGGGTTTAGCAATGATTGGCGAAGTCGACGGTCAGAATATACCGTTATAAATTGTTATCGAACCAGCCGGGTGTGCTATTCGCTTGATTGCCTCTTGTGCGCACGGGTAAACAGTATTCACAATAGGTATCGAAAACAGGGAACGTACCGTATATCCTTTGCAAAATCCATTAACACTGTCCTTTTCATTTACACATTTGGCAACAACACATCACGGAAACACTTTTACACTCTGTGAACTACTCCTAAACGAATTCCATTGGAAATTATCAGCTTTCTGGGCGATAGATGATGGGTGAGAGTTTATTTACATCCTACCTCATTCACGATACAACCGGAAGTCCAATGAGCTAGAAGTTAATAAATAAATACTCTTTGTTCTATGTGATTCTGTTTTTCAGTTACTATCGACAACTTGTATTTATTAGAGAGTTTTAGATTATACATATTAAATTTATAACATTTTCCAAATGTACGTTATTAATTCTTGTAAAATAGTTCGTGGGCGATTTAATGCATGCATTTGTTTTGTATAGGTATCACGTGTTACTATGGTGGAGTTTGACGACTATTTATTGGCCGTCGTGAACTCGTGATTACTGTGGCATATTTACTGATGTAGCTCGCGTCTCGAATTGCTGCAAAGTGTTCAAGCTTTACTGGCGTTTCATCTTCAATGATTAAAGGTACTCAATCCGATAAAACTCCTCTCAATTACTATTTCAATGGCTTCGGGGGTCAAAAATATTTGATTCGAGTCGAGGAAGTCACTCATCAAAGCTCAGATTTGTTAGATATCGATTTGAGAAATCTATTATTTTTCATTATCGGGAATACTTTCTGGCCCAGAACACAGGCAAAATTGCGTTATTATTACCACTTGATTTTAGAGTTATCCATCCTTGTCTGTTTGAATAGTGTTTTGGTGTACACATCTCGAGCAGGTTAGGAAATTTACGGCAATTAATAGTACTCATCTCGAGCAAATAACAAATTTCAAAAATCAATATCTAATAACTCTGAGCTTTGTTTGATGGGTTCCTCGACTCGAATCAAATATGTTTTACACACAAAGCCAAAGAAATAGTAATATAGGACCCTCTGATCGGATTGTTGTTGTTGGAATCGGTTGAGATGGGGACCCTCTGTTCGGATTGAGTACCTTTAAATGGATTGCTGTAAATGTAATTTGGTGCCAAACGCTATCAAACAGCGATTCAAATTTGACATGGAACAAAAGCTAATCTGATTAAAGTTTTGTGTTAACAATTATTCATGTTATGACTTACAGATTGGACAAATCCGTTCACGTTGAAACGGATGGGCAAGTCTTTGATGTCATCAGGGAATTCCGTAATTACCCCAGGATTAAGAAATTTTTCAATAGCTTCTTTATCTACCTCAAAAGGCGCAATTTCGCTGATCTGAAAAGATATATTGTTTGTTATACACGTAGTTTAATGTTTTGTTTAACGAGTTGTCAAATTTCAAATCTAAATTTTATTTGAATAACAACGCTAACGGTCATAAAATATTGGATATATCGAAATAATGCATTAAACTCATAATTTTCACTATGCACAATTAAGTGCCAAATAATTTATGAATAAAATTACGAAAACGTTACCGACTGACGAACAATTTAAACAGACAATATCACAGTGCTTGTCCATGATCAGTGCGAAAATTATTAACGATGGCTATAATTGTTCTAGATACTGTGAAGGGAATATGGCGAATGAATCAATTATAGGTTCGGAATGTAAAACATCATACAGTTTGGTAGCTAATTGATACATATTGTTAAGAGATTCACCGACAGACACTGTTGTGCATGCATATTATACACCGCTGGTGTACCGATGAACACCTCTGCGTCGATTTGGCGTTTGCAAATCGACGATGTTATTGGTCGAATTGATTATAATCGATTGTCAACAACAATTATGAAAGACATTACGTAATTGTTCGGTTGCGTGAAACTAATAAGTTACTATTCGGGTGCTATGCCAATTTGAGGAATGTAGCATTCTACTAAGATCATCGAAAATCTCAAGCAAATGGACTGTACTACTCCATAGAAACACGGTCCGAACTAAGATAAATCAACTTACGAGATGTAGGCTGTGTATAATAAATTCACTGTAGTCCGCGCCATGAAAGAGAATAAGTCCACTAATTCAGAATCAAATAGGTCCAATATCAAAATATGAATATCCTGGTTCAATATGAACCTATTTGTGCGAGGAAAATTGGCGTGATATACGTTAATTGTAATGTTTGGAGTCATACTCATTTGGCTTCTTTTAACGGTCATGTCTAATTTGGAGGATGTAAACGATAGGCTTATTAATAAACAAAATATTGACATGGCGGCTTCGTATGGCGTGACAAATAATTTACATTGTTACAGACTTTTTCAGCTCTTTTTGAATTGTTCGCTCACAAGAGTGAAAAAACGCTCTTTAATACTACCATATCAAGAATAAAATAACATGGAACGCTCTTTTCTGTATCACTCAAACTTTCAATTTGTCAGTTAACAACGGCGGTCATTATAACACAGTCGCCACAAGAACACACGTCAGAGTGTGGTATTGGAAACCACATGCATTTATCTGGCGGGTCCCCTCTGCCACACAATTTTAGTTTTGTTGATAAATCGTGCGAAATAAGTCTGGATAAAATGACCCTGCTTACAACAGGAACATCATCGCCACAAGGACCCTGAACAACAAAGACCGAAATGAGAGCAATAACTGTCATGAGAATGCATGGCAAGCCCATCAAAATATAATCCCAACTAAATATAATGACTTCAATGTTTCGCCCGTGTACGCATAGCAAGGAATGTTTTCACTCATCCCTGCAGGTTATTGGCTTGATGGGGGGGGGGGGGTAGATTTTAGCTCAACGTTGCAACATAAAGTGAGCTATTGTCATGGGTTTGTGTCCGTCCGTCAACAATTTCCTTTGGCACAACATACAGGTCGCATCCCTCATCCGATCTTCACTAAACTTCACTGAAACACGTATCGCTCATTGACTATTAATCCGATCTCATTCTGTGTTTAAATTAATTTAACAAACGGCATGTCTCTCAACACGAGTTTCACGCTCTGCTCTGTTCATCACTTTGTGATAGATGTCTGCAAGATGCTTCACCCGCAAGACAATTTGTTTTGTATTTACATGTATATCTGTATATATTAAAGGGTATAGGAGCGGTCTATATGCATGTCCGTTTGCCTGTTCGCAACTGTTCGTAAATACCCCTGGAATTCCACTTATAAAAGATTAATGTACACGCAGTAAGAAACTACTGCGGATCATACAAAATGATACTCCAAGATTGAGCTATAATATTTATGTAAAATGGCGTGCGCAGGAAACTGACAATAACTGGCAGCATGTCTACTTATTACAATTGTTATTTATAAACGATATTATAAGTAAACATTTATTATTGAGATTAAAGAATTTATTATTTTTCACTGATGAAGATGTATTAGATAAACAGTATATGTGATGGGGAGTGAACAAAGATTTTTAAAAGAAATTGATGGCCGAGTTAATCGTGTTGGTTGTGTAACTGCCAGTTGAGAATTTTTGACCGGTAAGTCAGCAATACGAAACGCAACGGAATCCATTCAGTTTTGACGTTCTGTATCTCTAGTTTGAGGTACGATTTCGAAACAATAATCTATTATTTGCTTTTTTGACATTTAGTTCAAAGAAAACTATTGCACTTTTGTCCAATGAAAACAAATAACCCAAGCGTGTATGAGGCTAAATAATCTTACTTTGATCTCCTTCTGTCTCTTTTGGAAAGTTTCTCGATCGAATTGTGGCTTTGACATATTTCCAGTTGTGTTTGAATGAACATACACATGTGAAAGACCATATATAGGGTGGCAAGTCACATGTTTACGACCGTGTGGAACATTCTGATTCACTTTGCCCCATGATTGCTAATGTGATGTAGACTGATCGGTGTTCAAAACCAAGTTGACCCAAGGTCAGCAAAGGGAGTATGGAATATTGAGATGATTAGCTTTTTTGTGGTTACGGGCGAGGACAAGTGGTCAATTTGAATGGCAAGGTCCACACAGATCCGTGGAGCAAAAAGTTACACAAAAGGAGTCATCCTAGATTTCAAGTCGGCACGCATGCGACTAGATAATCACATCGTCCATATGCATGGTTCTGTGAATATTCAATACTAGTCAGGGAGATGTTTGAACCCGCTCAGGGACGTGGCTAGATGGTCTGTTGCGGGAGTGTCCACTTTGGGGAATTCCAACTTCACACCCCCGTTCATAAAATAAATTAAACATACAAAGCTGGCAATAAAAAGACCAATGGCGAGTCTTCTAAATCATCGTCATCATTGTTGTAAATCGATGTTGTAAAAATATTTAAGACTTCGTCGTTGGTCGCCATTTTAAGTTGTTGTTGTAAAATGATAGTCGTTCAAACTTTATCAGAACCAGGGTTATCATTTTACGGTGAATACCGAGCTTTGCCGAATGCTGCACTGATACTACTGATTCTGTGTACTATAAGGTAACCTTACGCTACCAACGAATTACGTAATTATTAGAAACTTTATTTTTCAATCGAGATGTTACACACAGGCCATGTAGACATACTGGTGTCACATTTTTCCCGAGCTCGCACAATTTGTAGTACATGGATTGTGAATACTTAAGTTTATAAATACTCAAGTCTACACAAATAATTGTTCATTTTATTTATGTTTCCAGCACACACATTTTTTTCGCCTTGCAATATATATTTTCACCCTGCTATTTGGCACACAAGAGTATGTTTCAAGAAGAATGTCAAATTTATCCAAATTTATCAGTCTTACGATACGAATAGCACAGGAGCGCCAAATTGTGCTTGTCTAGTGTTGTGCATACATTTTCCCCATGAAGGGCTTTCTATTTTAGTCAATTCTGAGTTATTGATACTTACCAGCTTGTTATTCGTGTCGATTACTGGCCGAATTGTCCCCAAGGACTGGGACAAACATACACTCTTATGTTTGTTCGACGTATATTAATGGTCGCATTAATTGTATCAATTTTGCAATTTGTGCACGTATCATCCATTTCCTGAAAAATATATTGCAACAACTGAACACAAAAGCTCGATATTTGCAATCGGTGCACACTCTTTGCTAACACTATTATTCAAAGTTTAATTATAACTTGGTAGATGTATACGATAGGCTTATCAATAAACAAAATATTGATATGCCGGCTTCGTATGCTTTGATAAATACTTTCCGTTGTCCCAGGCTTTTTTTCAGGTGTTTGTATGATTTTGAATTGCTTGCGCTCAACAGTGAAATAAACGCTCTTTATTACTACCATATCAGGAATAAAATAACATGGAACGCTCTTTTCTGTGTCGCTAAATTATTCAGTTTGTCAGGTAACGACGGCGGTCGTGATAACATAGTCGCCCAAGAACGCACTTGACGTGGATATATATTCCTGATGCTGAACTACAAATGGTCTATGATGTTTTTCTTTTGAGGCTAATTACCCAACAGATTTACTCTTCGTGACTAAATGGTACTGGAAGAGACATATTACCATTTTAATGTCACGTGGTGTCTCGTTTCTACCTTTGAATGCTAGGTAATGATTTTCGAGGCAGTGGGGCCGAATAATAGTCGGTGTCGGCGCCACCAAATGTCTTGTCAGTGGATAAAGCAGGATAATATTATGTGAATTAAATTGACCAATATGATTCTGTAATTATTCAGTCATTTTTTTCGCCCATGTACATGAGGAATATTTTCAACCATCCATGCAGGTTATTGGTTGAAAAGTTTGTTAAAAAATAATTTTTAAAATGCATTTTTATTGATATAACGATGTTTATCGTCTGGTTATCAAACATAAATGTAAAACAAATACAGAAATAAAAACATGAAAAATATCAAGACTTTGAACTTTACTAGAACTAGTGTTTAGGCACGCGTAGATGTTTGAACTACATTTACATGAAGCTGTATTGTAATTATACATACCTCTCAGTGTTAAGTATCGTACACCTTTATAATATCATTCTCGAACCGCCCATGTACATCAATTGAGTCGCATTCGAAGTAGTTATTGCAAATGCATATTGTTGATGTTCAAAGTGACCTGCTATGACCTTTTCTAGCAATAGTAGCATGTACGACAAGTAAGATAAATCATTTTCAAAAATAAATCAGCTGTTTGGGGGAAGCCCTCCGGTATTCTGCGCCATTTGGTGCACTTATCACAACTTCTTAATTATAGATCTAACCATCGCTGCATTGACCCTGTCCGCCGCAGCAACGTTGACAATTTTCACCGCTTCGACAATAGTGAACATAGCGGGCGACCCACTTAGCCTTATACACACATGTGTAGGGGACAAACGGTTCCAATGGAATGATTTTGTCCATGAGTGGTCCACCTGAACCCTTTATAACCCTCATGGCATCATTCAGTATTTCCCTCCCCTTTGAGGACATATTTGTAAATATCGAAACTTTCAAGTTTTGACAGCAGAGCGTCCTCAGTGAATTGAATGGAAGCCGCCATTTTTAATACGCAAAAAGGACACGTGATGTACAAACGAGATTTCGTTAACCTGGGTAATTTTATCACAATTCCCCCAACCTGGGTAACTTTATCACAGTTTTTGGGAACCTGAGTAACTATCACAAAAGAACCGATGAGTGACCTATTCAGCATTACTGTCAGTTAAGAGGGATGATACGACTTATTATATATTGATACTACTTATTATATATATACACAAATACCTTAATGTGGTCCTACATAAGCTGGCACAAAAATGTTGTTTTAACCATAAGCCATAGATGATTTATAATACATTATTATTCATGCATTCTGGCGATACCGTCCAAATAATCATAGCGGCGGGATATAGTGTTCCATGCTTACAGTATATATGTCCTCCCTTGACCATAATACTGAAACAGTCTGCTTAAATGCGCAAAATCTTGTGCAGTGGCGCACAAAAAGTTCATGTACACCCACTGTAAGAATATAGTAGGGTCAAGTCCATTGACCCACACAAATGCCGATAAAATCAGTCTATCAAAATGCCTCAAATTCCGTGTCCAAAAAAGCCGTCTGATTTCATAAGGCCACTGGCTGGCGGGTCCGACCAGGTCTTGTATTAATAGCCACTGGTAGGCCTGTGGATTCATTCTCCTGGTCCAAAAATGTGGTGGTGCTCGTGCTGCCATTTTGAAAAATTATCTGAACTTTTAAAAAGTACACGTGGTCGTAAACAGTATACTGCCACATGTACAACAATTTGCAACGTCACGTTACACCGGGGCAATACAATCGTGAAAACGGGGGTTCAAACTAGAAAATCATGATATGATACGCCCTCTAATCAACCCTCGGACCTTATTTATTTTATTTTTTTGCCCGTAGGCTCTATTAAATGTCAAAAATATCTTCGAAGGAGCTCTCAAATTCTTTCAATTCTAGGCTGGTCATCCCCAAGTTTGACATCCGGTCGTCCCCTGAAAATACCACGCTATCTTGATAGCTATCATTATGTTGGAATAATGATTTCCTCTGGGAAGTCACCATCTTTTCCTTGCTTGTTCTTTTCTTTTTAGGTGCAGGATGAATCGAATCGTCAGTCTGTGCTGTATCTCATTATAGGTCGCATCTGGCTGTGTGCATCTTCAGGGATGTCGTCGAGTCTTTTTTCTTTTGACGTATTCCACCGTTGTGTCTTATGGTTCCGATGAGGAGTTGAATGTTACTTCATCATAGCTGTCGCCAGCGTGTATCACCGTCTGAGTCTCCATGGACCAGTTTCCCGCGTCATCTTCTTGCACTGTCTGTACATCTGTAATTTCTTCGCTGTCATCTTCATCTTTATCTGGAGTTCTTGGAGGCACCCACTCCTTCTATCTGGTTATGGCTGGAGGAGTTTCAGCATTGTTTCGTCGATTCTCTTCCAAGTCCAGATTATGAATATTCCATCTATCCCCGCTCATCTTGGATTCGTCTGGAGGTGCGTTGGCGAAGACATGTGGCGCAAACATTTTATTTGCGTTTGGCTCATACTTTGTAGAGAAGATCCGCCCATTCTTTATTTTTTCTATAAGCCCATGGTTGATCTTATCCTCTACAGAACGGCAGATGTGGTGTAGTGGTTATTAAGGACCAGGTATCGTCCAGGAACATTTTCATTGTCCAATTTGCTAGATTCTAAGTTGTTCTTTATGTTTTGAACACATTTTTATTTGGTGTAAACTATTTATTCCGACCACAAATTTTAAAAATATTTTAGCAGACTGCCAGTGGATGATTATGGGTGATTGGAATGGGATGAGACAATAAGCCTATTTGTGCCCTTTTTGTCAGTCCTCTCCCAGATCGCTCACATTCAACGTTTCGATCCCCTCCTGAATCTACTGTTTTTCAACTCAGCAGGCTATATTTTATTGTTGTTGCCAAGTATAATTATCTTCCATACTTGTGGTCGATGCCACAACATATATTTATGTGATTGAATGCAACATTACACACATGTAACATTCTGTGGATTGCATTGATAACAAGATACTGTTTCAAATTATATTTGCTCTTCGCAAATTCGGCAGATAGTGTGTGGGCTTACTGTGCAGTTTTCAAAAGCGATGTCCACCAGTGCCTCGCGCAAAAATTGTCAGCTTTCTACCTCCTTTCTTTTCTGCTGTGACAAATAATTTTCAGTATGGTCACAGCTGTTTTTCAATTGTTTGCGCACATGAGTGAAATAAACGCCCTTTATTACTACCATATCAGGAATAAAACAACATGGAACGCTCTTTTCTGTGTCACTCAAACTTCCAGTTTGTCAGTTAACAACGGCGGCCATGATTTCACAGTCGTCCAAGGACACACTTAACGTGGATATATACCCAATGCTGAACCACAAATGATTTGCGTATTTTTTCTTTTCAAGATAATAACTAAATTGTATTGACAGACAAGTTACCATTTCGATGTCACATCGTGTCGATGAAATTACCAACAGAGCTACGTGTCACGACTAAATGGTACTGGACGAGATATATTACCATGTCGATGTCACGTGGTATCTCCCAAATTGTACTGAACGAGACATTACATAGCGCGTATGAACAGTAGGAGAATGCCTAGTCGTTTGTACAACGCCAGGGTGACTGTTGATAAAAATCCACAAGACCGATATTTATAAGTTTTTGATGCCAGTCTTTAACAAAAGTGGGGATATGATTCTGTCCACCAACTTTATCATATCGAGAATCAAAGATAAAATTAAAATCACCGCTTAAAATAATTGTCCGACTAGTAACGAAATGAGGTAGTAAAGTTTGAAAAATTAATTAGCTGTCTTTGTCAAAATGTTGCGGTCCGTGAAAGGAAACGGAAGGCCCCTCTAGAGATGTAGACATCGATACCTACGAAGTGGCCCGAAAGGGAGCGCACAACACTGAAAGTCAGATAATTCCGAATTAAAATCGCCGCGCCGCATGAGTGGGTGGTACCGAATGACCAAAATCCTTTACAATCAAATTTATAATTTAGACCCTGACCGTGTTGATAATGGTCGACTTGCGTTTCCTGTAGTAGAAAAAAGGAAAATGTATTGAATTGCCTAACCACTGGCAAGTGGAATGTTTGTTGCAAGGGTTGAATTAAAAAAAAAATTTAAACTTTAACACAGATGTTTCACATGTTCTAGTAGGTCTTGAAAATACATATATTGGGAAAGAATGGACAGAAAACAGAAGTTATATTCCTAAATTGATTGAAATCCCAAATCTGTTCACATATGTTAACATGTTCTCAAATGCCTTGAAAATTGAAATAACGTACCGGTATTTGACAAGAATTCCTAATGTATTTATATCCCCAGAAGGTCAGAATACACACAGACATGTTTGTAACACACAAATGGTATTGATCCACCGCATCCATTTGGCATATTGCTGTACATGTTGGTAACAAAAGCATTACAAAATAGTTAATTTGAACAAATTTAGAAATTTTCAGTCAGAGGCTTTTTAACAATGTATGTCGGGGGAACTCGCGAATTCCGAGTTAAAGGCACGTGCGGCCTTAATTGTCGAAAATATTCATATTTGTTCCAAACACCGTAAACAGAAAAACATTAAAACGCATACAGTTCCGTTCATATATACCATGACCATCGCGTAAACAGCATGTTATCATAAAGACCTACTATATTTTACCTAAGCAAGAGCCTGATTGTGTTACAGAAGACAGCACAATGCTACTGGCTAATCACACACAAATGGCATAAACGCTCTTTATTAGTTCCATATCAGGTATTAACCAACAAAGAACGCTCTTTATGTTTACCATCATAATATAAACAAACACCAGAAAAGTAACTTTTTATGCCTTTGTTTACATAACAATGGTCAACCATATGATAATAACATACTGTTTATGCGATATTTCTTATTTGTATACGGACAAAGTCTGTCTACATTTTGATGTTCTTTCTGTTTGTGGCGGTTTTTGACGGTTGGAAATATTTTCACAGGATACCCACCGCCAAGGCCAACCGTACCTTTAAGTGTTTACCTCTGTCTAACTTTACCAAATGATATACTTCTTTATCGATTATTTGTATTTAGTCTAATTGATCGAGTCATGCATACATTATACTTACAACTTCTGTTGTATACGTGCGTTGTCGACGATATACTTTGCTTCAAGCAGAAGAGGCGTCTTTTTCGGGATATGATCCAGGACTCTTTATGCACATGTCTGCATGCCGCTGGTGAGACTACTGCTCAACACGTTCCCGAGAAAAGTGGATAAAAATAAGGACAGCAAAAAAGGAACATTCTAAAAAATATATAGTAATTTCAGCCATGACGGCATACAATACAAAAAAGAAGTGATTGATACTCAATGGTTGCAGCGATATTTTCCATATCATATTCATCCAAATGATCAGGAATGAAGGCATTTTAAATCCTTAATAATTGCGAGCGAGTACAGATCCACTATCTTATATTGTATTCTGTACCCAACATTATGACATACAGTGGGAATAAGCAATCTTTTAAGTTTCTTGGCATGTTTACTTTCTACGTAGCCTATGCTCCCATTATCTCCACTCGTCTTACTATGCATAGTTTGTACAATTTGTTCAAACTCAGATATTTTATTAGCAAATTCAGAGAAGTTCGTTTTGGGATCCAAATTCTTCAACCTGTGATTGAGAAGTATTATCAGTAAATTACATGTTAGTCATTATGCCTAGGATATAGTTTTGACCCAAGAGTCAATTATATGTTGTTTTGGGTTACATAGTTGGTCCACTACTATACTGTTGAATTGACTAGAAACATACCGGATGTTGTTGTATTTATGATCTGTATAATTTAATATATGGGTTTTATATGCACCTTGCATACAAAGTTGAGGTTTGAACATTTTAAAGTTACTGGATCTAAACATCTTTTACAAGTATATATGTGATAGGTTGTCGTTTTCAATTATATATTAACGGGTAATCGTTTATTCAATTTATATTAATATATGTAAATGGATGCATGCAGTAAGTATTAAGCTATTGGTAGGTTACAACAGGTTATATATCTATATATATATTTAAGCTTTTAACAGTTATATTTAAGCTTTTAACAGTTGTCATCAACGTCGTCAGAGTCAGTGCTGTTGTCACTGTTGTGATCGTCGTCGTCGGCATCGTCATGGTCGTCATTTTCCACTTCATCAATATCTTTGTCGCTAAGGGTGCTGTAGAGCCTATATAGCGGTTCATCTTCGATATCGAGTGTTATCTGAAACTGACAATGATTGATGTGTCTGTGGGTGACATAGGGGAATCAGTCTCAGATAGACCAATGTAGCCCGCGAACAGGACATTGGCATTTATCTATTCATATTGTACAACATCTACAGAGATCACAGTCACATGATAATGTACACTCTTGACTGCAACCACAACCACTAGTTTTCTCCATGTCACCGAGAGTCATGCCCGTCCCGACCTGCCCTTCCTACTTCTTGCCAGTATGTCATCACCGTACTCGGTGCGCCATAATTAATACGTACGTCGGGAACATCCATTCCCAAACCGTACGCCACCGTCGCTATCAGAACTCTGATTCGACTGCCAACTTTGCCAAATTCATGAACAATATGGTTCCCCCTTTTTTTAAAGTGCTGTCAAGAATTTCAATTAAACTATTAGAAAGTTATAAAGTAACCAAATGAAAACACTAGACCAACCACTGATGCTTTTGTTAGAATATATCCAATCTTCTTGAACAGTGTGGTAATAACACAAATGCAGCAGCACTTTCTGCGACTAGCGAAAAATAAGGATGTATAACATGCATTTATCTATTTTACTCAAAAACATACTCAAATGTATATCAAATACCAGCAAGTGGAATGTTTGTTGCGAGGGTTGAATTTTTTTTTTTTTAAAGTTTTAACACAGATGTTTCACATGTTCTAGTAGGTCTTGAAAATACATATATTGGGGAAAGAATGACAGAAAACAAGTTATATCCCTAAATTGATTGAAATCCAAAATCTTTTCACAGATGTTAACATGCATGTTCTCATAGGCCTTGACAATTGAAATAACGTACCGGTATTGGACAAGAATTCCTAAATGTATTTATATCCCCAGAGGGTCAGAATACACACATAGACATGTTTGTAACACACAAATGGTATTGATCCACCGCATGCATTTGGCGTATTGCTGTACATGTTGGTAACAAAAGCATTACAATATAATTTGAACAAATTTGGAAAGTTTCAGTCAGAGGCCCTTTTAACAATGTATGTCTGGGGAACTTGCGAATTCCGAGTTAAGTTTTTACCTCTGCCTAACTACCAAATGATCTACTTTATCGATTATATGTATTTAGTCTTAATTGATCGAGTCATGCATACATACAACTTCTGTCGGATATTGCGTTGTCGACGATATACTTTGTTTCAAGCAGAATATGTGTCTTTTTTGGGATATGATCCAGGAGTCTCGATGCATATGTATGCATGTCGCTGGTGAGACTACTGCTCAACTCGTCCCCTGTCAGTCGTGTGTATTCCTCAGCAAGCCTGAAAGAAAGAGCCAATAATTTGGATTGTTGCCATATATTTTATTCCATGTTATATTTTCATGTAAAGCAGCATCCTCAACATCTGGTTGGACAATAAGTAATTCTCTTGGTTAATATATGTATGGAACCGTTACCCAATTTGTGTATATGTAAACAAGTTTGCATGCATAAAATCGAAAAAAATACAATATAATAAGAAACTGGATGTTTTCTTCCAAGCAACAAGACAATATTGAGCAGTCGATTGTGACGGTCCACAAAACTGGGTCATTGAGTCTAAACATATTAATTTGTGTGACATACCTCAGCGAATCCTTTTTTGACCATTCTTTGTTTTTGAAAGCAGGATAACTGCAAAAGTATTATTAGAAATAGACTTCTTCCCCTTTCGTCTAAAAAATTTGAATTGTTGCATTCTGGGTTCCAGACGGTGGAAGTCTTCAGAAGTTTTCTATTTTATGTCACAATTCATGACACAGGGGCATGGATTATCATACGCTAAACTCGACAGACAAACACAGATAGTGGCCAATTAAGCTTTATTTGAGGGTAAGCTATCTTAACGCTTTCTGAACGACAATTTAATATTATTTTTACGTAAATTTTGAACGAAATCGTTATTTCAAAGATCATCCCATTTGAACAGCAGCTGGCAAAATATTCCATCCACCTATTACAAGATAACCCAAGAGAGTCTGTTCGGAGCTTTAGAACATATAGAGTTGTTCCTCTTATGTTTTACTCGGAAAAATCATATGCTTAAAGGGGACCGTCGGGTTAATGACAAAGCGATTTTGTTCAGATCTTTGCACGACGATTAAGTGAAAAGTATACGACACAAATGTGATGAAGACGTATGGCGAATGAAACATTTAAATAAGAACTCACCAGATTAGTTACGATAGGATCCGTAACGGACCCGCGTTCCATCCAGGTACTGATATTCCCCCTGGCTAACGTTGTAGGCATACAACCGATAGTTCACTGTCTCGTAGCTGTGCAGTAGCCGATGCATATGGGCGCGATTACTTGCGTTATAGAGCCGCATGGTCGGCCCAGTTAAAAAAGAGTATGGGATCTAGCCCGTTTACCCACACAAACGCGCTCAACTTGGTGCGGTCCCAATAATTTGGGTTGACCACCTAAAAAAGTCGTCTCATATGGTGAGGCCAAAGGTTAGCCGGACCTATTAATTATTGAATTAATAACCATTTTGTATGCGTCTCTCTGTTTCTATTTCTTAGAAGCTGTGCCCCCACATTCATTTTTACCAAATTTGGCTAAAATAGTCAAATTTCAGCTTGACCCAGACATGTTGATGAATATGCATAACGATGGTGTCACTTAAATGTTTCATTGCTTGGCTACATGTATAGCATGTTGAATATTACACCGATCTTCTGAATTACGGGAGCCGCAGAGAGCAGGCCATAATCTCAGACCCCCCTTTAACCGATCGGTCTGCAATTTTGCAGGTCGTATTCTAAGATGTGCCGGAGGACATGATCACAATCGGACACGAGGTGAACTATTTTTAACGCGCCAAAATCGTGACATACACTCAGAGACACAGACATGAGTGACTTTATTTTTTTTTCATTATCACATGTGTCGACGTTGATACCAGAGGCACCTTCAAGGAAATTCAACAAGACTTTGTTTGAATTTGCGACCCATGACTGGTGACTGGCCTTTCCATGTCTCGACATCCATTGCAGCACATCTTCTGCCAACAGATTCTTTGAAAATGTGTCAAGAAATCAAAGAGCGAACACATTTGTGTTTAACATTTTCATCAATAATAAACAGTCATCTTTGTAGTTGGAATAAGAAAACTAACCCATCGGAGCAGGGGTGTTGTTGACAAAATCAACGGAGCTTCTGATAATCGCATTGGCGATGATACGACGTCGACCGATGGTCCTGTCTTGCCAGGGTCCACACGGGTTGTCTTGTGTGTCTAGATTTTAAAACAAGACATTTCAAATAGACTATTAGTGACTCGATTCCACATTTGCTAATATGTCGTGACGGTGGCAATAAAATCCGATTTTCACCTTCAACATTTAATAATAAATTGTGCAACTATTTTCACTGGTGCTATTTTCTATATTGAGCAATGTACATGTTTATTCAATATATGTATTTGTGTTCTGGTGGCAATATATCTTTGCGGTCATATTATTAATTCGCGGGTGAATGACATTTTGCATGACGATGCTACTCAGAGCGTATATATTTATCGTTAATGTCAAGATAAATCGTGTCGTTAAATATTATTAATATATACATAGTGTATATACCGAAAAACATTACGTATTTTGAAACAAAAGATACTGTACATACTTCTTAGAATTTGGCGATCTAGTAATCTGACCCATATACCCACTACCGTCCCGTAGCCGACATAACTCTAGCATACGTCTCTGTCACAGTCAATTGATTGATTTCAAAAGCCTGAAAACATATTTGAACACTAATCAATGAGCTGATATCCAGTTCTCATATTAGTTTAATATCTTGTAGTTGTTTACTATTTTGTTGTGAAATATATATTGATTTTCACATGTATCATTTAGTCGTATTGCTTGGTGAAACTAGTTGGTCAAAATTACCTCTATTTGATTCCATTCTACTTTACTCGTATTTAAATTTGCGCAGTACTATAATTTGAAGGTACATTACCCTGGTAGAATTACTTAGTAGAAACCCACATGCAAACTTTAACTATATCCCGGTACAATACCTTGGTGAAATACGTGGATGGGAGTATTTTAGTCGCGTACAAATACATGGGGGTGACCATTTACTATATGAATGTTACACCCTGTACAATTACCTGGTTACAATCACCCTGTAGAATAATACCACAGAATACGAGACGTACAAAACTGATTCGGAAAGTTGCCAATCAGTACCCAGTACTGTCAATATATCCATAAATTCGGATATATCCATACATTCGGTGTTGTCGAATGCGGTTTGATATTCCCCTTTCCACGGAAACAACTGGCCAATCCGTCTCATATGTCGATATTGTCTATTTATTTCTGTACAGGTGTCATTTTATTCTGGTTTATTATCTGGAATAATTAAGGTGGATGTGTCTGGTTTATCCATAGGGAGAATTAAGGCGGAGGTGTCTGGTTTCTTTTTTGCCTTGCATGTTTTTAACAGTGCGTCCTGAAGTCATTTTTCTGGATTTTACTTCTAAACACAATGGACAGTGATAATGGCCATGTGTCGATTTCCTGTCACTTAAACAGTTGCTGTGGCACGGCAAGCATCTGTAATCTGAAAGTAAAAAAAAGTCCTATAAAACATACACCACAAATTCTGGTTGACAGAGTCATCGCATAATAAAGGAGTTTAGCATAGTGCACCATATCATTACCCTACAAAACTGCTTCGATATATTTTGTCACGGGTATTATGTGAGCAGCCGTTTGGTCGGGAAATGTAAATCAATATATTATTTTCCAACCATAGTCTTTATTATATTCAATATAAGACAATTTCATTCTAATATATTTACATACTAAGTGTGATTATCACTAATCCTGCATTCTGATTGGTAGGCGCCCACGTGGCTAGTTGCAATTATTTCTCGGTAAATGCGCAAAAAGTCATAACTGCAGCCTCATAATTACATTGACACGTCATTGGTTTTGGAAAGACGAACACGTAATGTTTTGGGCGCATTTGGACTCGCGCAGGATTGACTTAAAAAATCATCGGTTTTAATATAAAGATAAATTGTTCCTGTGAACTTTTGCCAAGGGTGGTGCTATGGTATATTTTGGGCTGGTTTTGTCACGATATACTTTTCGATTTAAATACATCTACAAAAGTGGCTTTTTCGCTAAATGTATATAAATATAAGGATTAACTGTCATGTGGACTGTTTTATGGACATGTATCCGTGAGGTATGTGGTCATAACTTGTATGTAAAACCCGACAGGAGACATTTTCACAATGTGGTTGGAACATTTAAATGCCGCCAACGACGGAGGTTATACACTTGAATTTTCTGTTTCTTTTACTGAGATAAAAATAGAAGCAGATATTTAAAGCCATACCACTACATTATTTATTGAGCTCACCTACAAAAATGCCCCAATCATATTCAGGAAATTGCATACTTCCCACTTGATGAATGGTGTGCGAACCATAAAGGTGATGCGATTATATGACAAGCATTTGACTGATGATGGATAGGAAAGAGAAACCTTTCAGGAGTAAGTAGAGCTGGACAAATTTACCACATCCATTGAAGAAACCAGATTTACCAACAAAAGGGACATGTTGACAATGTTGCTTGGTACATTTCCCCCAACAACAGAGGTTGCAAATATTTCAACTTGCCATCATTCAGAAGTTGGTCCTGGAGCCAGATGAAGGTATGGTATGCCAACTCTTCCAAGAGTACACCACACATGCTATTGACCATATTAAAACAGCAAGAACAAAATAACAATGTTAAAGGCATCTGCGAAGATTCTTGAAAAATAAGATTTCTCTAAAAAAGATATACATGTACCAGAATGTGACATTTGAATTAAGTTCCATGCAAGATATTGTTGAGTGTTAAGTGGAAGCATCCATGGTAATTTGTCACACGCCAGTGCTTGGTACATTGTCCCCAACAATGGAGGTTACATTTCAACTTGTCATCGTTCAGAAGTTAGTCCTGGAGCCAGATGAGGTTATGATGTTAACTCTTCCAAGAGTACACAACACATGTTATTGACCAGTGGATATTAAAGCAGCACGAACAAAATAACAATGATAAAGGCATCAAGGATGATTGTATTGATGTCAGTGCTTGGATGAATGAATAAGTACAAGAATTAGCATTATTTAGGCAGATCCTCGATCTTCTACAGCATCTTCCGTATCTTACGAATTGTCAACTATGGCTTACTTTATACCACAAGTTGACATTCATCATATGTAATGGTCATGTCTCCTAATGTATTCACAATAAACTCCACGGGAACGGCTGTTAGAGAAATAGTTTGCTTTGAGCAATGAGTTGAATCTAAAACAAAAAACAATTTAAATAAACATATAAGTTTGTAATTTTATCTATATTCTTTTTAATAAAAACAAAATATTGGTAAATTTATCTATATTCTTTTTAATCAAACAAAATATTCAGACACCCCCCCCCCCCCGCCCGTTTGATAAGAAAAACGGTAGTATTATGTAATCAGTCTGTCCGACATAAATTGGGGCGTCAGTAAGTCCGTACACATTAAAAAATACTGGCCTAATTCGGATATTCTTTGCAAGCTCAAATTATTGCGGTAGTGCAATTCTAAATGTCCAAAGAGTGTATTTTGGCACGACCTAGAGATGCACTTATTTTGTCATGAACAGGAACAGCTAACAAAACAATATACAATATAATATGTACATTGGTAGACTTAAATTCGATTCAAGTGAAACTGGGCAATTCCGCTGGCCCGAGTTTAATCGGAAAAGCTTTTAATATTTTAGTAAGACGTATTAGATAGAATGGTTTGTGATCGTTAGTGGACTTACAAAAGCTTCCCCTAGATGTTTGTCCTCTGCCAGTCGGCCTTCAAATTGTTGAAGTATCTCAGACGATTCTAACGGCAATGGAAAAACTGGGGAACTTGTGGCATGGTTTGACTCTTTCTTTTGAAGTTGAAGCTCACTGCATTTGTGCGATGAAATCAGTCCTTTTTCTACAAGCTGACGCATCGGTTTTCAATTCTTCTAAGATAGTGAGAACCTTCTTTTCAAATGCTAAAAACAAGATGACGTGTACAATGACATTTAAAAAAAATACATTAAATTCACAGATATACACTAACGTATTCTGCATCAAAGAAATCTCACTTCAATTAATGGATAAACAATGTCATTGTCAGTTGCTCCATGGTTCTAATTTAATCTACATCCTATAGCCACTGGTTGCAATGTATTTTTGCTGAAATACCCCAAAATGTCAATGTCAACATCCATTACAATTGTGACAATGATCAGACCAACAGTATGGACTGTAGCCTGAGCTAATGGACATCGTTTAATACTGAAAATCAAGATGGCTGACAGCAGCCAAGTTATTTGACCGATTCACACCAAGGCATATTGTTCCCATCTACATAGCATGCAGAGTTGGTGCTGGGCCAAAATTTTCTCTTACCAAAATATTTGCCAAATGAAATTAATTTTTGCAAATTTCAAAATTATTGCTGTGGTCATTTCTACAACTCAGGTGAACATTGGTGGTGGAACCCAAATTCGAATTTTACCCGTTGTTTTGCTAGTAAAATCACATACCAAATTTCGTTCCATTTACATTTAATTTAATTCAGACTTACTAAAGTTATAATCCGGAAACGAAAATTAAGTGCAAAATCCAACAAAAAGAGACGTAATTCATGTGAAAATTGGCGAGCAGAACCTAAATTCGAACTTGACCTGTATTTTGTGTCAGTAAACCTACATGCAAAATTTGGTACCGAGTTTACCATATATATCATACCTGAATTAAAGGTACTGTGGTCCGCGCCATAAAAGAAAAAAAAAATAATTAAATAGGTTAACCTATTTACAGAAGAAAATATTGGCGTGATATACGTTAATTTTAGCGTACGGGATTTGTCCTGGTCACACTCATATGGCTTCTTTTAGCGGACCTGTCTGCGTAATTGGGAGGATGTGTACGATAGGCTAATCAATACACAAAATATTGATGCGCCTGCTTCGTATGCCGTGGCCACGGCCACAGGCTTTTTCAGCTGTTTTTCTTGCAATTGTTGGCTCACCAAAGTGAAATAAACGCTCTTTATTACCACCATATCAAGAATAAACTAACATGGGACGCTCTTTTCTGTGTCACTCAAACTTTACGTTTGTCAGTTAACAATGGCGATCATGATTACATAGTCGGTATAGAACACACTTCACGTGGATGTATATACCTGATGCGGAATAACAAGTGGTCTGTGGCGATTTTCTTTTGAATCTAATTACCAACAGAGTGACTCTTCGCGACTCAATGATACTGAGAGATATACTACCATTCGGATGTCACACATGTGGTCGGATGCCAGTATTGGAGGATCATGAAAAGACATACTACCATTCGGTTGTCGCACACGTGGTCGGATGCCAGTATTGGAGGATCATGAAATGTCATTTGCTACTGACTGTTTTATTTTGTGTTATAGTACATGAGCCATTCTAACATGCGATGCTCTGGTGGTTCACTGTGCAATAGTTGTGTTAAGTAATGTACATTTGTATTTTGTGTAAACTATTTATTCCGACCACAAATTAAAAAAATATTTTAGCAGACTGCCAGTGGATGATTATGGGTGATTGGAATGGGATGATACAATAAGCCTATTTGTGCCTTTTTAGTCAGCCCTCTCCCGGATCGCTCACATTCATGTTTCGATCTCCTCCTGCATCTACTGTTTTTCAACTCAGATCTTCGCAAAGCAGGCTATATATTATTGTTGCCAAGTATAATTATCTTTCATACTTATGATTTGGTTGCTGGACAGGTTTAGATTGAACAACTTCCGACTCGGAAGTACAAACTGACCATATAATTTTCCATACGGTGTGCATGGCAGGTGATCGTTTACAATGGCAGTTAATCGTTAATGGCAGTGATCGTTAATATCCACTTAACACCGTTTGATCATAGCTCTTTATTTACACAAAGGTAGTGGTCTCGTTAAATACTGACCATAGTAAACCCTGTATATTTCATGTATCCTGTAGACAACTAATAGAATCGTAGTGGAATGATGGTGATACTTTGTTTGCATTTAGAATATAGTACCTCACAATTAAATGATTTTTCACATACATGTACCGTGGGCATAAACGCAATCAGTATTCAATTTCGTGGGTCCTTGAAATTAGAAGTTTGTCAAAGCTAAAATCTATCACCAGCTCATATTTCGAGGTTGCAGCGACAGATTATCATCAATGGCACACCAATATGCAAATTATAGTAATTGGATAAATAGGACTCGATGAAGTTGTTTTTCTGCTGCTGAAAGTATGAAATGGCCATCATAAACTGAAAAGAAAAATGAATTAAATACTGGTGAGAATTGCGCCAAGCAGCTACCTGTATCACCCCTGGTCAAGTGGTCCTGCTAATGTGCTATGATGCGTTTGTGTCCTGCTGAATTGCTATGATGATGTTAAGGCAAACTGATGCTGTTAACAAAAAGTACCTTTATATATTTGTATTTTGTCTTTATCGTGGTGTTGCTATAACCTGAATATGCAGGAAAAGCCATTATGCGTATCAAACATTCAAAAATATATTTATTGCGATATATTTGTAATACTAAATGTATTTGTTGAAAATTTATTGTAATCAAGATGGGTATTTCACGTCGTTTTGGAAACACCAGCGGAGGCATTATATATATTTTTTAAATATATATGTTCTTGAATGTTTCATACATACACTCGTTTTTTTTTGTCAAATCGCTCGGATTTGTCAAACACCGCGAAAATGACAAATTTAGAAAAAATAATGGTAATATTTCGTAACGGCATCAGTTTGCCCTACCCGCATCATGGATATTCAGCAGGACTACCAACGTCATAGCAAATTAGCAGGACCACTTGACCAGGGGTGTGTACATATCTGACAGTTTACACGGGTTTGTTTGGGTGAAAACTGTTTGATCATTGCGAATGAGCACCTATACTTTCATTTACTGGATCTCAATCAAGTATAATAGAAAACATTCTATATCACAATCAGTGTGTGGAAGACAGAAATGGAAGGCGTTATGCAAGGAAATTCAAATATATGTCAATTCACTGCCAAACATAACAATTGTGTAATGGATTGTCACTGTTGTTACCGCAATGTCCCTCCTGTTACCACGTCCAACATTATGTGAATGAGACAGGAATGACGGGCAAAATCTGAACATATTGATGTAATAAGCAAAGAATCAGAGCAGGGTGATGTCAAAATAATTATGACATGCAAACTAACACTTACTCGTGCCTATTTTTTAATATTGTCCCAGCTGTTACCAAAATGTTCCCTACTGTTACTATTTCAAGGGTAACAGTAGGGACGGTAACAGTTTCGGGTTTATAAAGGGGATTCCCACTGGTCGTCCATTGGAATGAAACAATATGTATATGTTGCCTCATGGGGATCACCTTGGACAAAACTAAGAAGAGAAACATTTGTGTAATAATAAACTCACAGACCTGTATTTATGGGCAACAGTAGTGACACACTCCAAATGTACTCACCTGCTTGGTGAATAATTCTTCCAATTACGGGCAAATTAACCAGCAGACGACATTTGTTTAGCCGTGTGTATTGATGAGTAGTACTGGAAACCAATTTGCACTTCCTTATTCGCCAATGACAAGACTGTTGTATTATGTGTTTCTCTGTTGGTAACAGTAGGGACCACCAATCGTGGGACAGTTTTGTGACCTAAATTCTGTCACTTGACTTGGTAAACATTTCGCATTCTTTGTGGTTTTATGATCAGGCATGTTACATGTGATAAAAATTGTCTAATAAAGTGGCATTTAATGGTCTTATTTTATACGAAAATGTCTGTTTTTGGGGAGATTTCGGAAAATGGGACTGGCATAATTGGTCGTTTTTGCCATATTACGAGCCTCTGGCGTGTAGAAATATTTTCCCTCGTATTTCAACTCTGGAAAACATCGCACATAATGCCTGTTCCAATGGACTGAACGAGTCTTCTATCTCCTTCAAGGTTGAATACTTAACTGTTTTGTTTTTGTATTGGTCAACTGTTATTATTTCGGTCTCCCCTCCTCTCCGCCTGTTGAATAGCACAATTTCTGCCAATGTTATCTGACTCAATGTTTCCCAATGTGATTTGGAAAATGCTTCGTTAAGGGTACTTTTGTTCAAGTCACTCATTTTCTGTAAGTACGCTTGGAATTTCATGATTTCGTCTGTTATAGGGAGAACCTGCCCTTTGTTTAGTCTGTTTGATACCACTGTTTGCAATGCTGGACTTGACACTTCATCTTCCCATTCATTTTGTATAACTTCCAGGAAGCCTTCAGCGTCTTTAGCTGACCCACTTAGCCTTAGACATATGTGTAGGGGACAAACGGTTCCAATGGAATGATTTTGTCCGTGAATGGTCCACCTGAACCCTTTATAACCCTCATGGCATCATTCTTTATTTCCCTCCCCTTTGAGGACATATTGGTAAATATAGAAACTTTCAAGTTTTGACAGCAGAGCGTCCTCAGTGAATTGGATGGAAACCGCCATTTTTAATAAGCAAAAAGGACACGTGATGTACATACGAGATTTCGTTAACCTGGGTAATTTTATCACAATTCCCCCAACCTGGGTAACTTTATCAGTTTTTGGGAACCTGAATAACTTTATCACAAAAGAACCGATGAGAGTGACCTATTCAGCATTACTGTCAGTTAAGAAGGATGATACCACTTATCATATTGATACTACTTATTATTTATAGACACAAATACCTTAATGTGGTCCAACATGAGCTGGCACAAAAATGTTGTTTTAACCATAAACCATAGATTATTTATAATACATTATTATTCATGCATTCTGGCGATAATATATCGGTGTACCGTCCAAATACTCATAGCGGCGGGATATAGTGTTCCATGCATACAGTCTATATGTCCTCCCTTGACTATAATACTGAAACAGTCTGCTTAAATGCGCAAAATTTTGTGCAGTGGCGCAACAAAAGTCCATGTACGCCCACTGTAAGAATATAGAAGGGTCAAGTCCATTGACCCACACAAATGCCGATACAATCAGTCTATCAAAATGCCCCAAATTCCGTGTCCAAAAAAGACGTCTGATTTCATATTTAAGGCCACTGGCTGGCGGGTCCGATCAGGTCTTGTATTAATAGCCACTGGTAGGCCTGTGGATTCATTCTCCTGGTCCAAAAAATGTGGTGATGCTCGTGGTGCCATTTTGAAAAATTATCTGAAATTATCTAAAAAGTACACGTGGGCATATACAGTACACTGCCACGTGAACAACAATTTGCAACGTCACGTTACGCCGGGGCAATACAATCGTGAAAACGGGTGTTCAAGCTAGAAAATCATGACATGATGCGCCCTCTAATCAACCCTCGGACCTTATTTTTTTTTTTTTTTTGCCCGTAGGCTTTATTAAACATGACTTATTGTGGCACTTCTATTTTATATAATTATAATGATGATAATCAGGAAGCTATTTAAAACTGTTTGTGGGAAGAGATATTCCATCTTAATTTAATAGAGACAAAATAAAAAGTATAATTTAATAGAGAAAAAATAAAGAGTTAAATTCCAATGCCAACTGAAATGTTATGTATAGTGGAGTTCAATCAAAGTAAGCATCTTTAGAATTATTACTATGAGTGTTAATTGTGTTTTGGACGTGGTGTGAAATTCACCCTTTTCTTTTTTGATGTGAGTCATGTTTATTCTGAAAATTAAAGTTGAGAATTCAGCTGTTATTATGGATCGCATAATAAAGAAGCTTCCTCTCCATTATCCGATTCTTCTGAATTCAGTTCATTATCTGAAATTAAAAATAAAACATTGACTTTCTGGTGTAAATAATGCAGGTCACTAATCACTGTAATCAAGAGTTCTACTACAGTCAAATTTTAATAAACGCAATTTTTGTTCATGGGGTCAATATAATTTGTAGGGGCCGAATTCTGGATTAGGTGTGGGTCGATAATCAATCAGTATTTCTATTAGTCTAATACTGTAATGAAATTGCGGATCTATCTTGGTGAATTATAATCAATTGGATGTCGATACCATGGATGTGTATCGATTTAATGGAATGATATCTTTGGTAATATTTACATTTATGACAGATACATTGGTTGGAACCTCTTTCCACATTTGTTAACGTCACTCTGTAATTAAAATGAAACAGTTTTAAAGATTGAAATAGTTGCGTGGGTATAAAATAATAAATATGAACTTAAAACCCCTGTCCGGAAATGGTTCTATCGACTAATATTCATCGAAAAGCATAGAAGCAGCCACCACCAGCTTGAATCCATGAAATAGGTAGGTGGCTTTACAAATGTCAACGTTCTCCGCATACACCGTGAAGTCAGATGTCCCAAAAGCCTCGCCATCGCACTTCGATTGACCACCAGTATATCTGATCCAATAAACTTTTTATGGATGAATAATAACACAAATAAAAATATTTTACAGCCATTGTAGATAACATTGTCATTACCGACTTTAATAAAAGTGGACGCTGATTAAAATTTCACTCAACCTATTTTCGCAGCAACATCACTTCTAACATCCGTGTCCAGAAAGTCATTCAGCTTTCCTTCTGAAACTATCTGCTGATCCTTGACACTTTTTAAACTTTCATTCAGAAATGAATTTGTCACGTTCCTCCTTGAATAAACTTTCCGAATTCACAAGTTCCTTCCTCATCAGATCAACAATTTCCTTTTGTTTGGTGAAGTCGCTTTTCGGCCATTTTGTTGGTGACAACTTTTCATCATATTGAACAGTTTCATTATAAATGGGTAATATATGTCCACTATTTGTAATAACTCTTAGAAGTGGTTTTGCGTTTATGTTAATTCGCCACCGCCTTCCCAAAACCTGGTTATTGTCCCATTTCCCTAATCTGGACATTTTAGCGGTTGTGAGGCATTGGCCTTTGCCCAGTCCAATATAATTGTATATGATGCAGAAGCATGTAATAGCCCTAAAATGTTACATACGGTCTTACTAGATGTCACAAAATAAGTTAAATGGTTCACCATGAACGAAATTGGTCAAATATATTGTGTTTCGTAAATATTTTATCTGTTCAATTGCCATGCACAAAGTGCTGATTTTCTTCTCTTTCTTAAAGTAACATTGACCAATTCCTTCCAAAAAGGAGATGAGAACAGAATTTTGGCAGGACAACCAATATGTGCGGTTAAAATTTCCCAACGATTCGTAGTTCATATTGATTTCACTCTGTTTGTAAATTGTGTCATGTTGAGAATCGCCGATTGCTCTCGCAATTTCCGACAACTCCGTAGCAGAACATCCACCATCCCTTATTTTTGAAATAACCGTTGCAGCATTTATGTCGTTCCTTGTCGGGTTGTCTGTCGTACCAAATATGGTTCTGGTGACAGCTGTATTGCAACGTCTTCCTCACACAAGCTACAGAGCCGCACAGTTTTTCTTAAATAATCCCAAAATAAGTTAATTTCATAAATTTTATATCCAAATAGTAATAAAACAGCATGATTGTTATCCACAAATTGCACGCATTAGTATTAGCGTAAACATTGTCCTAATGTTTATGACCAGTTGTAATGCGTCCCCAACAAAGTAGTAAATATTTACATTTGTGGGTCTGTTGAACGAACCGTTATGTTCTCTGAAATGATAGGTGTAGTTGCATTGTTCAGAAATCTTATTTCATCGGTTCATTCAAGTGGGGATAGTGGTTGGATACTAACTCGTTTTATTCATGGATGAAGTCCACATTATGTCTTTAATACATATCGATATTAATCTCCATAATCGTACCATTGAAGTACTCCATCATCAGAAGATGTGAGAGGACTGAGTATCGCTGATGTGAAGGATGGCATTGCTTTCTGTTGCTGATCCTTCAGTTCCTCCTAACTGAATTTTTCTATGGCATTCAATGCAATGCTATGCGAGATGATAAGCTGGCCAGGTGTTGATGTTACCGGGTTTACTTGGCGGATGAAGATGGCACGTTTAGCTTTTGATGAATTTTCCATCATTAGCCTTGTATTCGGACCTCTTTACATGTTTACAAATTTCTTCCGTAACCTGAAGATGAAATAAAACAATATACATCTCAGTTAAATGCCTGTATATATATACACATTACAAAACGAATCTGTTAAGGGACGCAACGCACGGGACGTGGGTTCAGGCGAAATAAAATAACAGTTTTCAGAACAACTATCATCAACAAGTACATGGAAAGTCAATTGACTGTTTTCTTGTTTGTAATTTGTATCTATGAAAGCGATTGTCGGTATGGTTGGGTTCTGTATAAATTAACGGGAGACCATCTAGATGGCTCACAATGAGTAACATGGATAAGTCTAAGGAAAATAATTATGTCTGTGAAGTTAGTTCGACGTTCGATATTCATTCGATATTTGTGTGACGATAGTTGGAAATCCATGAAACAATCACCTCATATGGTCGCCACTGCTCGGCCCATCCTCGTCGCCATTATATAATATGTACGATAGTAATTACTTTAGAAATATAACTTTGAAGACAATTGCGAATACGTGACGTTGGATTTGAGTCTTGTATCGAGAGTGAGGCTCCCACCTCTGGTGTCATCTCCGTGACCGCAGTGACAGTCATCAGTGATTCCCCAACACGTATAGTGTGACTCACCACAATGTGCAACCTCCGCATACAACATGACGTAAATGACGTCATGAGCCGTGGCATTTCATCTCGTTCCACTTCCGATTCCGCAATTTTAAACAGTTGCTAATCGGAAGTCACGTGTCAATTTCGCTAAATAGCATACTCTTTCCTGAATTTCCTCTCATCGTATAGAAAATTCAAAACAAAATTATATGATGTCATTCACCTGCCTAAGGTATAAACAACCACGCTCGCCTGCGGCGAGCAGGTGGTTAGTAATATATCTCTTCACAATAGACACACGATCTATCAATTTATCAATGGTGTACCATACAATTTCCCTATTCCGATAAAAATTCGAGGACGTGTATGTTTTCATCCGTTGTCGTCAGTTTTTTTGTACTTGTTCAAAGATGCACCATTCTGGTATCAAAAAGTGTTCCATGTTATAATAAATTGATTATTGGTTTTCGGAAGTTTCTCCACCTGCTTCGGATACTTTGTGAAGCATTCGAAGGAACCGCTGAAAGTGACAACACCAAATGAAGCAAGCGAAATAGAATCATGTATTTTCCGTTTTGTTAGTTGATTTATGGCTTCCATCTTTTGATTTTGTTTTCACCTCCTTTGGTGGCAACGGAACCAAAATAATTGAGATTATTTCGCTTGCTTCGCCATGAAGCGAACAAAAGTATTTGGCGGAAACAGGACACCACAGCTATGGAATAATATTGGGGCCACTTCCTAATGCCTCTTCTGACAAAACATGTCTTGCCATGTAACATGAGATTTACATTAATTTATGTTTTTTTTTAAATTTTATTGCGTAATATCAAGATTATGCGTCGTCTCACGAAACCGGAAGGTATAACGAATCTATACTGAATGCGTAAGTCATGCACGCGTATATGATACCGGAATATTTGTCATCATGAAACTAAGAACAAATGTTTGTACATCCACACGAAGCAGAGTATTTACGTACCCGCCGTAATATTTTAGTAAGACGTATTAGATAGAATGGTTTGTGATCGTTAGTGGACTAAAACTTACAAAAGCTTCCCCTAGATGTTTGTCCTCTGCCAGTCGGCCTTCAAATTGTTGAAGTATCTCAGACGATTATAACGGCAATGGAAAAACTGGGGAACTCTTGGCATGGTTTGACTCTTTCTTTTGAAGTTGAAGCTCACTGCATTTGTGCGATGAACTCAGTCCTTTTTCTACAAGCTGACGCATCGGTTTTCAATTCTTCTAAGATAGTGAGAACCTTCTTTTCAAATGCTAAAAACAAGAAGATGACGTGTACAATGACATTTAAAAAAATACATTAAATTCACAGATATACACTAACCGTATTCTACATCAAAGAAATCTCTCTTCAATTAATGAACAAACAATGTCATTGTCAGTATAGCCACTATCATGGCTGTGATCCATGGTTCTAATTTAATCTAGATCATACAGCCACTGGTTGCAATGTCTTTTTGCTGAAATACCCCAAAACGTCAATGTCAACACCCATTACAATTGTGACAATGATCAGACCAACAGTATGGATTGTAGCCTGTGCTAATGGATTTACATTGTTTAATACTGAAAGTCAAGATGGCTGACAGCAGCCAAGTTATTTGACCGATTCACACCAAGGCATATTGTTCTCATCTACATAGCATGCAGAGTTGGTGCTGGGCCAAAATTTTGTCTTACCAAAATTTTTGCCAAATGAAATTAAATTTTGCCAAATTTCAAAATTATTGCTGTGGTCACTTCTACAACTCAGGTGAAAATTGGTGGTGGAACCCAAATTCGAATTTTACCTTTTGTTGTGCTAGTAAAATCACATACCAAATTTCGTTCCATTTACATTTCATCTAATTCAGACTTACTACAGTTATCATCCGGAAACGAACATTAAGTGCAAAATCCAACAAAAAGATACGTAATTCATGTAAAAATTGGCGAGCAGAACCTAAATTCGAACTTTACCTGTATCTTGTGTCAGTAAACCCACATGCAAAATTTGGGTACCGAGTTTACCATATATATCATACCTGAATTACAGGTACTGTGGTCCGCGCCATAAAAGAAAAAAATTAGTAATCAAATAGGTCCAATATGAACCTATTTGCACAAGACAATATTGGCGTGATATACGTTAATTTTAGCGTAAGGAATTTTTCCTGGTCACACTCATACTGCTTCTTTTAGCGGACCTGTCTGCGTATTGGGAGGATGTATACGATAGGCTGATCAATACACAAAATATTGATATGCCGGCTTCGTATGCCGTGGCATACTTTACACGACCACAGGCTTTTTCAGTTGTTTTTCTTGCAATTGTTGGCGCACCAAAGTGAAAGAAACGCTCTTTATTACGACCATATCAGGAATAAACTAACATGGAACGCTCTTTTTCTGTGTCACTCAAACTTCACGTTTGTCAGGTAACAATGGCGATCATGATTACATAGTCGGTCAAGAACACACTTAACGTTGATATATATACACCTGATGCTGAACAACAAGTGGTCTGTGACGATTTTCTTTTGAATCCTAATTACAAACAGTCTGACTCTTCGCGACTAAATGGTACTGAAAGCCATACTACCATTCGGATGTCACGTGGTCGGACGTCAGTATTGGAGGATCATGAAAAGTCATTTTCTACCGACTGTTTTATTTTTTGTTATAGTACATGAGCCATTCTAACATGCGATACTCTGGTTGTTCACTCTCCCTCTTGCTCTTTGTGCAAGAATATATCTCTTGCACAGAATGATAAATATACTTTTAATGCTTTCTTTTATGTATCTGCTTTTGCTAGCTCACTATATGAATGCCCTGATTTATTCCGGTCCCATATCGTTATGACAGTTGAGAAGATATAATTGTTCAAGTGACTTAATTATGTCACCATTTATCGATGTTGTGAAATTTGGACGCCAAAAGTTCCTTGGAACGAATTATGGCGATGATTTAATTTTTGTTTTGGTCGACTGCCAGTGGATGATTATGGGTCATTGGAATGGGATGAGACAATAAGCCTATTTGTGTCTTTTTTTGTCAGTCCTCTCCCAGATCGCTCACATTCATGTTTCGAGCCCCTCCTGCATCTACTGTTTTTTAACACAGATCTTCGCAAAGCAGGCTATATTTTATTTTTGCCAAGTACAATTATCTTCCATACTTGTGGTCGATGCCACAACATATATTTATGTGATTGAATGCAACATTCCGCACATAGAATCGGTGGATTTATTGATAACAAGATGCTGTTTCAAATTATATTTGCTCTTCACAAATTATGCAGATAGTTTGTGGGCTTACTGTAGTTTTCAAAAGCGATGTCCACCAGTGCCTCACTTACTAAAGTTATCATCCGGAAACGAAAATTAAGTGCAAAATCCAACAAAAAGAGACGTAATTCATGTACAAATTGGCGAGCAGAACCTAAATTCGAACTTGACCTGTATTTTGTGTCAGTAAACCCACATGCAAAATTTGGGTACCGAGTTTACCATATATATCATATCTGAATTAAAGGTACTGTGGTCCGCGCCATATAAGAAACAAAATTAATAATCAAATAGGTCCAATATAAATTTGTCCTGGTCACACTCATACTGCTTCTTTTAGCGGACCTGTCTGCGTATTGGGAGGATGTATACGATAGGCTGATCAATACACAAAAATATTGATATGCCGGCTTCGTATGCCGTGGTATACTTTCCACGGCCACAGGCTTTTTCAGCTTTTTTCTTGCAATTGTTGGCGCACCAAAGTGAAAGAAACGCTCTTTATTACTACCATATCAGGAATATACTATCATGGAACGCTCTTTTTCTGTGTCGCTCAAACTTCACGTTTGTCAGTTAACATGATAACATAGTCGGTCAAGAACACATTAACCGTGGATATGTATGGCGATTTTCTTTTGAATCTAATTACCAACATAGTGACTCTTCGTGATTAAATGGTACTGGAAGCCATACTACCATTCGGATGTCACACGTGGTCGGATGCCAGTATGGAGTATCATGACAAGTCATTGCTACATTTGGGAACACAGAAGACGATGTGCCGGTAGTGTCGGACTCCGAAGTGAAATAATTCCACATTGTATTTAGTTTTTATGATAGAAGATCACTGACATTCACAACAAACGAGATAAGCATACCTGTGTATAGTGCCTGTATTTTGCGCGTACAACTATATGTGAACAGTTTGTGAAACTATCTCAATGTATTGTTTGAAAGACCATTACGCGATTATTGTGGATTATAAATTCGAAAGAGGTTTGGGTCTCGTTCAGTTACTTCCAATCACCCGCCACTCCCGATAAACCAAAACAAATTCCGATCTCTTTTTTTTTTTTTTTAGCTTACTAGCCAATTAATGTCGTCAATGTCTGATATTCAGGGCCATGCAGTTGAAATTCAGATTCATAAAAGAAATATTGTCCATGAATATGCGCAATTTCATTGGTCGAGTGGTGTGATAATAAAGATATCTGTAGATCGATGTTTCGGATTATATTTAACCATCGATCTTCTGTCGGCAAACCCTTCGGGATCCACATGTTCACACGTTTGTTTCTCCCATCTAGCGTAAAATCTCCTCCCTCGCACTGGGATATGTTTCCACTTGGGGAAAACGCTATGTTGTCAGCCATGAACGAATGCACTATAGCGGGCATTTGCACAAGGCCACTAATGTCCCGCAGTAATATATCCTGGTAGTTTGGCATATTGCACCCAGAACATAGTGGTTTAAGGGCGTTAATAGCGGAATATGCCAATGTGTGATTATTACGGCGAATCGACGATCTAAACAGATTGCCATGCAAACAGGTAGTTAAGAGTTATATCAAAATGTAATTGAAAATTATGATTTTTTACATTGGCAGACCATTGAATGAAGTTTCTTGTGCCGCCGGTGGCAGATGACTGACGAACAAACGTTACCAACAGTTCATCGGCCATGCTATATAACGATATTTGTAGAAACTGCCACACTTTATGGTGATTTTTTGCTCTCATGCAGGATTCCAAAGCTTTCTGCGATTTAAAATTCATGAACTCTGCCAATTCTTTCAGATGAATGTCCCATAATAATTTACACAAACATTTTGTAAAATTGAGTTCAATATGACCCATCCCTGGAGTTAATAATATATTTCCGAATGTTCTTGCATCTGGATCATTTAATCGCGAACTGTCATGAAGAGCATCACAATGGCTTTCAAATTCTGAATATTGATCAAACGAAATTCCACAGCATGTAAAAGAGCGTGCCAAGAGTCTACTCTACTACCCATGAGGTAGGGGGAACCATCGCATCCCAGCACAGCCCTTTTCCTGTATACCATCGATTGAGTCAATATACATATTATTTCGCGCACACTTCCATATGAACAAGGGTTGTTGAATATGGGTTCACCTAGATTAAACGTATGTTCGCCTGGTTTACCTCGGCCAGTGACCCGATCATACTGGGAACTTTTCTCAATAGAATCTTGAAATTCAACCTCTCCTCTGTGGCTAATTTTAACCATTTTGGAAGGCGGTCCCACCAATTCTTCCGAAATGTTAGTATACATTTCATCTGTTACAATTCTAATCCGATCTTTTATGGATTGATCCCCTTCTACTTTAAATATGAGTCCACCTCTCTGCAAACTGCAATTCACCCGCTAATGTTATAGTTTAACCAGTTGCGTGGTTCCAAGGGTGACAATTTCATTATCCCGTTTGGTTGTGTGGTATAATATTTAGGATGTTTGTAATCACACTGACCACAGGTTTATTTGCATACGAGATTCGCCAACGTTTGGCCAAAACTTGATTGTTGTCAAAGAAAGTTAAACAATCGTCGCCATAAGTAGGCGCTGATATAGAATTTTTCCGTTGTAAAAATACATCGCATTGGCATCGGTTGGTTATGTACGAGTTAAAGCAACACTTTACTCAGTTTATTAGTCTCTGGTCTATTGTGGCCAACATGGACGAGCTGCAATATCGCTTTAAATATACATTTTAATAATAATTTGTGACACAGAAACATCGCAGGAATTAACCTATTTCGAAGCTCAATAAAGTATAATATATAGCTCACCCCATCCAGACGATCGATGTTTCGGATTATATTTAACCATCGATCTTCTGTCGGCAAACCCTTCGGGATCCACATGTTCACACGTTTGTTTCTCCCATCTAGCGTAAAATCTCCTCCCTCGCACTGGGATATGTTTCCACTTTGGGAAAACGCTATGTTGTCAGACATGAACGAATGCACTATAGCGGGCATTTGCACAAGGCCACTAATTTCCCGCAGTAATATATCCTTGTAGTTTGGCATATTGCACCCAGAACATAGTGGTTTAAGGGCGTTAATAGCGGAATATGCCATGGTGTGATTATTATGGCGAATCGACGATCTAAACAGATTGCCATGCAAACAGGTAATTAAGAGTTATATCAAAATGTAATTGAAAATTATGATTTTTTACATTGGCAGACCATTGAATGAAGTTTCTTGTGCCGCCGGTGGCAGATGACTGACGAACAAACGTTACCAACAGTTCATCGGCCATGCTATATAACGATATTTGTAGAAACTGCCACACTTTATGGTGATTTTTTGCTCTCATGCAGGATTCCAAAGCTTTCTGCGATTTAAAATTCATGAACTCTGCCAATTCTTTCAGATGAATGTCCCATAATAATTTACACAAACATTTTGTAAAATTGAGTTCAATATGACCCATCCCTGGAGTTAATAATATATTTCCGAATGTTCTTGCATCTGGATCATTTAATCGCGAACTGTCATGAAGAGCATCACAATGGCTTTCAAATTCTGAATATTGATCAAACGAAATTCCACAGCATGTAAAAGAGCGTGCCAAGAGTCTACTCTACTACCCATGAGGTAGGGGGAACCATCGCATCCCAGCACAGCCCTTTTCCTGTATACCATCGATTGAGTCAATATACATATTATTTCGCGCACACTTCCATATGAACAAGGGTTGTTGAATATGGGTTCACCTAGATTAAACGTATGTTCGCCTGGTTTACCTCGGCCAGTGACCCGATCATACTGGGAACTTTTCTCAATAAAATCTTGAAATTCAACCTCTCCTCTGTGGCTAATTTTAACCATTTTGGAAGGCGGTCCCACCAATTCTTCCGAAATGTTAGTAGACATTTCATCTGTTACAATTCTAATCCGATCTTTTATGGATTGATCCCGTTCTACTTTAAATATGAGTCCACCACTCTGCAAACTGCAATTCACCCGCTAATGTTATACTTTAACCAGTTGCGTGGTTCCTAGGGTGACCAGTTCATTATTCCCGTTTGGTTGTGTGGTATAATATTTAGGATGTTTGTAATCACACTGACCACAGGTTTATTTGCATACGAGATTCGCCAACGTTTGGCCAAAACTTGATTGTTGTCAAAGAAAGTTAAACAATCGTCGCCATAAGTAGGCGCTGATATAGAATTTTTCCGTTGTAAAAATACATCGCATTGGCATCGGTTGGTTATGTACGAGTTAAAGCAACACTTTACTCAGTTTATTAGTCTCTGGTCTATTGTGGCCAACATGGACGAGCTGCAATATCGCTTTAAATATACATTTTAATAATAATTTGTGACACAGAAACATCGCAGGAATTAACCTATTTCGAAGCTCAATAAAGTATAATATATAGCTCACCCCATCCAGACGATCGATGTTTCGGATTATATTTAACCATCGATCTTCTGTCGGCAAACCCTTCGGGATCCACATGTTCACACGTTTGTTTCTCCCATCTAGCGTAAAATCTCCTCCCTCGCACTGGGATATGTTTCCACTTTGGGAAAACGCTATGTTGTCAGACATGAACGAATGCACTATAGCGGGCATTTGCACAAGGCCACTAATTTCCCGCAGTAATATATCCTTGTAGTTTGGCATATTGCACCCAGAACATAGTGGTTTAAGGGCGTTAATAGCGGAATATGCCATGGTGTGATTATTATGGCGAATCGACGATCTAAACAGATTGCCATGCAAACAGGTAATTAAGAGTTATATCAAAATGTAATTGAAAATTATGATTTTTTACATTGGCAGACCATTGAATGAAGTTTCTTGTGCCGCCGGTGGCAGATGACTGACGAACAAACGTTACCAACAGTTCATCGGCCATGCTATATAACGATATTTGTAGAAACTGCCACACTTTATGGTGATTTTTTGCTCTCATGCAGGATTCCAAAGCTTTCTGCGATTTAAAATTCATGAACTCTGCCAATTCTTTCAGATGAATGTCCCATAATAATTTACACAAACATTTTGTAAAATTGAGTTCAATATGACCCATCCCTGGAGTTAATAATATATTTCCGAATGTTCTTGCATCTGGATCATTTAATCGCGAACTGTCATGAAGAGCATCACAATGGCTTTCAAATTCTGAATATTGATCAAACGAAATTCCACAGCATGTAAAAGAGCGTGCCAAGAGTCTACTCTACTACCCATGAGGTAGGGGGAACCATCGCATCCCAGCACAGCCCTTTTCCTGTATACCATCGATTGAGTCAATATACATATTATTTCGCGCACACTTCCATATGAACAAGGGTTGTTGAATATGGGTTCACCTAGATTAAACGTATGTTCGCCTGGTTTACCTCGGCCAGTGACCCGATCATACTGGGAACTTTTCTCAATAAAATCTTGAAATTCAACCTCTCCTCTGTGGCTAATTTTAACCATTTTGGAAGGCGGTCCCACCAATTCTTCCGAAATGTTAGTAGACATTTCATCTGTTACAATTCTAATCCGATCTTTTATGGATTGATCCCGTTCTACTTTAAATATGAGTCCACCACTCTGCAAACTGCAATTCACCCGCTAATGTTATACTTTAACCAGTTGCGTGGTTCCTAGGGTGACCAGTTCATTATTCCCGTTTGGTTGTGTGGTAAAATATTTAGGATGTTTGTAATCACACTGACCACAGGTTTATTTGCATACGAGATTCGCCAACGTTTGGCCAAAACTTGATTGTTGTCAAAGAAAGTTAAACAATCGTCGCCATAAGTAGGCGCTGATATAGGAATTTTTCCGTTGTAAAAATACATCGCATTGGCATCGGTTGGTTATGTACGAGTTAAAGCAACACTTTACTCAGTTTATTAGTCTCTGGTCTAATGTGGCCAACATGGACGAGCTGCAATATCGCTTTAAATATACATTTTAATAATAATTTGTGACACAGAAACATCGCAGGAATTAACCTAGTTCGAAGCTCAATAAAGTATAATATATAGCTCACCCCATCCAGACGATCGATGTTTCGGATTATATTTAACCATCGATCTTCTGTCGGCAAACCCTTCGGGATCCACATGTTCACACGTTTGTTTCTCCCATCTAGCGTAAAATCTCCTCCCTCGCACTGGGATATGTTTCCACTTTGGGAAAACGCTATGTTGTCAGACATGAACGAATGCACTATAGCGGGCATTTGCACAAGGCCACTAATTTCCCGCAGTAATATATCCTTGTAGTTTGGCATATTGCACCCAGAACATAGTGGTTTAAGGGCGTTAATAGCGGAATATGCCATGGTGTGATTATTATGGCGAATCGACGATCTAAACAGATTGCCATGCAAACAGGTAATTAAGAGTTATATCAAAATGTAATTGAAAATTATGATTTTTTACATTGGCAGACCATTGAATGAAGTTTCTTGTGCCGCCGGTGGCAGATGACTGACGAACAAACGTTACCAACAGTTCATCGGCCATGCTATATAACGATATTTGTAGAAACTGCCACACTTTATGGTGATTTTTTGCTCTCATGCAGGATTCCAAAGCTTTCTGCGATTTAAAATTCATGAACTCTGCCAATTCTTTCAGATGAATGTCCCATAATAATTTACACAAACATTTTGTAAAATTGAGTTCAATATGACCCATCCCTGGAGTTAATAATATATTTCCGAATGTTCTTGCATCTGGATCATTTAATCGCGAACTGTCATGAAGAGCATCACAATGGCTTTCAAATTCTGAATATTGATCAAACGAAATTCCACAGCATGTAAAAGAGCGTGCCAAGAGTCTACTCTACTACCCATGAGGTAGGGGGAACCATCGCATCCCAGCACAGCCCTTTTCCTGTATACCATCGATTGAGTCAATATACATATTATTTCGCGCACACTTCCATATGAACAAGGGTTGTTGAATATGGGTTCACCTAGATTAAACGTATGTTCGCCTGGTTTACCTCGGCCAGTGACCCGATCATACTGGGAACTTTTCTCAATAAAATCTTGAAATTCAACCTCTCCTCTGTGGCTAATTTTAACCATTTTGGAAGGCGGTCCCACCAATTCTTCCGAAATGTTAGTAGACATTTCATCTGTTACAATTCTAATCCGATCTTTTATGGATTGATCCCGTTCTACTTTAAATATGAGTCCACCACTCTGCAAACTGCAATTCACCCGCTAATGTTATACTTTAACCAGTTGCGTGGTTCCAAGGGTGACAATTTCATTATCCCGTTTGGTTGTGTGGTAAAATATTTAGGATGTTTGTAATCACACTGACCACAGGTTTATTTGCATACGAGATTCGCCAACGTTTGGCCAAAACTTGATTGTTGTCAAAGAAAGTTAAACAATCGTCGCCATAAGTAGGCGCTGATATAGGAATTTTTCCGTTGTAAAAATACATCGCATTGGCATCGGTTGGTTATGTACGAGTTAAAGCAACACTTTACTCAGTTTATTAGTCTCTGGTCTAATGTGGCCAACATGGACGAGCTGCAATATCGCTTTAAATATACATTTTAATAATAATTTGTGACACAGAAACATCGCAGGAATTAACCTAGTTCGAAGCTCAATAAAGTATAATATATAGCTCACCCCATCCAGACGATCGATGTTTCGGATTATATTTAACCATCGATCTTCTGTCGGCAAACCCTTCGGGATCCACATGTTCACACGTTTGTTTCTCCCATCTAGCGTAAAATCTCCTCCCTCGCACTGGGATATGTTTCCACTTTGGGAAAACGCTATGTTGTCAGACATGAACGAATGCACTATAGCGGGCATTTGCACAAGGCCACTAATTTCCCGCAGTAATATATCCTTGTAGTTTGGCATATTGCACCCAGAACATAGTGGTTTAAGGGCGTTAATAGCGGAATATGCCAATGTGTGATTATTACGGCGAATCGACGATCTAAACAGATTGCCATGCAAACAGGTAATTAAGAGTTATATCAAAATGTAATTGAAAATTATGATTTTTTACATTGGCAGACCATTGAATGAAGTTTCTTGTGCCGCCGGTAGCAGATGACTGACGAACAAACGACACCAACAGTTCATCGGCCATGCTATATAACGATATTTGTAGAAACAGCCACGCTTTATGGTGATTTTTTGCTCTCATGCAGGATTCCAAAGCTTTCTGCGATTTAAAATTCATGAACTCTGCCAATTCTTTCAGATGAATGTCCCATAATAATTTACACAAACATTTTGTAAAATTGAGTTCAATATGACCCATCCCTGGAGTTAATAATATATTTCCGAATGTTCTTGCATCTGGATCATTTAATCGCGAACTGTCATGAAGAGCATCACAATGGCTTTCAAATTCTGAATATTGATCAAACGAAATTCCACAGCATGTAAAAGATCGTGCCAAGAGTCTACTCTACTACCCATGAGGTAGGGGGAACCATCGCATCCCAGCACAGCCCTTTTCCTGTATACCATCGATTGCGTCAATATACATATTATTTCGCGCACACTTCCATATGAACAAGGGTTGTTGAATATGGGTTCACCTAGATTAAACGTATGTTCGCCTGGTTTACCTCGGCCAGTGACCCGATCATACTGGGAACTTTTCTCAATAGAATCTTGAAATTCAACCTCTCCTCTGTGGCTAATTTTAACCATTTTGGAAGGCGGTCCCACCAATTCTTCCGAAATGTTAGTAGACATTTCATCTGTTACAATTCTAATCCGATCTTTTATGGATTGATCCCGTTCTACTTTAAATATGAGTCCACCTCTCTGCAAACTGCAATTCACCCGCTAATGTTATACTTTAACCAGTTGCGTGGTTCCAAGGGTGACAATTTCATTATCCCGTTTGGTTGTGTGGTATAATATTTAGGATGTTTGTAATCACACTGACCACAGGTTTATTTGCATACGAGATTCGCCAACGTTTGGCCAAAACTTGATTGTTGTCAAAGAAAGTTAAACAATCGTCGCCATAAGTAGGCGCTGATATAGGAATTTTTCCGTTGTAAAAATACATCGCATTGGCATCGGCTGATATTCCTCCTGTACCTGAACAAGCAATGGATACACCTACTAAAGTTTGTACATTTACTATGTAACCAACTAAGGATGTCGATCCAGATGTTCCAAAACCAATATCTCCCAGGTCTGTCAAGTCTTTTAACTCCGATAAGCAGAGGTTGTGCGTTGAACTGTTGAAGATTGATGCGATGCTACATGAGAAAGGACCATCGTTGGATCGGGACACCATTGCATATTGGAATTATGCTGGCTTTTGGGCGAGGGAATACCAAGTGTGGATCCAGCCGCTCAATTGTCAACTTGACGAATTGATTAAAACTCACGCCCGATTCATCAGATATCATACATATTTAATCAATCCTCCTGCAATCGAGGTACTCAGCTACTTCGAATATTTTAATATAGAAGAGTCTCAATTGATTATTCATTATTTATATTGACTGAACACATTTCAGTTTTATGTTTGCTGTTTTCAAAACTGTTTTGCTATGTGTTTTGATATTCTGTTTTATATGTGTTTGCACAATGGTCAGTTTCTAAATGGTTCTGACCCCAATCGAGCACTCCCGCTCTGATTTGGGTGCTTTTATCTATATATATATATTGCTACGTTTTAGTCTCAAGTGACTTAATCATGTCACAATTTATCGATATTGTGAAATTTGGACGCCAAAAGCTCCTTAGAACAACTGATTATGGAGATGACTAAATATAATTTTTAAATTGAGAAAACTTATTATATTCAATAATCTTTGTGAAATTATGGACATTTTCACTATTTGTCAGTAGTTGTGGTGTTAATGTATATTTGTATTTGGTGTAAATACAAATATTGTAAATGTAAATTATGTACATATTTATTCCGACTACGATTATTTTTGGATTTTAACAGACTGGTAGTGGATGATTATGGGTGCTTGGAACGGGATGAGACAATAAGCCTATTTGTGCCTCTTTTGTCAGTCCTCTCCCAGATCGCTCACATTCATGATTAGAGCCCCTCCTGCAGCTATGTTTCAACTCTGAATTCGCAAAGCAGGCTATATTTTATCGTTGTTGCAAAGTATGATTATCTTCAATACTTGTGGTCAATGCCACAACATATATTTATGTGACTGAATGCAACATTCCACATAGAGCATTCTGTGGATTGCGTTGATAACAAGATTCTGTTTCAAATTATATTTGCTCTTCGCAAATGCTGCAGATATTGTGTGGGCTTACTGTACAGTTCTATAGCCTCCATAGTATGTTTTAAGATTACAATATATTTATATTTCTTTTAGAGGGTTTGAAAGCTTGTAAAATTTGGTAGAAAATATATGCAGGTAATACGATCTGCCAATTACAATATCTTAAACTTCTAGATTATAGACCTATATGGCAAAAGTCCCTGTAGATAAATGGGTTTTTAAACATATTCTCCATATATATTCGTATTATAGTCCCTTGTAACGTGCTAACTATACACATATAAGTTAAATATATAGAAGTAGTGTTAAGTAAAAGTCATTTTACATAGGGACTATTATACGAATATATATATATATAGAGAAGATGTTTATAAACAATTATAAATTGCTTTCAAGGCAAGGCTCTCCGTTGGGGTTTAGGTATATTTCGGGGGTTATACGTAAGACAAAGAAGACCAATTTAGGGACTATTGTTGGTGATTACTAGTCCCTAAATTGCACTTATTTTTCTTACATATAACCCTCGAATAATACCGATAACTTACAACTTTAGTATCGGTGGACGGAACCATCTATATACTCATGCCTATATTCCATGCATAGAGCTTGTATTTCTTTTCAACAGAATACCCAAACAATCTCTCCATGTGGGCAATGTCGGAGGGTCCGTACATACCTCTCAGGTTCACCCATTCCATAAACAGTCTCGGATTTAAACCGTTTACCCACACAAAGGCGCACAATGTTACTCTTCCCCAATGTTTCAGGTTTGACGTCCAAAGCGATCATCTGATTTCCCGAGGCCACTGCGATAACGGCCCTAGCCCATCAACTATCTCCATCCAAACTTTATATTCGGTTCTATTTTCGTTGTCACTCGTAGCTACTACTTTCGGAGAATGACAAATATCGAGGGAAATATCAAAAATAGGGTTCACGGAGTTCAATTGATGCATGTAATAGTCAGTAGCTACTCAAATGCAATTGCACGATTTCCCACGATGGCTACCGATGCATGGTCGACAACTCCACGTGCGTTGAGTACTGATTTCGCACGGAGTTGCGTGTTCGCACGGGGTACTGCGTGCTGATTTTAAGTAATTACTTGCAGGTAGCCATAATTTATCCAACCAAATATGGTAATATGAACATGATAAGATATATGAATAACTGAATAAAATTAATTTAAAAATCTAATCAACATAATAACACACTAACTTTCGGTACCTTGACAGGAAGTTCAAGTTCGGATTTTTTGTCGGTTGCAGCCGCGGCATCATTGAATATGTCGTCAAGGGTAGTTCTAAAACAATGAAGAGAGAAGCGTTCCCAAGTTTCCACTGGACATGGACTATAAGCAACATCTGCTAGCAGCTCTAACTCGCCTGTAAGTTTTAAGGTCGTGAGAATAAACCGTGTAACATTCTGCAGTGACACTAAGAGTGTTTTTATTAGACAGCGTTAACGGTAATTAAAACAGATTCAATTGAACATGGCCGCATGATTGCCACAGTATTAATTAAGTTGAAATGAGATGGCATCAACCAACTAACTAACTAACTAACCCAACGTTATGCTCAGTTTTGTGCAATCGATAGCTGGTGTACTTGCGTTCGGTATACATTTATGACCAGATTTCACATTTACGAAATCAGCTTGTTTGTTTTCCTTGTATATTCGATATATATTTATATACGTGTATATGCCTACATGCACATGATAGCATATTGACTTTCGAAATTGATCGAAACATTTGTATTGTATTACCCACAATGGCGATCAACATAAATATATACGTTATGGTTTATAACATATTTTTTGCCAGCTTGTATTAAGGTATTTATGTCTATATATAAGAAGTATTATCATCCCTGTTAGTGATTCAACCTGCTAAAATATCCCAACCTACATGTTGCTGCACCTTTCCACAACTCATCAATGTTTCATCCAATTTTCGTACTGGGGTTACATGCTTAAAGTAAATATTTAATAGGAAAACGGTACAAGTCTAGTCCCCATTACACGAATTGTCTGGTGCCGATGGTTCTAACAGTTTATATCCACCTCTATGAACAACGTATAATTTTAAATGAATTTGTATTGTACTTTACTTGTATAACTTACATAACATATATATTATATATTATCACATTGTAACCGGTGGTATATGGATGTATAGACACACGATAACATATATATTATATATTATCGCATTGTAACCGGTGGTATATGGATGTATAGACACACGATAACATCTATATTATATATTATCACATTGTAACCGGTGGTATATGGATGTATAGACACACGATAACATCTATATTATATATTATCACATTGTAACCGGTGGTATATGGATGTATAGACACACGATAACATCTATATTATATATTATCACATTGTAACCGGTGGTATATGGATGTATAGACACACGATAACATCTATATTATGTATTATCACATTGTAACCGGTGGTATATGGATGTATAGACACACGATACCATCTATATTATATATTATCACATTGTAACCGGTGGTATATGGATGTATAGACACACGATAACATCTATATTATATATTATCACATTGTAACCGGTGGTATATGGATGTATAGACACACGGGTTCTTCAAACCATTTAATTAAATCACATTTTACAGTCTGCGAATCATGATGTACATCAGATGACAAATTTCTCAGCTCTGTAAATTATTTAGGAGTCTCATTCAAGATAACACTACTGTTACAGTTCGCAATTTGGGTTTTATTGTGTATGATCGTGTTGATGACATTGGATGCTACCCATGTTTATCTTAGACATGTATACAGTAAGAGTATAATCTGCGAAACCTCTAAAATTGATCATCCTTAATAAATGCTCTGTATTACTACCATATCACGAATAAATAACATGGAGCGCTCTTTTCTGTGTCACTCAAACTTTCAGTGTGTCAGTTAAAAACGGCGGTCACGATTACATAGTCGCACAAGAACACACTTGACGTGGATATATATACCTGAATGAACAACAAATGGTCTATGTTTTTCTTTTGAAGCTAATTACCAACCGAGTGACTCTTCGCGGTTAAATGGTACTGAAGCAGCCTCCAGACCTTTGCAGTTATCATACAAAGGCACACCATCGGGTGGTTTCATTTCCTTAACTTTGTTTGATGTGGTGATTTTGAAGAATGAACGCAGAGTAACACATGGAATAAGACTTGCGCTGCTTCCTGTGTGACAAAGAACTTGTACAGCAGCATTTCTATTGAACAGTAGTCTTATTGCCTTGACTAAACATTTAATAACATGATTTGCCTGAACCTGTAATTTAAATCACATTTCTCAATCAGAGTTTTGCAGTAATATTGAATGCAAATTGCTGGTCACTATTGAGTGACCCAAGATCAACCTGTGGAATTATCATTTCCCCATTTTCACATACAATTGAACATTGCTGAATAACAGTATCCATTCGGGAAACACCTAAGTCTGATGGATACTCATTTTGATGAGTAGACCAATCATGACTTGGTCCACCATCATTATAATCAAATTACTATGTTGTGTCTTCATACCGAGCATTTGGTTGAACCATTGCCACCCAAATCAGGTTCAATGTGAGTGTCTAGGTGATTGTCAACATCCTCTCCTGTATCTTCACATGATATGGGATCAATGCTGTGTTTTTCTCTTTCGACATCAGCTCTTGCAAAGTTGGGACAAGCACCAGTTTCAAGACAATTTCAGACCAGCTTCTATCGTCTGGTTTAATATCAAGTATTCTGAACCAACTTGGCCAGTGTAGCAACAGCATATTCCTACAGTAGTCTTATATATGTGACAATGTGGCCCGCACGCAGCCCCTAACAACAACCGGAACTGTTTACCCTCTCTTTAAAACTTATAAAAAAGTATGTTCGTGTCCTGAACGTGCCAAGTATTTTTCCAGTGGTGTGCTTTTGGTCAGTGTGACCTTTGTAGTCCAGTTGCCTTGAATATGTAAACTTATGTTTTTGAACTTAGTTTTGAACTTATGACTGCATCTATATAAAGGAATTGAGGTCAGTTCAAATGACATGAGGAATTTGTTATATATTGCTGGTAAACTTGCGTCATCTGCTGAATTTGTTATATCTTGGAATAGGTCAACGAGTTCACATGTGCCCTCAATGCCTTTACAGAGGGGTCAGACTTTGAAACAAGGCGGGAAATGTAATGATTTTCACGCCATCATTGGATTTGAAACCTGGAGTGTTGCACCACGAGTGGGTGGTCACGTGCCATCTCTAATCTTAGCCAACCATTTTGTCTTTAACTAGCGCTGGGTTATCTCTTAATATTTTTTCCTGGATTGCTAGATTTTCCAAATTCCATTCTGCACATCTTTTCTTGTGAGCCTCACCTTGGGTTCCTCAAACAATAATCCGAACATCGGTGGATATTGACACGATTGCTGATTAGTAGGTAATCTTCCAACAGACTGGTTTGGTCATCACCAACATCTATAGTTATAATTATAGGTTTAAGAAATTATTGTTCCGGATCTAACTAAATTAAAAAATCATGACTAAAATAGCAGGCCTTAAAATCAGGAAATAATCAGAAATAGGATTCTCAATTGGATAAGAGAGCTCCTGATTCAATGTAGAAATATTATGTTTTGATTCTCGAAAATTGTATACATTTTAAGGGCTTAACACGTTAAAAATACTCAATCAGATCAGACGCTCCTAGAGTACTATTTCTTTGGCTTCGGGGGTGTAAACAATATTTGAATAGAGTCGAGGAACCCACCCTCGATTAGCAGATTAGTAACTGAATTAGTTTGTGTACCTGGCTGGTGGTCAGACTTTCACTGTCAATAGCCACCGTGGAGAGGTTTACTTCAATGTTTGAGGCACACAGCTTATAAACAAGTTTGCCATTACATATCCTGTTCCAGTGCATTCTCGTAAAATATATGAGTCTCCCATGGGGCGCGCCACATACATAAGAGGTAACATATCAATATATTTGAGCTGATGCATGTTGTCATGTACATTTTATTTTACATTGGCGTCAAAAGTTAAAAACTCTTATTCTTGTCTATATATGATGTTATCATCACACAAAATAAAACAAACTAATATGTTGGTAAATTGTAAACTGGTGATCTGTAATTGGAAATTATTTGTTACACTGCACAATGTCTGTCATTATGATGACAATTTTTAGTAACTTAGTGCATACACGTGCAGTACCTGTAATGTGGTCACGTGTCATCATAAAAGACATTTGGATTGCTTTGTGAGTTTCTCTGGTGCAAGGAAATGATTACTTTTCAGTGACAAATACCAAATTGTTTTCCCAACGAAACGAACCATGGTCGCCCCGTCGTGTTATTTGTTTCCCTGATATGTCTGAAATACAGACTCATTTATTTCCCCCCTGGCGGAAACCCTGCTGTAGCATAAAGCATATCAACCATAATTGGGGAAATAATAAATATCATTCATTACCCAATTAATTAATTAGTTATGTCACTGACTGGAATTCTTTCATTTTAAATTGATTTTAAAAGCAGCTGAAAACTTAATCGAGTGATGGAAGACAAACAGATATACTCAGTACTCACCCATTATTTGTCTTCTTCAAATCCTCTACTGATTTCATGAGTTTGCACTGGAGTTTCATCGTCTTGCAAAGCTTTGATACCATTTGCTCTGTTAGGGCAAACAGAGTCTCCCCATCAATCTCCTCTTATGAAATATAGCCAGTTTAGTTATTAAATATAGCAGTTCATCAATGGTTATGTTAATTTATTCTAACCGATTCACTAACATTTTGCAAAACATTTACTAGTATATGCAACATGTCCAGTATATATACATACGCAGTATGTCTCACATCAGTAGAAAATGTGTAGAGATGTTCAAAGTTTGATGCGATGCTACGAGAGAAAGGGTCAGTTTTTAGATGGGATCACCTTTGCATATTGGAATGAGGCTGGCTTATGGGCCGATTGTCAACTCGACTTTTAATTAAGACTCATTATTGTTTACATTATATTTTCGTTCAAGTATATAGCATAACATGATTGGGATATTTTGACCAAGACCTTTAAAAAGATGCTATTTTGATTTATATTAAGTTTATTTCATATAGTTTCGATATTTTAGAGAGACAAAAAAGTGACTTTGTTAATTTTTCAACAACAAAACAATATTCTTCGGTAATTTTAGGTTTAGTTTATATTGTATATTTCGTGAATATACCGAAGTAGACAATAATATACAAATAGTGTTTTTTTATTGTAACTGGAGGTCTGAAACAAAGAATGCATCTATAAATACATGTCATTACGCCCAACCATCATACTTGATATACGTATAATACAAAGATTATTGTTGCGAAGTATCCCTTATTTGTTGCACAGAGAAACTTTTTTCAGCGAGCGTGGACTCGTATTTGTATTTGAACAATAAATTTGTGTCAATAAAACATCAGAAATTACTTGTAATGCTATAGTATTTGTGCCACACAAGATGAACTATTATTACCTGAAGATGTTTTCCTCACTTACATATTTATGTATAACTCCATTATAATTATAAATGATGTTATATACATCTGACACAAAACTGTAGGAAGATATATTCCATCTTTATTTAATAGAGAACAAAATAAAATACAGCAAATTTCAATGCCAACTGAAATGTTCAATGTATAGTGAAGTTCGATCATAGTGAGCATCTTTAGAATTGTTACTATGAGTGCGATGTGGATACACAATAGGAGAAAACAGTTATTATAGACTATACATGTACCTATTTTCTTCATATTCGCGATCTGATGTGGTGTTGTTTTGGTTTCAGCCTTTTTTATTGTGTGGTCTTGCGCGTTGTATGTATAACGACGATTGGAGCGGATTGAGAAAAAATCTCTTATCTCTGCGTGTCTGAGTTGGAGTGGACGGAAGTGGGGAATTATCTATGCATGATCGGAGCTTTTTTGTTGGCACGGTGGATAACTCTATACGGAATGTTTGGGCTTAGTTGTCAATGATGATGTAGCTCTGAGCTGTCACAACCCGGGTTGCTATACTTGCTGGATTCATCGCAACTTGCACGAAGACGTTGAGCTTGTATAAATTGCCACAAGGGTGATGCCTTGTGGCCTCATAGTTTTTGTTTGATTGGAATGTTATTAATATTTAGAAATGAGATGTGGGAATAAACATTGTGCTGATATACATTGAGAAGGTATGCCCGACTTCAGGTCTCATTAAGTGTGTCAGAGCTCCCCCGTCGAACACCTTACACTCGACCTTTGGATTTGGCTCGGATGTAGTATGTTGGTTGTGCCAAAATAGTTAAGTCATGCTAAGAGTAAAATCCAAGATGGCTGCTAGCGGCCATGTTTTCCATTGAAATTTGGAAAACAATTTATGGCTCCCATCTAGAGGTCACCCAGAAAATCCATTTGGGATATGAGTGGATGATAGATGTGACCTGTAGGGTGTGATAACATCATCTTTTGATGTATTCATGCATACACACTTATATGATAGATGCCAACTCATGGCAATAGCTCAAACTTGACTTTGTAATGTTAAACTAAAAGTGCTAAGAGATGTACATATAGATGAATGGACAGACTGATTACACACATATAATACAACTGTTTTTGAATGTGGGACTAATAAGGACACTCACCTCTTTCAACAATCCCATCCAAGCAATATATGATTCCCTTCTATATAACTGTTTTTGTTAGTGACTGACCCACATTCAGAGCATGTGGTCTCTGATGGCGTCACTTCGCTACTCCACATCCATCTCTTGTACATCGATCGGAATTCCTTTGGAAGAGGTGATATATTCAAGAACATTTTTCACATGTGCCCCGTGGTAGGCACTTGCCATTACTGGGTCTTTTCTTGGCATCTTTAGTGTGTTGTTGGTGACCAAGCATCTCACTAGCCTTCGATGAATGCAAGAACGGTGCCCTGGCTTGCAGTCACATTTAAGCTATTGTCATCAAGATTTAACTTGACAACAACCCGACCCAGCTTCCCACAGTACCATGTCTCGTCGTAAAACACTATATTATCACGGTCTGGATAGTCTGCTTCGGAAGTCACAATCAAAGTTGCTCCAATTGATGCTGATTTGGACAATAATGACGATGCCGAAGCATAATTTTCGGAACATAAAAGATTTAGATCGTGGAATCTCTTTAAATCCTCTTCAGTTATGTTGCTTGAATTTGATTGATGCTGAGCATAGTGGATTGACCGAAGATGCTTGCACTGGAAATACCGCTCGCCGGATCGCAAATATATTTCACCAATTGCCTCACATGACTTATCCTCACAGAATAGGACATTCTGTTTTCGATCAAATCGGACATGCAATGGTTGAGGAAACCCTTTGAATGCTTTCTTGACCATAAAAATACCATGCTCTTCGTCGACACAGATTCCCCTCAAATAATGGTTGGCATTGATGTCTTCTGTTGCATCCTTATGTTTGTGATATGGCGTTTAACATTTTTAACAACATTTCCTCTGAACACACAACTTCCCAATCGAAATGAATTTGTTCTTATTTTTGGCAATGGCCCATCCGTCTCTGTCGATATGTCTCTATTTATTTCTGTACAGGTGTCATTTTGTTTTGGTTTGTTATCTGGAATAATTAAGGTGGATGTGTCTGGTTTATTCATAGGGAGAACTAAGGCGGATGTGTCTGGTGTCTTTTTTGCCTTGCATGTTTTTGACACATGCGTCCTGAAGTCATTTTTTCTGGATTTTACTTCTAAACACAGAGGACAGTGATAATGGCCATGTGTCGATTTCCTGCCACTTAAACAGTTTCTGTGGCACGGCAAGCATCTGTAATCTGAAAGTTAAAAAAATATAAAAAACACACCACAAATTCTGGTTGACATAGTCATCGCATAATAAATGAGTTTAGCATAGTGCACCATATCATTACCCCACAAACTGCTTTGATATATTGTGTCAATGGTATTATATGAGCAGCCGTTTGGTCGGGAAATGTAAATCAATATATTATTTTCAAACCATAGTCTTTATTATATTCAATATGCCGTCAGGTGGGGGTATAACACCGTCATTATTCAAGACTTATACATATTTTCAAATGTTGACAGTTTGGCTGTATAATTAATATCAGAGAACTATTACGTAATCCTGTATTACTGGCGGCGGGGTCATTTGAATCTGGAAAATGTGCATTATGTGTATATCATTCGCTGCATGATATCCGTTATTTCGTTCTATAATTACATATTTAAACATTTATTTCACTCATATCAACATTTGTATATGTTACACGAATTACTTGACAAAATAACGGATAATTATTGAAAGTGACAAACAGAAGTAAATAGAGATAGTTCCTTCTAGTATTACCAGTTATTTCTTTCAAATTAGGATAACATCGTTACCATTAAATTGAACCGAAGGTGTTCAAATAAAGGTACCGGAATTGTTTTGCTCAACTATCTTGCCATGCAGTTGTGCTTCATTAATAAGCATTAGTTATAAAACATGATGGTATGTCAGTACCTGAAGGCTAACTTAATTTTTGCACGGAAAGGTCCTCGTGAGTAAGCCCAGTACCCACGTTTTGACCAAAAATGTGCACGAGCCCCCCGGGCTTACTGACTGTCAGTAATTCCTGCCAAACTCTCAAATGAAAGCTTTAAAGAATCTTGCTGTAATTTAAAAAAAACACTTGTTCAATAAATAAATAAAACAAAACTCATATTGAAAGGGTAAACAGGTGTTGTTGTAGTATTTACTATCATACACTGATTATATGGGGTATTGGTTTTTCCATTCAAATTAATAGTTTATAATTTATTTCATTTTAAAAATCACGACTTCTTGAAGGGATGTGAAAAACTTTGGTTGGGTGATAGAAATGGAGAACAATAATGTTCAATGTGGTACAAATATTATGGTGATTGAATGGGAATAACAAATAAAATGTTTTTTTTAATGAGATCTATATTCAGAATGGAAGCGCAAAACGTTATTCTTAAATGCGAATCAATGACTGTATTTGCCACACTCATGCAGTCTGTCCATCCCCCAAATTCATACCAAATTGGTGACATAAGTGCTATTCACTAGTATATGGCTATACTACATCAAACATTCTGTTGAAATACTGGGTAATGGAATTGATGCGATAATTGTGTTTGATATGTTTGGTATATTTAAGCTCAGTAGGCAATTGTCACAGTATCACTGAAATAGCAAAGCAAAAGTGAGGGTTCATGGACAGTATACTGGACATCCAGGAACTAGATGGTCGAGCCAAAAGGATAAAACCATTCAGTTTACGAATGTCCACTTTTGAGCCAATTAACTGACTGAAAAAAGTTTAATATTAAATATACAAGGATAAATTGCTTTATACAAATGAAAAATGCCAAGGAATCTCGATAAATGAGACATACAATAGTGAATGCGTGTAATTCTTTTATAGAAAAGGTGCTGTTTATTTACTATTTGGATATATAATTTAAGAACATTACTTATTTTGGCATGATTAATTGCTATGCACGTCAGCCTGAATTATTCGCATCACTTTAATATGTTTATACTCAATATTATGATAAAATTATCTACTTTATTACCTGTATTATTACATAGTACAATATGTTCGGGCGCCTATTCAGAACAGGAGTACTTTTTTAGAAGATAAATATGACTACTACACCTGCGATATATCATACTCCTCTTGCGCCATAAATAGGCATAATATATAGATGGCTACTTCTGATTTTGGGATGCTCATGAGATAATGGTATGTACAAGTAGAGAAGTCAGTTCTACATATACTATAGTAAACTTAAATATTTATCCAATTTCATTTTCAAATGATGCAAAGTTTAAAGCTGTTGCGGTTTGTAAGATATGTTACTATCGGATGAATTCAAAACCATAATATGGAAGGACGAATAATAACTAATTACTGTGCTAAAAAAATCCCATCAATGTCAGTTTCAGTAGTGTTTTATTCATAAACTTACATCTCTTATTTTAAAGACAGACAACAAATAGTGGACATATATTGATCATTGCAGTACTCACCTTTGTGTCTGCTCCGCACCTCCACATATTGACAGAGTGAATTTTCGGAATGAATTTGCATTTTGGCTGCCTGATGAAGATCGATATCGACATTGTGGTACCCAGTGCTGGTAGTGTAGTCCTTTTCTTTGTGGAACTGTAATAGTCAAGTTATTTACAAGTTATTTGCAGTGAGATTATTCCGACAAAAGGAACGTAACATCTTTCAGAGGAACATAGTCAGTACTGTGTTAATATTTCTATGTTGATAATGTAACTGCATACAGATATGATGTTCTATGCGTATCTAATTTTCGACTCAAATTGTTACAATAAATATTGCAGGTGTAAGAAGATTCACAACCCTTTAAAATTCGATCAGACGCTCCTAAATTATTGTTTCTTTGGCTTCGGGTGTAAAAAAAATCATTCCGGTCGAGAAATAAAGTGGTTACTATTAACAATAATGACCACTTGATTTTAGAGTTATCCATCTTACAACCGCAATTTGTCCGTTTCAGCTCGTGGATCTAGAAGTTTTGGCCCAGATCTCCACAAATAAACAAACTTCAAACCTTGATATCTAATCACTCTGAGCTTTGGTATGTGTGCTCCTTTACTTAAATCTGATATTGTTACACCTGAAGCGAAATAAATAGTAATTTAGAAGGGTCTGATCAGATTGCGTAGCTTTAATAAATACACTTTGGAGAACTATGACACTTTTAAATTACTTACCAGAACGATTGCTTTGTTTTTGGAGAGGGCTCCCTTCAGAATGGAAAATGTCCAGCCAGCAGCTGCTTCGACCCCAGAAAGAGCCCATCACACGAAAATGAGCTGAGATTTTCTATTGTCAACTCCTGTTGGAGAATGGGCTCTTCAGATAGTGTCCGTATCTCCAGCCGAACTTCGTTCTCGACAATGCTTAGGAGGCCTTTCTGGTGGCCTTGGATTCCGTCACCAACAGGCGAAATGCCTTGTAATGGGACCCTTTTATGTATCGAATAGCTATATGTTTGGCCTGTAAAGATAAGATGTAACATACAGCTGTTATACTTTTGGAACATTCGGTTCTGTTGTCTTTTTACCCTTTCACGACTAGAGCGTCCTGACATTTTGCAAAAACTTTCTGTGCCAATGCATTCTCTTATATAACATAATACATTGGTGTAACGTTAGTTACCTTGACATTGCCAGGCAGTGCATTGTCTTATATATGCGAGACCCATATGGTAGGGTCGTATATTTAAGAGTATGGACCGGCACATGATCCTTAATGATGCACTCGTGCAGCTCTCGTCATGAAAGGGTTAGAGAATCCATATGTGAATAATTGCCTGCACAATTTCCAAGCAAATGTGCCAAGTAAGAACATAAACTTAACATAGTCTAAGTGCATCTATTAGTTTACATCATTTATTCCAGATGCAGGCAGCAAGCTTCCCTGATGCCATTATCGTCTGTCAGCAATATTACATTTTAGACCGTTTTGTCCGTGAATCTATGACAGATACCAGAAGTTGCAGGTTAAGGGCTTTGTTGACACACCTGTTCAACAATTTCCCAAAATTTTATAGAGTCCAAATAAAGGATTCTGTTCATGTATATTAGCAATAATAGAAACCATGCCCATTGATGCAACATTTTGAGAGTATACGTCATGGTGAATTATGTTAGAAATACAAAATGTGAACTTTATTGATATTTAAATAAAATAAAATTTACAAGCAATGGTCCAAGAAAAACAAAGTCCATATCTGAGAATTATATATGGGAATATGTACTGAACATTGTGATGAATGATGTATTACAACAAAAATATTATATTTCGTGAGTGTTCTTTCACAAAATTACTTTGAACCAGCTGTTGACAAATAATACATACTTGCTTAAACATTGGCTGTGTGGATGCTATCATGCATGGGTTAGCAGCTGGCCATTGTAAAGCAGAGGACTCTGTTTCCAATAGAATGCTAATCCCCATTCAAACCATGCTAGTTCTAGTATGTAGGTCAGCACTCACTCATAGGATAATCACCGATGTGGAGTTGACAGTGGCAAAAGCCATTCACATTGGGCTGGACATAATGTGACCCACAAACTTCTGTCTCTTTGTCAACCATATTGTGAAGTTAGTATATTATTTGCTACAAGCACAAGGAAATATTGGCGTGATAGTCGTTAATTTTAGTGTAAGGAATTTGTCCTGGTCATACTCATGGCATCTTTTAATTTGGAGGATGTATATAATTGGCTGATCAATACAGAAAATATTCATATGCCGGCTTCGTTTACCTTGACATACTTTCCATGGTCACAGGTTTTTTTCAGCTGTGTTTCAATTGTTGACGCACCGAAGTGAAATAAACGCTCATTATTACCATATCGGGAATAAAATAACATGGAACGCTCTGTTTCTGTGTCACTCAAACTTTACGTTGTTAGTTAGCAATGGCGATCAAGATTATATAGTCGTTCAAAAACACACTTAACGTTGGTGTATATACCTGATGCCGAACAACAAATGGTCTATGGCGATTGTCTTTTGAATCTAATTAACAACATATTGACACTTCGCTACTAAATGGTACTGAAAGACATACCACCATTCGGATGTCACACGTGGTCGGATGCCAGTATTGGAGGATCATGAAAGGACATACTACCATTCGGATGTCACGTGGTCGGATGCCAGTATTTGAGGATCATGAAAAGTCATTTGCTACTGACTGTTTTATTTTATCTCGGAAGAAACTATATTTAACTGCATACTGTGACCACTATTTTTGAACAGGTCTTGGAAACATTTCATCTCTTGATAAATGTGTCTTGTATAGTACATGAGCCATTCTAGCATGCGATGCTCTGGTGGTTCACTGTCCCTCTTTGTTCAAGAATATATCCCTTACACAGAATGATAACGATACTTTTACTGCTTCTATGTATCTGCTTTTGCTATCTCACTATATAAATGCTCCGGCCGATTCCCGTCCCATATAACTATGACAGTTGAGAAGATATAATTGTTCAAGTGACTTAATCATGTCACCATTTATCGTTGTGAAATTTGGACGCCAAAAGCTCCTTAGAACGAATTATGGATATGAATAAATATAATTTTTAAATTGAGTAAAACTTGTTATATTCAATAATCTTTGTGAAATTGATGGGCATTTCCACTATATTAAGTAGTTGTGGTGTTAATGTGCAATTGTATTTGGTGTAAACAATATTTATTCCTACTACACTTTTTTTGTATTTTAACAGACTGGTAGTGGATTATTATGGGTGCTTGGAACCGATAAGCCTATATGTGCCTCTTTTGTCGGTACTCCTACCAGATGGCTCCCATACCTTTCAATTCTTGGCATATAATAAGAATGTTTGGGATATATATATATATGGATCCTCCTGCATCTAAACATGACACGGGTATAGCTCACTATGTTTTTCTGCACGGGCGCCAATTTGGGGCTCAATATTTTAAGGGCCATTCTTAGAAAATATTATGGGCACATACCTAAGACAACTACACCTGTGTCATGTCCCAGTGCAGTAAGGTCCACATATACCCCAACATTCATAGTATATGCTCAGGCCTAAAAAAAAAAGACGTTTGTTTCCGCTAACCCGACCGACCCTATTTTAACCCCCCAACCCTAAACTTTTTATTGCCATTGCAAAAAAACAAAAATTAGGACTTCAGTATTTCAATCAAATACGGTACAGGAACATTAACAATTTGATCGAATCAACCTGGTTACTAGTATCAGGTGGGATATCATAACACCAAATGAAAGATTAACATAGAGATTAGTACTATAAATAGTAATTACTAACTTAATAGACATTGTTTCTGTACTACATGTGGTATATTATGTATGTGTCTCACTTTTATAAAATTTTATAAAATAGCCTATTATATGAATTAGTAAGTCTCATTTCAAGCAGGATAAGCATAATCCATTGAACCAAAATATATCTGACAATAAGTTATAAGCATTTCCAATCCATACATGCTAATTTATAAAAATTTGAAAGTTATGCTTGAGAAACTTGATCAAATTGACCTCTCAGTAAAATTCAAAATACTGACTCAAAGTTCCCTAGATTAGCTCTAAATGCAATGGATTTTCAAACATTTTCCAGGGGGAGAACCCCCACCATCAGCAGGGGGTCACCCCTCCTAAACCTTCCTCCGCACAGGCCTTCAGGTTATGACTTGGGCATATCATTGCCAAAAAGCAGGTGTCGCCAAAAATCACGGAATGCAGAGGAGAAGGTAGTGTTATGAAGCCATCATTAATAGATCGGTACAAGACAGTCACTCCAATATGTGAACTGCACGGCAGTGGTGCTGGACTCCAGTTCTCGCCAGACCATATGGGAAATATTAGGATTATCAAAGACTATATTAGTATATAGACTTGTATATATGTAAATATTAAAGCATATGTAAGATTGAATTGGAGTTTCTAGTTCCTCTGTCATCTGGGTTAACCAGATTGGGGCTAATAAGTGCATAGTTTGGGTTATTGACAAGTATTATACAGTTATTTTTAAAGATACTGAGAAAAAAAAAGGTTAAGCCTACCTACCTACCCTAATTTTTTTCCAGCTCGTTAGCGGAAACAAAGGTATTTTTTGTTTAGGCCTCAGAGTTAAAAGGTATTGGACTTGCACTTTCCTAATGCACATGGGATGTATCTTGGAAAGTGCCTTCCAACGAGCCTGACATGTAGACTCACGGTTTCTTGATTAACAATGTACAAAACCAAATATTTCCAAGTTTTGACCGCCATTTTGGCATCCATCTTCAATAATTGGGCCCATTTTTCAACCACCATTCTTAAATAATAGGGTGGAATTCGTTATGTTTAACATATCAAATTGAGAAGCAAAACTATTAGGTGTACCACCGTCAAACCGGTGGCCATCTTGAATTTTCGGCTCTACGTCGGTCAAAAAGTTGGTTCTTGAGAACATTCCTAGACTAGATATGCTGTTTTACAAGATATTAAAAGATGGCGCTTTTATCCGACTTGTATTGATCAAAATGTTAACTACCTACACTACACCCCATGTGGCGGGCAACATGTATTATGGAGAAATTCACCTCCAATAGCCATGCTTCTGTTTTTGTGTTGGTATTCGACCTATCACTAGTTGATTTCAACCTTCCCTATCACCAGTTGATTTCAACATTCCCAGCTAAAGTGGCATGGAATGACTGAAAGGAATGATTACGGACCGGGTACTTACTGTCCCATTTGGCAAAGTTATGCTCTAAATCTTGCAGGGGGACTCACAGCATCATTTACTGACAAAAACTACAGGCAGTGCACAATGTGTAATCAAGGAAACAATACTATTGCCGAGATCACTCTATCTGTTTCCCCAATCAACTCGTGCTCAGTCGTCCGTAACATCTCATACATGGCTCTCCTTCGCATGGATTGTGTCACTGTAGTTCAACAATCAACATGTAGAGGGACGGTACCGAAATTTGACGGTAAATATGAGGCGATTATATACCAAGAATCCATCATATGCATGTGTTTGACGGCAAATGTTATCACCGCCATATATGTGGAACTAGATATAGTTTACTTTTCATGCCGTTAACTGTGGTACAGATGCATTATATATGCATGTCTCTGCTCATATTCTGGCACCATGTCGTTTTACAACGAAATCCCTACCAGGCAGACCATCCGAACTTGCGAAGGACGCTTTCAGCGTTGTAAATAAACTATGATTTTGTTTCAGTGTGGGACAGTTGTATAAGGGTTCACTTTAACTTTCACTGTATTTTATAAGAAGATAACAGTTTTATAATGTTATAATCCTGATGATTGTTGAGTGTTGCATCATGTATTGTTCACGGTTGTCTCACCGTGGAGAGGTACCGGGGGGCTGCCATATGCAGAGGCTAAACGGGTCACCGCTTCAGCTATGTACCAGTTTTGGCCCGACCAAAATTTGAAGGGTAGTCCACGGCGGCTGCTGGGTTGTCGATATTTTGCTTTTTGTACAGTTACGGCAATGGATCGAATGTTATTCTTTTTATGGTTTCGTTGGACGCTACGAATGAATTGAGGTAAATTCCTCCCCTGTTATTCACATGTTCGGTTACCGGACATATGAATTTGACTCGGATCATGATCTGCAATAAAATAGATGGAATGCTTAAATGCACGTTTTTATGACAATCGATGGTATACTATTATATTGATTACATGGACACCTGTACAATTTACATTTGGGCCGAGATTTTGGCGAATTCTTTGTAATTTATTCTGTATATGGGATATTATTATAGTGATCTTCGGCAAAATTGATTAAGAAAATAGCAGCGGTGTACTTCTTCACATTTAATCCTGGAAAATATATATTTACATGTAAATGGTTACTATATATGACACACTCACTTGATATAGTTAATTTGCATATTATACAGAAGTGATTGGAGCAGTTGCCCGGAGATATTTAACATAATTTGAGTTAGGGTGGAACAAAAAGGAAGCAGACAGTGTTTCACTGTGTTAGGGACAGAAGAATGCATAGAAACTGAGGAAGGAGAAAGTAGAAGAGATATGCACGAGAAGATGACAATGGTGGGGAATTTTTACAATACGATTCGGTAGTTGCGTGAGTAAAACTGATGCTGGTATATGCGTCGGACGCCATGGGAGCGGGTCACTCACAGTCACTGTAAACAGGTTGTCAAAATAATTAAATAAATATTCAGTTACTGTGGCGATTAATACTGTTTGCACCACGATACGATAATGGCCGAAAAATGCAAATATGACGATGACGAGAATGATGACTATCTTCATGAAGGTGTTATGGATGATAATAAAAACTAAAAATGGTAATGGGTGATCATTCTGGTTAACGATAATAATGCAGTGTTAAGACCATTGTGAGAATGATTGTGATAATGACTGATGGTGGATAATGATGTCCAAGCTTATGAAAAGGACGATTATGAAGATCGTGGTCATAATGACCGTTATGAAAGAATTTTTTTTATTTGGTGTAAACTATTTATTCCGACCTCAAATTTTAAAAATATTTTAGCAGACTGCCAGTGGATGATTATGGGTGATTGGAATGGGATGAGACAATAAGCCTATTTGTGCCTTTTTTGTCAGTCCTCTCCCAGATCGCTCACATTCAACGTTTCGATCCCCTCCTGAATCTACTGTTTTTCAACTCAGCAGGCTATATTTTATTGTTGTTGCCAAGTATAATTATCTTCCATACTTGTGGTCGATGCCACAACATATATTTATGTGATTGAATGCAACATTACACACATGTAACATTCTGTGGATTGCATTGATAACAAGATACTGTTTCAAATTATATTTGCTCTTCGCAAATTCGGCAGATAGTGTGTGGGCTTACTGTGCAGTTTTCAAAAGCGATGTCCACCAGTGCCTCGCGCAAAAATTGTCAGCTTTCTACCTCCTTTCTTTTCTGCTGTGACAAATAATTTTCAGTCTGGTCACAGCTGTTTTTCAATTGTTTGCGCACATGAGTGAAATAAACGCTCTTTATTACTACCATATCAGGAATAAAACAACATGGAACGCTCTTTTCTGTGTCACTCAAACTTCCAGTTTGTCAGTTAACAACGGCGGCCATGATTTCACAGTCGTCCAAGGACACACTTAACGTGGATATATACATGTATGCCCAATGCTGAACCACAAATGATTTGCGTATTTTTTCTTTTCAAGATAATAACTAAATTGTATTGACAGACAAGTTACCATTTCGATGTCACATCGTGTCGATGAAATTACCAACAGAGCTACGTGTCACGACTAAATGGTACTGGACGAGATATATTACCATGTCGATGTCACACGTGGTTTCTCCCAAATTGTACTGAACGAGACATTACCTTCTTGATGTCACGCGTGGTGTCTCTTTTCTACCTATGAAGCACAACAACATAATGGTCGTTAATGATTTTTGAGGTTGTGGGGCCGAAAAATAGTGTCTGCGTTTCCACGTGTCTTATCAGTGGATAAAGTAGGAAAAAAGTTATGTGAAACAAATTGGCAACAGGATTCTGTAATTAATCATAACTAAATATAATTCATTAATTAACCATAACTAAATATAATTCAGTCTGTTTTTTTGGTGATTTTCAAACTTATATTTATGAATTTAACCAATTTTTGTGATCCCTTGATATTGTTTTATAAACAGACACACGATGATGAATGGCGATGAGGATGAATCACCATTCACCAGTTTGAGTTGTTATGAAAACATGTTAGTAAAAACACAACTGGTATATATTCAACTGATTTATTGTTGACTGGCATAATTCCACAATGTCTAACTGTGTTCCATGTGGAGATACCATTCGGCTTCGTCAGGAGGTTATTGGCTGCATTGAACCTGAATGTTCCCATTTGATACATCAGGTTTGTGACACAGGCGAGTTCGTCTGATGTAACGTTGTTCCATTTTTGTTATGATCATGTTTTTGTTATCTCATGATGTATGTTGTCAGTATTTGAATTCATTTAAATAAACATAACACATAAAATTGTATATTTTAATTGAAGTCCGTATCAGCCAGGGTCCGTATAAGCCAGGTCCGTAACAGCCGGAGGTCCGTATGAGCCAGGGTCCGTATCGGTCGGCATTCTAATAGAAGATCGAGGGGTATTATGAAAGTACAAACTAATGACATCATGGGGGGAATAGGGAAATGTTTGGGAGGAATATTTAGGGGGGTCAGTTAATAAAGAGCCTGATATATAAAAGCGATCTAAGCGCGTATGAACAGTAGGAGAATGCCTAGTCGTTTGTACAACGCCAGGGTGACTATGTTGATAAAAATCCACAAGACCGATATTTATAAGTTTTTGATGCCAGTCTTTAACAAAAGTGGGGATATGATTCTGTCCACCAACTTTATCATATCGAGAATCAAAGATAAAATTAAAATCACCGCTTAAAATAATTGTCCGACTAGTAACGAAATGAGGTAGTAAAGTTTGAAAAATTAATTAGCTGTCTTTGTCAAAATGTTGCGGTCCGTGAAAGGAAACGGAAGGCCCATCTAGAGATGTAGACATCGATACCTACGAAGTGGCCCTCCATGTCCGAAAGGGAGCGCACAACACTGAAAGTCAGATAATTCCGAATTAAAATCGCCGCGCCGCATGAGTGGGTGGTACCGAATGACCAAAATCCTTTACAATCAAATTTATAATTTAGACCCTGACCGTGTTGATAATGGTCGACTTGCGTTTCCTGTAGTAGAAAAAAGGAAAATGTATTGAATTGCCTAACCACTGGCAAGTGGAATGTTTGTTGCAAGGGTTGAATTAAAAAAAAAATTTAAAATTAACACAGATGTTTCACATGTACTAGTAGGTCTTGAAAATACATATATTGGGAAAGAATGGACAGAAAACAGAAGTTATATTCCTAAATTGATTGAAATCCCAAATCTGTTCACATATGTTAACATGTTCTCAAATGCCTTGAAAATTGAAATAACGTACCGGTATTTGACAAGAATTCCTAATGTATTTATATCCCCAGAAGGTCAGAATACACACAGACATGTTTGTAACACACAAATGGTATTGATCCACCGCATCCATTTGGCATATTGCTGTACATGTTGGTAACAAAAGCATTACAAAATAGTTAATTTGAACAAATTTAGAAATTTTCAGTCAGAGGCTTTTTAACAATGTATGTCGGGGGAACTCGCGAATTCCGAGTTAAGTGTTTACCTCTGTCTAACTTTACCAAATGATATACTTCTTTATCGATTATTTGTATTTAGTCTAATTGATCGAGTCATGCATACATTATACTTACAACTTCTGTTGGATACGTGCGTTGTCGACGATATACTTTGCTTCAAGCAGAAGAGGCGTCTTTTTCGGGATATGATCCAGGACTCTTTATGCACATGTCTGCATGCCGCTGGTGAGACTACTGCTCAACACGTTCCCAAGAAAAGTGGATAAAAATAAGGACAGCAAAAAAGGAAAATTCTAAAAAATATATAGTAATTTCAGCCATGACGGCATACAATACAAAAAAGAAGTGATTGATACTCAATGGTTGCAGCGATATTTTCCATATCATATTCATCCAAATGATCAGGAATTAAGGCATTTTAAATCCTTAATAATTGCGAGCGAGTACAGATCCACTATCTTATATTGTATTCTGTACCCAACATTATGACATACAGTGGGAATAAGCAATCTTTTAAGTTTCTTGGCATGTTTACTTTCTACGTAGCCTATGCTCCCATTATCTCCACTCGTCTTACTATGCATAGTTTGTACAATTTGTTCAAACTCAGATATTTTATTAGCAAATTCAGAGAAGTTCGTTTTGGGATCCAAATTCTTCAACCTGTGATTGAGAAGTATTATCAGTAAATTACATGTTAGTCATTATGTCTAGGATATAGTTTTGACCCAAGAGTCAATTATATGTTGTTTTGGGTTACATAGTTGGTCCACTACTATACTGTTGAATTGACTAGAAACATACCGGATGTTGTTGTATTTATGATCTGTATAATTTAATATATGGGTTTTATATGCACCTTGCATACAAAGTTGAGGTTTGAACATTTTAAAGTTACTGGATCTAAACATCTTTTACAAGTATATATGTGATAGGTTGTCGTTTTCAATTATATATTAACGGGTAATCGTTTATTCAATTTATATTAATATATGTAAATGGATGCATGCAGTAAGTATTAAGCTATTGGTAGGTTACAACAGGTTATATATCTATATATATATTTAAGCTTTTAACAGTTATATTTAAGCTTTTAACAGTTATCATCAACGTCGTCAGAGTCAGTGCTGTTGTGATCGTCGTCGTCGGCATCGTCATGGTCGTCATTTTCCACTTCATCAATATCTTTGTCGCTAAGGGTGCTGTAGAGCCTATATAGCGGTTCATCTTCGATATCGAGTGTTATCTGAAACTGACAATGATTGATGTGTCTGTGGGTGACATAGGGGAATCAGTCTCAGATAGACCAATGTAGCCCGCGAACAGGACATTGGCATTTATCTATTCATATTGTACAACATCTACAGAGATCACAGTCACATGATAATGTACACTCTTGACTGCAACCACTAGTTTTCTCCATGTCACCGAGAGTCATGCCCGTCCCGACCTGCCCTTCCTACTTCTTGCCAGTATGTCATCACCGTACTCGGTGCGCCATAATTAATACGTACGTCGGGAACATCCATTCCCAAACCGTACGGCACCGTCGCTATCAGAACTCTGATTCGACTGCCAACTTTGCCAAATTCATGAACAATATGGTTTCCCCTTTTTTTAAAGTGCTGTCAAGAATTTCAATTAAACTATTAGAAAGTTATAAAGTAACCAAATGAAAACACTAGACCAACCACTGATGCTTTTGTTAGAATATATCCAATCTCCTTGAACAGTGTGGTAATAACCCAAATGCAGCAGCACTTTCTGCGACTAGCGAAAAATAAGGATGTATAACATGCATTTATCTATTTTACTCAAAAACATACTCACATGTATATCAAATACCAGCAAGTGGAATGTTTGTTGCGAGGGTTGAATTTTTTTTTTTTAAGTTTTAACACAGATGTTTCACATGTTCTAGTAGGTCTTGAAAATACATATATTGGGGAAAGAATGACAGAAAACAAGTTATATTCCTAAATTGATTGAAATCCAAAATCTTTTCACAGATGTTAACATGCATGTTCTCATAGGCCTTGAAAATTGAAATAACGTACCGGTATTGGACAAGAATTCCTAAATGTATTTATATCCCCAGAGGGTCAGAATACACACATAGACATGTTTGTAACACACAGATGGTATTGATCCACCGCATGCATTTGGCGTATTGCTGTACATGTTGGTAACAAAAGCATTACAATATAATTTGAACAAATTTGGAAAGTTTCAGTCAGAGGCCCTTTTAACAATGTATGTCTGGGGAACTTGCGAATTCCGAGTTAAGTTTTTACCTCTGCCTAACTACCAAATGATCTACTTTGTCGATTATATGTATTTAGTCTTAATTGATCGAGTCATGCATACATACAACTTCTGTCGGATATTGCGTGTCTTTTTTGGGATATGATCCAGGAGTCTTGTGTGAGATAACTACCCATTATAATCTCACAACTTGATTCAAACTATACGAATGTCCCAATATATAAAACCCCAAACTCAGATATTCGTGTTCGGTTCTCGAAACCTCACACGTCTTACTCTCAGCGAAGATATACACACAATGAAGATGGCTCCCAAATATGGTCAAGGGAGATGACCATAACGGAAGAACCAATCCCGATGTGTATTGCCAAACACCTCATCTAATATGCATCCCAAATAGTATATAAGAAACAACTACATCCCATCACATCATGCTTTCACTAGACTCATCTCATACCTAGATCATATCCAGGCATCATTCACACCAGGCATCACCCATTCGGGGACACCAATTCGCGGCGACTATTGATCATTATATTTGTACACACTGCATATCTTATTCACAACATAATAAAGACTTGTACCTACTATATATATGTGTCATTACCTCACATAGTATTAATGGTACCGTGAACAGTTCTACGTCTCACCACACAACTTGAAGTCTCGGCCACTAGACGATCACTACAGAGCAGAAACAATCTCAAACCGCTACTCAACCACGGGGATACAGCCTTACACTCCAGCCACGGATAGACAGTCTCACACACTAGACCACTGCACCGGTCAACCATAACTCAACCATTCGGACACACAGGAACCCTTCGGACACACAGGACCGCATACCAACCCTTCGGACACACAGGACCGCATACCAACCCTTCGGACACACAGGACCGCACACCAACCCTTCGGACACACAGGACCGCACACCAACCCTTCGGACACACAGAACCGCATACATACTCATCTGACACAGACGAATCAACCTTTTATTCTCATACAACCAGCTCACATCGTGTATCCAGCTAAAAACATTACTCACGCCTCTTGCAGACCAGATTCAGATCCACATAAACATTAACATCCGATTTGGACATCCTTCGGCTTCCAATAAACACGACAAGAACATTCTGTACATCATTCATCATCACAGACTTGTGCACATTATTCTTCTCGGAAATTGGTGAGTGACCATCTTTTCTTTCCCATTTGCTGTCAAATTGCACACCCCCTATTTTTAGCATTCTTTTACTCCTTTTTTTTTCACGTGGGTTATGGACACATCACCTGATTCTACTACACCTACACTACCTACCCATCCTACTACAATACATGCTTCAAACGATCAGCCCATACCACCCACCTCTTACAAACACCCACCTCTTACAAACAACATTCAGTTCTTAATTTTAAAACTTACTGTAGATACGCTTTACCCCACCAAATAACTTTATCGCCACAACTCATTAAATATTGCAATCCCATTCGCATTGATATAACGCAAGATACAATCCGTTTATACGTGCGTTGTATGATTACAAATAACTACTCAGGACATACACTAGATTCTTGGAACGAGTGGCATACATTTCCGGCTCATTTTACGGATTATCCAAAACTTATCGTCAACTCTATAGTCGCGGCAATTCCCATAAAACATCCTAATAAATCACCTGAATCGTGTCAAATACACCTGAATCGCATAATACACCGCCACGGCACTTGGAAAAAAATACAACATATTTCGCACCCATACCATAGATCCCAAAACAGACACCGTTAATCCTTAATAACATAATGGAGTCACCACCTCCGCAGAGCAGCGATTATTTTCATCCAACCAATTATCAGCATCACCTTGAATTAAACAGGGAAACGGACCGATCAACCGCCAGACCCCCCCACACAGACATTACTAATGAAATGGGCAAAGATAATCAGAACTTGCTATTGTCACGGCTTACCCATGAAATTAGCCATTTCACTAGTTCTATCCGCGACCAGACTGAAAGTTTAAAAACACAGACAACAATAACAGCACTGCTGGGAATGAATTCCATTATTGAACCCTTCGATGGCAAGCCTGACGCTTTTCCCCAATGGGTCCATGCGGTGGAAAAATACTCCCGCGCGATTTCGGCACAAGATGAGACTATCATAAAAATTGCCGCTCAGACATGTAAATCTCAAGTTTCTGAATTTATTCAACGCTTCATAAATGAAAATAACACAGACGGAAAATTCACGTTCACCTGGACCGACCTGAAATCACAGTTACGCTCATTATTCAGTTCCATAACTGATTCGCCTCAAGCCATTTCCTCATTACGAGCCATTAGGCAGAGACATACGGAAACAATTGCCATGTTTGCAGAACGCATACGTACCCTTGCTAAACACGCGTATACTGATGAAATTAACACAAGAGCAGTGCAAACACAATTAGTAGCATTTTTTTCCGACGGTATTCGCGACTCTAGTATTAAATTCAGGCTTCTCAAAGACGACCCCATAACGCTTGATAGAGCTACTGATATCGCCCTACGCGAAATGAACCTTCGGCAACGCTATCGCTTACGTTACGGTGAACATCATAATGATTATAACCAATTCCCACAGTTACAATCCCCTCAACCAATGGATATCGACAATAACCATCGGCACATTCCAAGAGGGCCATCACAATCCACTTACAACCCCCGTTAATCCAAAGACAGACACCGAATCAATGATCACCCCCACAGGCGCCAACCTTCAAATTCTCACCACCCCTACTCTGAACCAAGGGTCTCCCATCCAAACCGCATCCAGACCATGGATGCAAGATATACTACAACAGCTCAACGACCTCTCTTCTGTACATACTGCAGATTAAACAATCATACCACAGACCAATGCAGACGTCGGCCTCAAAATAACAACCAATTTTTAAACAGATGAGGACTCATTGCATCAAAAATTTCACCCCCACCCACCAACGCAACGCAATGAGTCCAATAACACATCAAATTAGCACAATATACAACCACAATCATAGATATGCTAAAGATCATCGAACATACGAATCTCAAAAGCATAGAGTCTATAATTCACAGCTGCAGTCCATTAATCATTACCCCACGCTACCACCAAACTGCCAAAACCAACGATATATTAATTACCGTACGCGGCCTCCACTTGATCTCCCTCGCCACAGGCACGTAACACATACCACTTTCTGCCATAGCAGGTGTTCCTCTATGAAACCCAGATTTCATAATTCTTCCAATAAGTCTATCTCACCACTTCTGGATTTAACCTTTCCTCCCCAATTTAAAACCCTGAATCGCCTTGAAAAGCCCAAGCACCAACACATTACTAATTCTTACTCATCATCCAAAAGAAAATCAACATGCACCAGTTCTCGCGAATCACATTCCAATACTGCAATTAACCCTATAATACCAAATTAACCCTATAATACCACCAGTCAAACCCATACAACACACTATACCAGTACTTATATATCCAAGTGATATGACAGATGGTGCTCTAAACCAAACACCATGCTCAACTATCATTAAAATACACAAACAACGGATTAGATCACTATTAGACTCCGGGGCAACTGAACATGTGTTACTCACATCAGCCGATGGTACACCAATGAAAGTTTTTGGATCCACACATCTCACATTTAGAATCGGAAAACTCATTCTTACTCACAAATTTGTCATATGTGCAACCTTGTCACGTCCTTGCATTTTAGGGCGCGATTTTATGAAACAACACAGTATTAGACTTTACTTTGATCTAGAAAAATTCAGAATACAGAATCAATTATACCCGATGTTAAGGGATGGTCACATTGCATCACTCATCCGATCAACAAATAACGTTTCATTATCACCCCACTCATGCGCCATCATAACAGGCAGACTCATAGGGCCAAATGTTTAACACATATGTTTAACACACCTATAATCCGAATAGGCAAAGGTAACATGTCCATTTTCGAACACGAACCAAATGTACATGTAACCGACACGCTAGCAGATGCAAATAATCCCAATATTTGCGTCATGATAGAAAACCAATCGGCGTCACATATGTCCATTAGGAAAGGCCGTGTGATAGCACAAGCATTTGGCACTCAAGAGCAAATGATATGCACGGCATCCGATGAGCAAAACATTAACTCATCTCCGCCAAACAAACACAGTATAAACACCATAGGTGACCGGCAAGACATTAACCCTCCAGTCACCAAGACTCAACCTATATCTGTCAATGATATCGTGGCACCTCAACACCTTAAACAGCAGATATTGCAACTAGTATCACAATACCCTGATGTTTTTACAAATGACATAAACAAGATAGGATATTGTCCAAAAATTAAAATGAAAATCGACCTCAAACCAAATACTTTACCTATTTTTTGCAAAAAATATCCGACACCACTGAACAAACAACGAATTATGGCTGCTGAGATAAAAAAATTATTAGACGCAGACATTATTAGACCCACTGCCCACTCATCGTGGGGATTTCCCAGTCTCCTCATACGCAAAGCCACACCCAATCCCGATGGTACTCCCAATTATCGATTGGTAATCGATCTCAGAAAACTCAATGATGTTTCCATTCCATTAAAATGGTCTATGCCTAGTTTTACAGAAATATCGTCCAAGTTACTCGGCTCAACTATTTTCAGTATCTTTGATTTATCAAATGCTTATCATGTTATTGGAGTCGTACCCGAAGATGTTCCCATATTAACTATGAATACGTCCGAAGGACAATACAGTTATCAAAGAGCCCCGATGGGATATGTCTCGAGTCGATGACCTGATCTGTCATAGCTCCGATCCTCAAACGCATATACAGCAGCTCACAAAATTATTTGACAGACTCAGGGAATACGGCTTAATAGTTAAACTATCAAAATCTAAATTTTGCCAACCACAAGTCAAATTTTTAGGACATATTATTTCCGACAAGGGCACATCCCCTGACCCTGAAAAAATTTCAATTATCAAGTCTCTACCACCTCCGAAATCAGTTAAAGAAGTCCGCAGATTACTGGGAATTCTTAATTTTTACAGGTCATATTCTCCTACTTTCGCATCTACGGCATTGCCTTTAATCAAACTCACAGCCAAATATGCTAAATTTGTGTGGGATGCGCCGTGCCAAACAGCGTTCGACGCGCTTAAAGAAAGCTTAGTAACCGCCCCCATCTTAGCTTACCCAAATCCCGACAAACTGTTCATTCTGACAGTAGATGCATCTATACATAGTATCGGGGCGATACTATCACAATATGCTCATAGCCAAGATGATAAACACGTTGAACTACCAATCGCGTTCGCCAGTAAAAAACTTAACAAATCACAAAGGAATTATTCTGTCACGGAAAAAGAAGCATTCGCGATATATACGTTTGCAAGGCAATTTAAATTTTACTTACAAGGATCCCAAGTAGAGATTAAAACAGATCACTTACCCCTCATCCACATGTTTAAAAAACAGGATCTGATAAACACAAAAATTCAAAAATGGTTTTTGGAAATATCAGCATTGAACCCAAAAATTACTTATATTAAAGGCACGAACAATGTTACGGCAGATTTTTGCAGTCGGATAAACCCCGACACACACCCGTGCATCAATTCTTGCACCGATAGCGACCCAAATCCACCCACCAATCCCCTTGTACAGGATATTAATATACTTGACATGAAAGATATTCAGGAATTTTCAAAACAAAAAAAACAACCAAAACAGAAAACGGATTCCGAACCACCAGTTGATCTCGACGACAGCCCGGTCCTTCCTCCTATAACTAATATAAGAGATGAACAATCAGGAGACCACACAATCTCCGAGATTATCAAACAAATGCAATCAACAAATATACCCGAAAAATTAGCAAAAACCTTTATTCTCAAAGATGGTATCCTACACTATATATCAATATATAATGACATACCTAAATTACGTATATATATAACGGACAAAATAGCACAAGAAGTTATATCCCAATATCACAGTCTCGGCCATAGAGCGGTACAATCGCTATATGCGACCATACGGAACAGATATTACACACCTCAGTTGTTTGCAAAAATTGTCACATACATAAACAATTGTCATACATGCCGACAACGAAATGCTTATAATCCAAAAATCCCGCTTCAACCAGTCACTGCCCCATCAAGGCCAGGACAACTCATAGCTATCGATCTTATGGGACCATTTTCCCCCAAAACACAGTCAGGAAATAGATTTATCTTAACTATTATTGATCAATTTTCATTACATACTTTAGCATACGCATTACCTAACAAAATGGTGGATACAATTTTAGAAAGATTGAATTCAGAGTATTTCACTTTATTTGGATCAGTTGAAGAAATATTAACAGATAATGGGTCCGAGTTTGCAAACTCTACCTTCACTGAATTTTGTAAATATTACCATATCAATCACCGCCTCACTTCGTTCTACAGACCCCAAAGTAACGGTAAGTCAGAACGTTCGCATAGAAGTCTAGCATCAATCATTTCAACAATCACCCAAGCAAATGTAGAAAATTGGGACCTATATCTAAATTATGCATCACAAGCAATGAACTTCCATTGTTCCAGTGTACATACACATTCACCATTTTTTCTAACTTTTTTTAGAGAACCACAGATAAGCATAGACCGAATTTTAACACACAGAGAAAAGTATTTAGGAGAGGATTTTTTAGCCACCACGCTTCAAAATCAACACATTATTTTTAAAACTACAAAATCTCTTCTCGAAACAGCCTCTCGCAAACAGAACAAAGGTGGATCTATTCCAACCTTTAAAATAGGCCAATCCGTCTATTACAAAATCCACCAACCAAATCACAAATTTTCATTTAAATATGAGCCGTTTTGGCGTATCTTGAAACAGACAGGCCCCATATCTTACATATTAAGACATGACCTATCTGCTAAACTAACAAAATCACATGCTAAACACATCAAACCATCCCCCATTGATTGGCCTACACCTCAAATTCCCAATCACTTAAAAAATAAACGACATAATCGATTTGCATTTCCACCGAGTGAAGCCAGTGTCGATAATAATAGCTCTCAATCCACATTGGAATCAGACGATGACCTCAAAACGACGGCAATTAAGCGCGCTCAACTTGAGCGCTCAAACACAGACGACAGCTCTTCAATACCATTGGCTGAATTAGCCAACAGACTCATGGCTTCGAAACATTTTAATAAAACAGACAGCCAATCACCCCCGGATTTTTCACCCAGCGACCAATCTAGGCCCCAAACACAGGAACCAAATGTCATAAAACACAAATTAATTACACAAAATTCTTATAGTACGACGCCAGACACAAAATCGGATCGCGCAGATAACAAACGCGGCCGGCATCGTAAATTATATTCACCATACTCCAAACACACGCCTAAAGATTCATCGTTTTCTAATTCCTTCCAATATACATCACCCGACAGCCGTTCGACAAATTGGTCAAACGAAAGTACGGAAACATATGATTTATATCAGATGACAACTGATATCGAACATTCATAGTCATGTATCAAAGTATCTCACAATCACTAATGATAGATAATTTACATAACTTTTATTAATATTATATAAAACAGGTCTTACAAAGGCATAACCCTACTGCAATTCTCCCATCCCACCCCCTTCGGCACAGAGATAGACACCCAAACAATAAACTTCGTTCATACCAGTGGTATGATCATTAAACAGGGCATCATCTCGTTTCCCAAATCTCTAATTCAATTATCGCTAACAGGTGTGCATTGAGTCATGATGCCGAAGTAAATTTAACCGACATGTAATATATATCTTTCACTAATGACTGACACTCAGCGTCTTTGAATAATTGTTTATTCACGAAACATGCCAATATGTCGATCATTGTCTCTCGCACCAATCTCCGAAATATGGCAAACTCCCGTTCATGACTCAGTTACATTTCCATTCCCTCCAATATGCTTAACTCAATCATATATTCATTGACATAGCAAACGAACGCTACAATACACTATATATTATACAGTAGGTTATACAGTGATCACGGCAATATAACTACCCCCTCCTGCCAAACAACGCTCTTCATTATAGAGCGATTGCTACATAAACCACGGCATTTCTCCCATCAACAACACTTCCCCAATCCCTACCTCATTGTTACGGACATTTGTCCGACCTTATTTGAGGCCATGAAACCATAAATACCGCCACAAAACGCTCTTCATTATAGAGCGATTGGTACATAAACCACGGCATTTCTCCCATCAACAACACTTCCCCAATCCCTATCTCATTGTTACGGACATTTGTCCGACCTTATTTTAGGTCATGACACCCTAAAACTGCCACTAAACGCCTTTTATTATATGGCGTGTGGAATATTAACCACGGCATGCATCACCCAGATACTCACTATTTCCCAATCCTAATATGAAAGTCACCATTAGACTCCCCCCGCCCCCACACCCTCCTTCCCCCACTAAATTTTATTTCACCCGCTTTCAAGCAATATCTCTTCGAGACATCTACACATAATGTCCAATTATAAATTAACACACTAAACATCATCTAATAATCAGATTATAACTCACTACTAGCAAGTCCAGTGTGCATCGGTGCACCATGCACACAGGGCTAAACTTGCTTCCCAAAAAATAAAATAAAAAAATACAATAAAAATATGTTACACAAGTATCATATCAATACATAGGAATATTTCAACATAAACTAATAACATAAACAAACATTACCCAGCTAATTTATCTGCCTCGTAACATAACCAAAACTATCCATAATTATTCATCAAACTCAAATAATCCTATTTAGATGAAATAATTAACCAATCACAACCTCACAAGTGTATCATAATATCAAACTTAAGTGACACACACACACCAATTATTATGACATGAACACCGATAGGTGAACCTTCCTTAGCGATTTAGTACGCTTACCCCCCCCCCACGTATCTAGTGAGATACAATTCCCCATCCAATTTCCATAACACCCAAACCCCCTTCCACAAGAAATTCCCAATAACGTACATGTTAACGGCCAATCAAGGCCTAATTAACTTAACATGTAACCAATAACACACGACAAACGTGTGTACACAGTTACCCATCAAATCCTCATATACCATTCCCCATCCAATTCCCATGATACCCGAACGCCCTTCCACAAGAAAATCTCCAAATACAACGTACAAGTTAACAGCCAATCAAGGCCCAGTTAACTTAACATGTATAGAACACACAGTGCACAATCGTGCATAAAAATCCCAGATACATGTACAGAGCTAACTGAAGCTCACTCTTACATACATGTAACGCGCAATACACGGACCCCACATGCATCTATATCGTGCATAAAACAAAAATCCAATACACGTGAACACGAAATTCACGTACAAACTTCACCCAATACCGCCGCTTACCAAAATGTGCATATACAGTGCCAAAATAGGCTCACCATGTGCACTTTATCCCAAACGACACAAATATTGTCAGTCCTTAAGCAATATTTTTCATATTCTTCCCTACCCCATATATTATTGTCAAATATACTTGCCAATGATTAACTGTCATTGATAACATATTCATATACGCCCTATATCGGATCTTATAACTCAAATTAACACATGTCCAACATCAGTTCATACTACCATTACTATTCATTAAGGCGAAACGATGTATAGAACCCACGTATATAGAAGCATCAAGTTTCTTCATCCAAATCCCACACACGTACAATCATCGAGTTGTTCCAATAGGACAACGGAATACAAATTTCCGATATAATTTGTCCAGGAACAAAATATCACGTCAGGAACACATTTTGTTCAAATATATCAATACAATTAAATAGGAACATACAATTACCATTCATATACAATGCTACCGATATAGATCACCATGCAATATATCTCCCAACACGACGATATTGTATACATACCCCCCCCCCCCCCCCCCCCCCCCCACCGCCAAGATAACCAGAGCCGCGTGACAATGCGCGATCAAATATTATCATTACAATATAGATAGAACTACTATTCCATGCGTCAATTGCACTCCCCTAATACTATACAATCAACAAATATTTCCGCCAATAATCATGTCAAATATAGCAATAAGAACCTATATATAGCAGTACACAATACGCATTTATTCATATGCCTTTTGATATCCATATTGACATGACTGTTGGTATACCTACACCCTATGACACATACATTTTATAAATAATACAGCAATACCACTTGTCGTTCACATTCAGATGTCCATGTGATATTTTCAATGAAACCAATCTGCATTAGCACGATGTAGCCCACGTTAAATTATATAGGCACAAACAGCTATCAAAGATAATTCACAGCCGTAATGGCCAACGCATTTATACCGCTATACCACTAATTACCTTCGTCGACATGCCTAGCGCACGCAGCGCGGCTAATTGGTACACACACTGGCATCGCGTGACGTCATATTTCGTCGATTTCTGGGGGTACCAATTTTACACAGTAATCTCAGAATGACATTACAACTTACACCGGCCGAAAAATCTCATCGATTAATCAAACCAGTTAACCCATAAAAGCCATGCCCACGCGAATCTATCTTTATAATCAGATACCGGCTAACCCGCTAATACACACCTATATTTTTACTTATAGGGGTGCAAGCGATATGAAGCCTACAGAAAACTTCGTTAAAGCGACCCTCTTCATACTTATCATCGGCTTTCAAACTAGTGACGCTATGTTAACTCGACAGAACATGTTATTTTTGCATCACCGGCAAATTGCTGTCTCAAATGAAAATTGGGATCTCAGTTTTCTCATCGAACTCACACCATATTATACCTACATAGCAAGACTCGCTACCGACATAAGGATGGCCCAAAATAAACTCAATAGCATTTGTGCCACGTTTCATCAAAGCACATATCACCATAACAAACCTCCATTCAGGAACGAGACAAATAACATTAACTTTAATCTCATCAACATTTTGACAGATTTACAAACTGAATTAGCAGCGGCTCTCACGGAAACAAAACAAATCCAATATGAATATCATAATTATTATCAACTCCATAATACCAAAAGACTCAAACGAGCAATATTACCCGTAATAAGCGATATAGCTAAGTTTTTATTTGGCACCCCTTCGATGTCAGATATTACACATGTAGAAGATAACATACGAACCCTCTACCAAAACCAAAAAAAAATCCAACACGATACTCAAACCGCTTATTCTATCATGAATATAACACGCGTCATTTCAAACGAAAATCGCCAACGAGTCAACACATTATCAACAACAATATCCAATATTCAAGCCACACTTCGAAAAGAAACACATCGAACCCAAAAACATGTGCATACAATTGAAATATTCACAATCATCAACGCTAAGTTTCTAGTAATATTACACGAAATACAACAAGATGTTATCCAAGCAAAATTATATTTGCGACATCTTAAAGTTCAAATTGCCTCTCTAATTAACCACCGATTTACACCGGAGATCATAAGCCCAATACATTTAAAAAAGGCACTTGACAGTATAACGAAATTACTTCCAGCCCATTTGAAGTTACCATTCCCCATAGAATCGGGAATTGCAAAATATTACCAACATTTGAAGACACAAACCATACTCACAGACAGCAGACTAATCATTACCATAACAATTTACTTACGCGATATCAGAATGCAGTTTGACATATTCCGCGCTATACCATTTTTTTATCCATTAGACCCTCGAGACCCAAGACTCAGACACAACAATAAATATACAGTTGCCCGAATCGATATTACTCATAATTACCTGCTATTATCTCCCGACCGATCCAAATATACCACCATTGGTGACAATCACCCGTGTATTTTAAACAAATTACCATATTGTAAAATTCAAAATATTTCAATCGCCGCATCACATAATCATAACTGCCTACTCAACATATTCACCAATGATACAAAAAATACCGCCACAAATTGCCCTATAGCCATTTACCCTCAGTATAATTTACCATCCGCTATTAAGCTGGCGGCATGTACATGGCTTATAACAACCACGAAAGCTCATACATTTACAGTAAACTGTCATCACAATCTCTTAAGAAAACGACCGTATAGAATCACAATTTTACCCCCCATCGCAACGATAACTTTACCACCAAGGTGCATAGCTACATCAGCTAGTATCAAACTAATTGCATTCACAACTTTGAACTCATCAAACATCACCATCAAGACACAAATAACCCAATTACAATCAACTATTGAATTACATAAATTGCCACAATGGAAGCCATTATTTTCCCAAATTCATAACTTGCCCCCTCAAGTATCGATTCCAAACAAGTTACCCCCCATAAAGCAACTATCATTATATGATTTTCTGCAAACAGTCACATCCCTGCAACCCATCAAACAAAAGAAAAAACAGGATTATTACCAAATTATCATTCCCGCGGTCATTACGTTCGTATTAATTTTACTGATTGCCATCTCAAGTCGCAAATACATTATTCAGTGTATCACGAAAATTTCCCAATACCAGACTCAACGCAATCACAACACGCGACGAATTAAAATCGCAAAGCGACGAAATAAACTTAACCAAATGATAAAGGGAACTGATATGCAACTTCGTCACAGACTAACCCCACCAATACCCAATGAAGCCACGAAAGATATTCATTTGTCTCCAGCTAAGGAACCTCAAATACAAATCACACAAGAAGATTTGACATTTCCCAAAAAACACCCGCGAGATGTCGATGAAGAATCATCCACACTACGACCTATGAAAATAATGAAAACTCACGCGTCCATCCATAACCCACCACTTAATCTATATTGATCATTTTCCCAATAATACCATTTTTTTTCCTATAAGGGGCACAAACCCACAGACTAATTCTAATATCGTTACTGCATGCATACCACGTCAGCTGCATATAATAACGCCATTATGACACGTGCCAACCCCAAGAGTTAGACAACTGACCGCCGATTATCTTCAATAACATTGGTCACGGATCTCCCCACCTATCAACAAATGCATTAATTAATGACTCATATACCACACTCCAAACAATATTTCACCTCTGACCCATGCTCTCAACAATTCCCTGAGCAATTAACGGCAGATATGACACGTGCCAACCCCAAGAGTTAGACAACTGACCGCCGATTATCTTCAATAACATTGGTCACGGATCTCGCCAACTATCAACAAACGCATTAATCAAAGTCTCATATACCACACTCCAAACAATATTTCACCTCTGACACATGCTCTCAACAATTCCCTGTGCAATTGACGGCAGATGAGAAACATTTGGTCTCTCATTACCACAATACCGAATGTATACATATCGTCATGATTTTATTAACAATACAACATGCATTTATATAATACATCACCAATGTTCATCATTTACAAAACATACCATGCACTATTACCGTATTGTTATATTCATTACTTCTCATACTTGTATCTCTATATTCTATTATCATACCTTAGCCTACATATCAATATAGCACGCATTATGACTGCTTGCACGATCATTTTATATACCAACCCATATATGCTTTTCCCACCATTTATTTCATAATCTCATAATATTGCGTATCATCATTTTAAGACAACTTAATATCGCATATCATCATTTTAAGACAACTTTGTTCCACATGTATTAATCATAACTTCACCACAATCAATGTTATTATACTTCATTTCAGCCTCATCCACATTACATGATCACAATTACCCCAGTTAGGTCCATAATTTTGATGTTACATAAGATTTTCCGCTGCGCTAAAAATCTTACACGGGTGGGGGACATATGTGAGATAACTACCCATTATAATCTCACAACTTGATTCAAACTATACGAATGTCCCAATATATAAAACCCCAAACTCAGATATTCGTGTTCGGTTCTCGAAACCTCACACGTCTTACTCTCAGCGAAGATATACACACAATGAAGATGGCTCCCAAATATGGGCAAGGGAGATGACCATAACGGAAGAACCAATCCCGATGTGTATTGCCAAACACCTCATCTAATATGCATCCCAAATAGTATATAAGAAACAACTACATCCCATCACATCATGCTTTCACTAGACTCATCTCATACCTAGATCATATCCAGGCATCATTCACACCAGGCATCACCCATTCGGGGACACCAATTCGCGGCGACTATTGATCATTATATTTGTACACACTGCATATCTTATTCACAACATAATAAAGACTTGTACCTACTATATATATGTGTCATTACCTCACACTTGATGCATATGTATGCATGTCGCTGGTGAGACTACTGCTCAACTCGTCCCCTGTCAGTCGTGTGTATTCCTCAGCAAGCCTGAAAGAAAGAGCCAATAATTTGGATTGTTGCCATATATTTTATTCCATGTTATATTTTCATGTAAAGCAGCATCCTCAACATCTGGTTGGACAATAAGTAATTCTCTTGGTTAATATATGTATGGAACCGTTACCCAATTTGAGTATATGTAAACAAGTTTGCATGCATAAAATCGAAAAAAATACAATATAATAAGAAACTGGATGTTTTCTTCCAAGCAACAAGACAATATTGAGCAGTCGATTGTGACGGTCCACACAACTGGGTCATTGAGTCTAAACATATTAATTTGTGTGACATACCTCAGCGAATCCTTTTTTGACCATTCTTTGTTTTTGAAAGCAGGATAACTGCAAAAGTATTATTAGAAATAGACTTCTTCCCCTTTCGTCTAAAAAATTTGAATTGTTGCATTCTGGGTTCCAGACGGTGGAAGTCTTCAGCAGTTTTCTATTTTATGTCACAATTCCTGACACAGGGGCATGGATTATCATACGCTAAACTCGACAGACAAACACAGATAGTGGCCAATTAAGCTTTATTTGAGGGTAAGCTATCTTAACGCTTTCTGAACGACAATTTAATATTATTTTTACGTAAATTTTGAACGAAATCGTTATTTCAAAGATCATCCCATTTGAACAGCAGCTGGCAAAATATTCCATCCACCTATTACAAGATAACACAAGAGAGTCTGTTCGGAGCTTTAGAACATATAGAGTTGTTCCTCTTATGTTTTACTCGGAAAAATCATATGCTTAAAGGGGACCGTCGGGTTAATGACAAAGCGATTTTGTTCAGATCTTTGCACGACGATTAAGTGAAAAGTATACGACACAAATGTGATGAAGACGTATGGCGAATGAAACATTTAAATAAGAACTCACCAGATTAGTTACGATAGGATCCGTAACGGACCCGCGTTCCATCCAGGTACTGATATTCCCCCTGGCTAACGTTGTAGGCATACAACCGATAGTTCACTGTCTCGTAGCTGTGCAGTAGCCGATGCATATGGGCGCGACTCCTTGCGTTATAGAGCCGCATGGTCGGCCCAGTTAAAAAAGAGTATGGGATCTAGCCCGTTTACCCACACAAACGCGCTCAACTTGGTGCAGTCCCAATAATTTGGGTTGACCACCTAAAAAAGTCGTCTCATATGGTGAGGCCAAAGGTTAGCCGGACCTATTAATTATTGAATTAATAACCATTTTGTATGCGTCTCTCTGTTTCTATTTCTTAGAAGCTGTGCCCCCACATTCATTTTTACCAAATTTGGCTAAAATAGTCAAATTTCAGCTTGACCCAGACATGTTGATGAATATGCATAACGATGGTGTCACTTAAATGTTTCATTGCTTGGCTACATGTATAGCATGTTGAATATTACACCGATCTTCTGAATTACGGGAGCCGCAGAGAGCAGGCCATAATCTCAGACCCCCCTTTAACCGATCGGTCTGCAATTTTGCAGGTCGTATTCTAAGATGTGCCGGAGGACATGATCACAATCGGACACGAGGTGAACTATTTTTAACGCGCCAAAATCGTGACATACACTCAGAGACAGACATGAGTGACTTTATTTTTTTTTCATTATCACATGTGTCGACGTTGATAACAGAGGCACCTTCAAGGAAATTCAACAAGACTTTGTTTGAATTTGCGACCCATGACTGGTGACTGGCCTTTCCATGTCTCGACATCCATTGCAGCACATCTTCTGCCAACAGATTCTTTGAAAATCTCTTTGTTGATAGCATTGCCTCAGATTCTTTGAAAATCTCTACAGTCGGTAGTCTTTAACAATCTTCAGTTGCTCTCTGTTCAAAAAAGAGGTACGTATGGCGAGCCGCGACTTTTTTTTCAGCTCCGCTACCCCAGCAAGCTGGAAAAAAAGGCACGTTTCAGTATAGTATTATAGTATTGTCGTTCGAATTATATCGATAATGTTTAACAAACTCAATAAATAATTATACATGTATTGATTAATAAACCGTCATTGGTGTACATTGAAGCGACATATATATACATATATTTGCATTGTTTCATATTGGTTTTGACCATATACTTAGAAATGTATTAAATTCCAAAGAGCATTTCGAGGTTTCTTGGAGGAATGCGTAAGAAAATTCGATCAATTTGTCAATTATAATTACATTACATTATTCTATCATTGATTTGATATATTAATTGCTCGTTTATCCATGATCAAATATGGAATTTCAACAATATGTATGCGCCTCGTGTTTAATGTAATATGTTGTATTTTTTATTTTATGAAAAAAGTAATTAAATTAACAAAGTACTAACATTGTCCTCAATAGCAGATTTGACTGTCTCAACAAAAGCAACATGCTATTTCCGCGTCTACATGCAGTTGTCGCTGATACGGAACGAGGTATTCCTGCACATACAAATCATCCAACTCGGTACTCCTGCCAACCAGTCGTAGAATCTAATAAAGTATAAAAAAACTGTTTTATATATCAAGATTATGATGTATACTTTACTTTGCAATATATGCTGAGCCACGAATTTTGGGAATCGGAAAGTGCGTGTGTTCGAGGGTAGTCGCCAAAACCCCATTGCCGTAATCTCTTACTTTACGTTTTGAGTGGTATTCTCTATTCCCAACAAATATCCACAGCATGCAGATGGTTTCACATCACGTTAACCTGGGCAACACCGGGTAACCCTGCTAGTATATTATATACATTTAAAATTCTGGATCACATCGTCTCCCATGCCTATATCTTCTAACCATTTCACAACATCGGATATTTCCCATTTCTTCAAAGTTTCCATTATGAACGATCAGACAAATTAGTTAAAACGTAAAGCCCGCGCTTCAAAAAAATGGCGGCACTCACTTGTGTTGTCACGGTCCAGTACACTCAACATCATGGCGATTGTTTAGGAGAGTGATTCGTGGTGACCCATTCAACACCGAAATATTGAGAGGTGAAGATTAACGATAGCCACTGTGATTCCCTAAGTAAATGACCCACTAACTTGGGTTATAATCTGTTTATAACTGTGATTAAACCGTAACCGGACCGCAGTTACGTGTAAGTAACTGTGGTGGTACATCAGTTAACTGCGGTTTTGATAACCGTAGTTATATCACTTGACTGCTGTTACACGGCACATACTGTAAATGCTGTCATTCCTGTATTCCTGAATACACTTATTAACAGTGACAAAGTAATTCCCCCACAGACAACAAACAAGTTGACACATGTGTAAATCCCGATACAGGCATCCCAAAAATAATCGTGGGCCACTGTTTATGGGTTATCCCATGGTTTGCTCGCGCAGTCGTGCTAATCAGACCGTTTCGACATGCCAGATTTAAATGAAATAATAACGCGTACAACAGGGGGATGCGAGCGAAAGGGGGCGACTCAATATATTTAAGATGGTCGGCGAATACCACCTGATAACTGTACTTTAATGTGGTACTGTATACTAAATGAGGCCATTTTTGGGACATCTCCTTTTTATACTCAACAGAAAATGTGCAACAAATGAATGAATTTGAGCCATGAATGAGTCAAATACACTCATTTACTCTATGGACAATACAAACTTTTTTTAATTATAATGAAAATGAACTTATGACTGGAGTGATAAATTCATTTTCCTTATAATTACCGTGTTATTTGCATTGTTACTCGAGTATATGAGTGTATGTTGCACTATAATCCATGGCTCAAATTCATTCATCTGTTACATATATTCTGTTGACTATATACATATATATATATTGGTTCAGTCATTGTAATTTCGTTGTTTCATGTGTATATTGTATGGGTGGTTCTCATCGAAATGGTTCTCTCAGATAGACTAGCACATTGAGAGATCAAAAGTCTCAAAATGCCATTAAAACTATGTCAAAGTATGAGGAAAGAAATAAATAGTCTGCAAACGCATGGGACTATGTTACTCACATGTTTGAAGCTCATGGCAATGTGATGCCCTTTATGGGTAGCTAAGAAAGAGATAAATATTAAGGAAACTTTACTTGAACAAATGCACAACATAACATTTCATCCTTAGTTAAGATGCCAAGTCTTTCATCTGCATCTTAATCACTTTAATTTCAAGTCTCTTATAAATGTTCGAAAGTATAATATTCTCAATTTCCATTCTTAGCTTCTTCAGTTCAACAAACTCATCTCCGAATAGGTTATCCAGCCCCCGCTTTTCTTTTCTTTGTTGGTCGCATTACGAGGTTGCTGTTGTAAGTCTGTTATCCCGGCTGCCACCAACTTCGTTTAAAGCTGTCGGTTGAATAGTGGTTTGTTGTTCTGGTGTTGTTGCCCCAGTGTATCGGGCAAGTCAACGGGGGAAATAACAGCTGACTCCCTTCCGATTATATCAAGATTTGCATTATTCTCATTGCTCAAATCAGAGCCACCAGTCCCAGATTGATTTTTACTGTCATCGTTCTTTTTTGTTGTAGCTCTTTTCAAATTCTTGTGGTCCACATACTCTCACACAAACCACATGTTAACATTGTCTTCTAGCGAATATATAGTGTCGCACACGTCACATATATTTGACCCGGAAGCAGCTCGTGGCACTAGGTATCTCATACCTGAAAGTGTGTTAGCTTGCCTTAATCATTCGTGTCAGAACAGGCTGTCGAATTAGAATAAAGTGTACATGTATGCAGGAATAAAAGATTCTGTACCGAAGGACCATTTTTGTTTTGCGAATATTTGCATAATGTGTCAAGAAATCAAAGAGCGAACACATTTGTGTTTAACATTTTCATCAATAATAAACAGTCATCTTTGTAGTTGGAATAAGAAAACTAACCCATCGGAGCAGGGGTGTTGTTGACAAAATCAACGGAGCTTCTGATGTTCGCATTGGCGATGCTGCGACGTCGACCGATGGTCCTGTCTTGCCAGGGTCCATACGGGTTGTCTTGTGTGTTAGTCCAGGCACATAAGGTTTCACTAGTGTAAAAAATCGGGGAAAACTGATTTTTTCAGGGATCAATAAGAACATGTTTATGAACAACGTGGCAAAAGTCCCCTAAAATCCGAGTTGAGCTTTTTGAGATATCTTGATTTTTCGGAATGGTTCAAATTCTGAAGCATCTCCATCAGGCCATATGGGAATGCAGTCATGTGTAGATCAATTAATTCCAAATTCATAATACATTGACATACATACAAACAATGCTTAGCCGTGAACCATATAAGTTGAATTGAAGTCCCAAAATGGCCAAAATAGAATGAAATTTACATTTTATGCATAATTGAATAGCTAGTCCCATAAGAGTGACAACACGCTCGAAATATGTGAGGAAGAATGATTGCAGAGAATAAGAGAAACATTTTATCGGGTATGTGCGAATTATCTCTAATATATATCGCGAGAGATATAGTGAAAAGCATGGTCTCATAAAATGGTTAAATCTGGACTTTTTGACCGCAAAGAAACGGGAGAATAAGGCAAATGTTTCTGCACTATTTATCTTGAATCGTGTGATATATATGTACACTACACTGTAAAATGAAATTTAATAGCGAAGAATTGATTCTGTGACCTTTCACAGAAGCCGAAATATATGTGCTCATAGCAGTATCACTAATGTGACCGGTCATCGTTTCTTTTGATATATACACCATCAAACCTTTCGAAATACACTGCTATAGAGCAGTATGAGAGATATTCATAGAGTAATGGGTGAATTGTGTAGATTATATTCTCCGTGTCTTAAAATATTAGTAATTTTTGCCTAAGAATAAGTAATAAATCACGAATATTTCGCTGTTATCACAAGAATGCATGGTGGTATACTATGAAAGCAATTTATCAAAACACAAAGGAGTACCATATACTTTCTTTAAAAAAATCTAAACTTGACCAAAATTGCCCACATACTCTGTGACAGAGACTGTCTTTATACCTGGAAATAATATTTGGTTATATTCACCAAGGTCACATATACGCGAAGGGTACTATGTTTTCTGCAACCGCATTACCGTGTGTATCCCTTCTCCCTAATGTTACACATATCTGCTGAACTAACAACCATAACTAGCAACATTGAGTCAATGTTCAACGCTGAAATAACAGCTTTAAACGATGATCACCTGATATTTTGCACAAGTTCATGGGTGGTTTTGGCAAGATATTTTCAAACAACAAAATACGGAAAACTAATATTGTACATTGCGTAATAGCATATTCCAGTTGCAAGTTGCCGACTGAAGTAAGTTGAACAAATTGTTTACTAAGAGACCGGTTTGGAAGCAGCACGAAAATTAGTCGTATATCAAATGTACGATGTGCTGTCTATTTGATCTGGTGTGATGCAGTGCTAATCTTTTGAAGAGGTGGCGGTTTCTTTGCAATATAATAAGAATTGCAACATACGTGTGTGGTTTATTATCATGTACAGTGATGAACAATCCGGAAATGTAACTACTATTTATACCGCAAGGATATGCACTTAAGTTTCTGCGTTTCATTCAATAATTTATCATCACGCCGAACGAAACTACCATACATTGTGTGGCGAAACATTACTTCGTATGTTGCATGCCCGAAATTATTATTTTTGGCCCAGACTGTAAACAGAAAACCCGAAATTTTAAAGACGTAATTCATTGGGTTTGACCTGCGTTGCAATGGCCGATAAATCCTCCACATGGGCCTGTTTTAATGAACTGTGTACCTTTAAAGATATTTAACAACAGACTTGTATATTGTTAATACGTATTTTACCTACTAGGTGGTTATATAATAAGTTGCCATCATTTCGGCTTAGCTTGGTGGTTGCGGCCATTTTGACAGCCATTTCATGACCGCGTTTGTAGTATTCTGATCGTGTCACTATATTCGCTCTCGTACTCATATTTCACATATACTGGTATAACTTAGTAATGCATATGACTAGCTTAGACAAAATAGAATCTCAAAATACGACCAGATCGTTGACAACCAGATTCGGGGGTAGGGTTATGTTTTTACAAGTTTTGACAACTTATGATGTGCGTACTCGCTAGTTCTGCCTATTATAGCGACGGGGTGGTGTCTGTGCAGTTTTTAAAATAGATAGCTTGCGCCTATGTTTTGAGAAGCCTGAGAAATCCTACATCGAATACATCAGTTTGTCTTCAAAATCGTCAGTATTTTGGCTCAGTGTTTTATTTCATATCTATATATGCGAAATTCATTCGATATTTCCTTTTGAATGGGTGTCGTTGGTTCGAGAATTGTATATCGAACAATATTGAGTGCTTTTTGTATACGTTTCGGCTGAAAAATTGTTACAACATCCAATTATTTCCATCATTGTGAAAAATATTGTTTTGTTTAATTATATGGAAAAAATGATGAAACTCAGAAAGCTCAAATCGGATTTTAGGGGACTTTTCGTGACGCGTCCGCGATGTTATGGCCAAAATAATATAAAAAAATCAGCTTTCCCCGATTTATTTCCTTACTTTTCCACTTCCATGTCTAATGTGCCTGGACTATGTCTAGATTTTAAAACAAGACATTTCAAATAGACTATTAGTGACTCGATTCCACATTTGCTAATATGTCGTGACGGTGGCAATAAAATCCGATTTTCACCTTAAACATTTAATAATAAATTGTGCAACTATTTTCACTGGTGCTATTTTCTATATTGAGCAATGTACATGTTTATTCAATATATGTATTTGTGTTCTGGTGGCAATATATCTTTGCGGTCATATTATTAATTCGCGGGTGAATGACATTTTGCATGACGATGCTACTCAGAGCGTATATATTTATCGTTAATGTCAAGATAAATCGTGTCGTTAAATATTATTAATATATACATAGTGTATATACCGAAAAACATTACGTATTTTGAAACAAAAGACACTGTACATACTTCTTAGAATTTGGCGATATAGTAATCTGACCCATAGACCCACTCCCGTCCCGTAGCCGACATAACTCTAGCATACGTCTATGTCACAGTCAATTGATTGATTTCAAAAGCCTGAAAACATATTTAAACACTAATAAATGAGCTGATATCCAGTTCTCATATTTGTTTAATATCTTGTAGTTGTTTACTATTTTGTCGTGAAATATATATTGATTTTCACATGTATCATTTAGTCGTATTGCTTGGTGAAACTAGTTGGTCAAAATTACCTCTATTTGATTCCATTCTACTTTACTCGTATTAAAATTTGCGCAGTACTATAATTTGAAGGTACATTACCCTGGTAGAATTATTCTGGTAGAATTACTTAGTAGAAACCCACATGCAAACTTTAACTATATCCCGGTACAATACCTTGGTGAAATACGTGGATGGGAATATTTTAGTCGCGTACAAATACATGGGGGTGACCATATACTATATGAATGTTACACCCTGTACAATTACCTGGTTACAATCACCCTGTAGAATAATACCACAGAATACGAGACGTACACAACTGATTCGGAAAGTTGCCAATCAGTACCCAGTACTGTCAATATATCCATACATTCGGTGTTGTCGAATGCGGTTTGATATTCCCCTTTCCACGGAAACAACTGGCGGTATCACACCCACTGAAAGGGCGATAACCGAGAAGCATCGAACATTTGTAACATCCTTAAACATGGGATTTAGTGGTTGGTGGGATGTGGCAACGCAGTTTTCACAATGTGCGCCGCCTGAATTGATCCGATTTGAAACTGTTCATTGTGTAAGAATTATTGAATTGTTCGCTGGGCCATATTGGACAAGCGTAGGATTTGTATTTAATCCGTTGCAAACTCCTCTCTGTTGGCAGAAATAATATTCTACTGCATCGGAATTAATTAATGCAGGCACTATGCTGTTCTTTCCGTTCAACATTAATTCAGACAGCGAAACAAATCCTTTCAGAGCAGATGTTATGTCGCCCCTCGTTTCCTCAGTGAATATATTTTTCTTGACGGAGAATTCAACCTTGGTCTTGACTTGTTCTTCCCAGTCCATGAAAAATTTAGCACTTGTTACAATATTGACGAGGCGGGGGTCCGCTTTCGAACTTATTGGTCTGAAATAATAAAATATAGCGATAAGTTTCGATGTTTCCTCAGACATAACCCCTTATGAGTGGACCATTATTGTTAACACGGGGGTGAAACCAGCGATATGTATATGAAGGTGCTCATTTTAATGTCTACCTAAGTTTCTTCCCCTGAAGGTTACGAAATCTGCAGTCGACGCCAGGCGGCAGTAAATATTGATGATGCGCATGTGTAAATATATTACCGTTATTTCGTGAATGTTACCTCGTAAATATGAATATTTACGAAATAAGGAGCAAGTCACAATGCACGTTATTTCGTATTGATTATGATCGATTGTCGCCTTAATTACCGATACATATATACGTATACTTGGTTTAATAATAATGATCATAACAATGACAATTGAATTTCAAGTATGACGTTGGACCCCAACTCTGCTAATGTTCTAAGCAATCTCGCAAATGTAGAAACTTTTGTCACAATTCCCGACACAGGGGCATGGATTATCATACGCTAAACTCGACAGACAAACACAGATAGTGGCCAATTAAGCTTTATTTGAGGGTAAGCTATCTTAACTCTTTCTGAACGACAATTTAATATTATTTTTACGTAAGGACATTCTGAAATGTTTTAGTTGATATATAGAGGATAGGAAATGAGTGTTTCTCTCATACGATATTTATGAAACGAGTCTAAGAATTTTCAGTTTTCTCGAGCCTCCGGCGAGAGAAAACTGAAAATTCGTGACGAGTTTCATAAATATCTGAAGTGTAAAGTATCATTACGTTTGCACTAAAACATTGCAACTGCCAACATATACTATAAGTTTGGTGAAAGTGACCATAATAAATAACATGTTATAAGCACTAATTGTGATATTGATGAGATGCCTTCGTCATTTAAAACCCAACATTCTGAAAAGTGTCTCGAGGTACGACGTCAAACCAATTAAATGTTGATTGTTATAGAGTATACCCGGAATAGAGGTATTCAAGACTCGCCCTTGGTGTAACTTGGGTGAGTATTGTCTACCCTGTAACAATCGACAAATTGGTTTGAAGTGTAAAGTATCATTACGTTTGCACTAAAACATTGCAATTGCCAACATATACTATACGCTTGGTGAAAGTGACCATAATAAATAATAGCACTTGTAGTGAACACATAATATGTATTTGATATATTATATAACACAGCAAAATGCAATTAAGGCAATGTATTCTTTTGTCGAAAAATTATAAATTATCGGACTTGAAATTTCAACAAATTTCCTAAATTGCTGCTATATTTTGTGTGGGCGTCCTTTCAGTAAAATATTCAACTAAAAGTTACCCCTACCAAAAATTTACCAGTTGGTTGAAATTTTCTTTCGTCTCATGCATACGTGACATATTTACATGATACAAGAATACAATTCATTTGCATGGCTATCGATGTGCTATATAATATATAAATAAATATAGTGTGACCGCCGTGACCTCCTAATTATACTTTTGGACACGGAAAGCATCTCCAACTACCCCGTGTTGACTTTACATTTTGACATCTCATATGGTACCACTTGAAACAGAATTTACATTGGATCATGTGATCGTAACAGTTGGGGAGGTCACAACCCAATTGGGAACAGTGCTTCTCAATTATGGCCATGGTAAATTTTTGTTTTGTTTTTCGACATTGTGTATTCTGGGGGAAGGGAGTCATTTTTTTGTCTGCCAAGCAAGTCATTAGATGGCTGCGCATTTCTCCCTGTAAAAACCGAGTGTATTCAACCCTCCCATAGGTGGGGTCAACACATAATTGCATTACATTTGCCAACGCGAACAGACCACAATCTTTAGAGTTATCCTGTTTCTGGATGTGGGGTATTTTTACAGCTAAACTTCCAGGAACATCACCCGTTCCGTAAATGGACCACAGTTGTATTTGGATTGATCTTGTTAACGGATCGGCCTGATTGAACATGGAATCAAACAAGTATACTGCACTATCATTTGGGTTTGGGACGTACGTCGATGCTACCCAGTGACTTGCACCGGTGTGGTTAATTTGACCAACAAGGAAGTCAGTCTCCATATTTGAAAAGAAATTACTTGGACCTGTGTAATATATTTTTGCACTCCTGTCGTACAATGGCGCATACAAAGGATCTTGGAATCCCAAAATGTGTGCAAATTGCCTGGACATGATGTTTTGAGCCTGAGTTATTATGTCATCAGTAAGCCAATCGGTCATGATCGTGTTCACTTTACGCGGAGTTAAATTTTTCAGTGACGATGCCTTTGATTTTGGGGTCGACGTCATTTGTGTGGAACAACCCACTTGAGAAGAAACTGGACTGAATTTGCAGTCTAGGAGGAGTGCGAACACTAGCTTTGACTATAATTGTATTGCCAGTCGCGGTTGGTCCAACCTTAGTTGGAGTCAGATTAAACAATGAAAGTGCATTTGATTTCTTTGAACGTGGGAGGAAGGAGAATTGTGGTGACGAAGAAATTGACGTTACTGGCAAATTGTTTGATCCTGAAGATTGTGCATAAATCGGCGGTGTGGATGATATGCCAACTTTCGACGAAACAGTATTTTTAGTCTGATTTTTCGGAGGCAGTTGTGACGAAGGAATTGACAAATTTTGTGAGTTTACATAGATCACTGGCACTGAAAAAGTGCCAAAATGATTTGAAACATTACTTTGGTTCTGAATGTTCGGATGTGACACAGGCGCTTTTGACGTAACGGACACATTGTGGACAATCTGCGGACACCCTTGTACTGAAGATGGACAGATCGGCGGCGTAGTAAAAGGGCTTCCCATTTTAGATTCAGGTGAAGTGTTGGAAATAGGTGAAAATTGGGAAAGCTGAAATGACGTGTCATTAGCGGACATAATGTCGGCGTGTTCGCTAGAACTATCTAGCACATAAACTGGCGAAGTTGACAGATTGTCAGTGGAATTTGGAATTTGAAATGTAAGGTTTTTTTTACAACTTTGAGCATTTTTGGTTCTGAAACACGACTTCACAGCAGAAGCTTCACTTCGGATAGGTGACCGTGGCTTGAATGTGTTATTTGGATGCGTTGAAACTAACTTACCAGCAATGGGCTTGTCATGATGTCGAATCGGTGAGCCTGGCATTCGTTTGTTTTTTGAAGGGGTTGAAACGGCCTGATCAGAAATGGAAATGACAGAGGAATCTAACTGAACGGTTTCGTCAGTCACAACAATAGAGTCAGGAGCGGGAATCACATTGTAATCGGCTTTCCTGCCTTTCTTTCTCCCTGATTTTTTATCGGATCGGGTACGCCCACGTTTTCTAAGTTGTGTCAAGTTAACTTTATGTGGACTTGAACTGTCCTCAATGCCGATTATAATTCTAGCAGCAATTATATGGTAACATGTTGTCGTCGATGGGCATTGACAACTTTCATTCGGAAACAATTTTGTGCAATATAAATTACCCTTAGTCCCCTCTACAACGAACGCGGATTGTTCGGGAACGAATGTTATTTTTTTCGTTCTCACGATTTCCAATGCTAAAGACCGCTGCGTGTGTACAACATTTGTTGCAGGGTCAGCCACTAGGATCCGTTATGTGCGTCATGTGCAGTGTTGGCGACATTGGTGTCAAAGTCGAGTTTTCCTTGACGCACCAAACCTACAATTTCACTAGGTGCACATACGCCATTTGGTATGACACACTCATCTTCTTTCAACATTGCGTTTGAAAATTCGGCCCTAAGAGAAGCGTTGCCTATTCCCATTCTGCCTCGCAAATATTCTGTGTGATAAAATTTGAGAAGAAAATTAAATGAAAGGACGGCACTGTCAATTGAGACTTCTTTCCAGTCGGTCAGTTCTTTTACTACAACGTTGACAGATTCGGAGATGTTATTTGTTATGCCCGAAAGCGGTTCATACATTTTAAGAGGACGGAGAACCCAACAAGCTGCTGATGTTTGTATATCGGTCTTCAAGTTGTTGTCGAAATACTCTTTCGCGGGCTTACTCCAAAGAGATGTCACTTCATCATATTTTAGATCGAAATCTTCTGCAGACTCACACCTGAGTAAATCCTAAACGTTTTCAATATAAATTGATATTTCATCATGCTGTGAACCTAGTCGGTTACGTAGGTGGAACCTGAAATATCGCTTGATGTGATTCCAGCAGTACACAATCAGTAAATTTGGAAATATATCTGCTGTTGTGAAACTATCTTCCCTGTCCAGGACTATGGGTACAGGATGTGAAACCAAATTTGGTATCAGGTCCCGCACTATTTCAAAACATCTAGTATGTGCCCTTTGAAACTTCCTCTCGTGTATGAGGAAAGCTACTGGGAAAACGGGATACCCTTCAAATATGACATTCTTAAATACGAGGGAAGACACATAGAAATCCCCTATTTTAAAGGTTGTGTCATAACCCAAAAGAAATTGGTGGCGTCCAGGATCAACTTTAATCAGTTCATTCACAGATTTTGTCCACTCGGGATAATGTGCAATGCAAAACAAATCTTTATTGGTAATTGTCAGTTCGGGAATTAGATCCAACTGGGAAGCAAATTGCAAGACATTTGCGATCGAATCAGTCGAAATGCGACTTTGTGATACTACAGTTGATTTTATATTTTGAACTTGTTTGGAATTTCGAGGGTTCAGAACCCATTGATAACCGGCTGCTGTATCGCGTGTCACCATACGCTGGTAAGTTTTTGTTGGATTTTCTGACCGGGCAGAAACTGTATTCTTTATCGATTTAAGTGTCGATTTGGTCGTGCGTTTAAACACCCCTTTATTTTTGTTTGAGTTCCCATGAGGACGATCTACATAAACTGATTCATCACCCAAATACTCAACTAGGATCAGGTTTGGTTTTGCATCCAAGCAATATGAATTTCGTACAAACAAGAGGGAGCCTACAGGGTTATCGTTGTTGATTTTGCATTTGTAGTATGATTTTTTAAGAATCGGATTTGACCGCGGCAGCTTAGTTGTACCATTATGAGCCCACATGTACTGATCACTCTTCCAATCATCTTTATAGGCGTCATCCTGGTAGGCGAACAGATATAAGCTTCCACCTTTTGGTTTAACTGGGGGGATATCACATACCTTATCTAAATCAGGGTATGTCAGTATGGATTTGGCTGAAGCTGTCGTTAACCCAGTATTTTCAGTTGTGTAGATGGTACATCTCAATCCAGGTGTATTGCAATCCGAATCGCTTTCCGACCCACTAGCCTGTAACGAAAATAAGCATTAAACTAGGATTTTAATTTCTGAAATGCCAGAATTTTATACTTCCATGTAATATTTTATTTTTAATGAACACAATATTTATATTATATGGAAATTATATATCAAATAATTAAAACAAATAAAGAAAATAATATCGCGCACATTTAAGTCTTGGACTTGTACGGTATCTTATGTAAAATAGTTTATTACACATTTATTCCTAGACGTACGTATGTGTAGTGTTATTGTTTTTTTCATATTTACAAATCCGATGGAAAGCATTTCGTTGATGTTCACCCGATTCATGAAATCGTAACTATAAAATAAAAACATCACGCATAGCAATACAAGCCATGTGTGAGCCTAAATAAACCTGTTAAACCTGTATTTGTTTAATGCACAGATTCTAGGATGGGTGACCTGAGCACAGAACAACGCATATGTTAATGGATTTGCAGATACGCCACTTGTGCCATCGCAGAATTGTAGACTGAATGATACGCATCTAGTTATTTTCTTCTATGCTTGCACTCGTATCGGATTAACACAACCGTTAACACACACTGCTGTTCTGTGAACCGTGTTGGTTCGACATTTGCGGCCGTTGCAAAAACTGTATGGATCCAATCAAATATCCATGATGCATTATTGCATGCATCAATGCATATAGATATGTAATGAGCTTAGTTCATAAATTTGATCCCCAATTCGATTTGAATGTCGATTGTATTTCATACCGTCGATTCCCACACAACTTCATGTATAGGATTAATGCGAAACAACAAAAATTTGACATTTAAAGATTTATTTGACATTACATCATATCTGAAGAGAAATCAGCTAGATTGATGAGTAGAGCTGAAAAAAATAGTAAGATTTTGATTAACAATTTATTAGCGATAATTGTGTACATATAAAGTTTGATGTCATAGAAAAGAAAGCAGCACAACCAATAGACGAGATAGTAATAAGGTGAATGGGCATCTGAGGAGATTCGCGTCTCATTGACTTAATAAGTTTGGTAATGCCAATATGCAACACTATATCTGATGGGACCAGATCTAGTTGATCTAGTTACCCACTCAATGCGGTACTGGGAACATATTTAACATTTAGGCTACCGAACATATTATGAACATTTATGGAACGGAGATTTTCTTATGATTTGACAGAATAACTGAAATGGAACTACAAGGTTTCGTTCTCGGCAACAACATTATTCTAATGACAAGACAGTGTTGTTGAAACTGCCGCTTCACTCTTCACCGTGTGCGCTAAGGTTGCGTGAAAACATAATACTGTAATGTATTAAAAGAATATGTGTTGTATTTAACACCAAAATGTAATATATAGACGCAGTAATGGCAATCAATTATTTAACATACGTGTATCAGTTTGAGTTTCGTTTGAAGGCAAACAATGTAGTTATGTTCAATTACCTGTATTGACTGTATCTTCATTTGTTACTGCAAAAAATCAATTAGTTGGAAAATAAAAGTTAATTGTAATTTAGATGAACATAAATATAGTATTTTAGTAATTAATTTAGGGTACGTTCATACGCTAGCAATATTGCACTACAAACTGAAAAATTGTCCCCTGCAAAATTGCCAAAACAGGTTAATTTCTCCCAGTAATGTTGTCAACATCGGTGAAAATGTTTGGGTTATTTAATATAATTTGAGAAATGACTTGCATGGCCGCCAAAAACGCGACGAAAGACCATGTTCCGGTTTTTATTTAAGTTTTGTAACAGCACTATGAGTTATATAATGCTTATATCAAATGCCAAAATTGCCCAGTGGGGCTTATGTGAGCAGCTGAATCGACAGACTTGTTTTAAATAACAAGCACAATTGTACCACACAAAGGACAATGTGCTGTCAATGCCATTAAAACGGGTTGTTGACATTATATGTTTTCAGATGTTTTAGGAGGGAATTATATAAATTGCAGTCAGTATTTTATTCCTCATAAATACTCATGGAACATGAAAACAGCTTATCAGAAAATATTTCGCGGAACAATGAATATGACCTGCTGTTACATTCCTGTGGAGGTCGTCGCATTGGTGAGAGCTTTTAGAAGATAAAACATTAATACAAACATAAGGAAATAAGAGCGAATTATCACGAATTTTAGTTATGTACAAGTAAATTAATATGTACGTGTAAATATGAATGAGAACATAGAGAATACTTATTGAATTTTTACGAGCGGCTGCAAGTTTCAAGTGAAAATTCGATAGTTTTTTCCAAACATGAATGAGAGGTTTCAGGTATTGGAACGAAAATAGGTAGCTATTTCTTTTATTACATGCGCTTTAAAGGCTCACTTAATTTTCGAACCCCCAGATCACTTTATATAAAATATATGCCATATTATATACCATGAACCCCAGATCACTTTATATAAAATATATGCCATATTATATACCATGAACCCCCAGATCACTTTATATAAAATACATGCCATATTATCTAACATTTGAAAGAGGAAGCTCCAAAATAGTGTATTATCAATCTATCCGGTGGACATGTTGTTTTTGTTGAGTTTTGTCATCAAGATTGAAGTAAAAATAAGTATTATTTTCAATGCAGGGGGATAATTCTTCTGTTTTAAAGATAGAGTTCTTCCCCTTCCATTGAACAAGTTTGAATTATGTTGTATTCTGGGTGTCAGAGGGGCGTAGTCTTCAGCAGTTTCTATTTCTCTGTGGGGATCTTCTGAGATACAGAAGTTTCAAATAGTGATGAATTATAGTATTTTAATCATATTTTATGGAATATGTTGTTATTAAAACCGTATATCAAGTCACTATAAAAACAAATAACCATAAAATGAAGCATATTAATCCCTCACGCCAAGGATTCTTGGATCGAATCCGGAATTACAAAGCCATAGAAACTTATTTTCCTGCCAATCCAGATTCGAAGAAAGAAATATATAAGTATAGATTATAAAATGGCGCTTATGCCTCAAAAGTTAAACCCTAAATGGTAATTGATATAGCATGGTAATTGATATAGCAAATATATTAAGCACTTTGGCTGGCACTTTGGTGTGAATAGCAACATTGCAATAATGTGTGTAAATATACTACTGACATTCTGTTAAGAATCACCTATACACATTTCAAGTGATATAAACAGCTTTTCAGAATCGACGCTTCTGTGAATTTCAATTTGGTTCTACAACACAGATTATTTTTCGGAAAGCGATTAACCTTCACTGACAATAGGCAACTCGTCAGATGAGGTCGCATCAAATGTTGTAAGAATCTGGACGACTTCGTACATATCGGGGATTGTAGCCAAATTATACTAGGTTCGCTAAAGCAAATACCCCGCAATCAGAGCTATTAGACTGTTTCTGTATATGTGGAACCCATGCCCTCAGAGCGGAGTTGCTTCCGTGCATGGACCATAACTGAATTTGTGTGGATGTCGTCATCGGATCTGGTCGCGAAAATAGGAAGTCAAAGAGATACACGGCATCATCGTTATCGTTTGGTACGTATGTTGATGATACCCAGTGACTGTGCCCAGTATAGTGAACTTGAGCAACGATTTCTGTGGGTCCAAAATTACTGAGAAGGTTTGTGTCCTTGTGGACAAATTGGCCCATTTTCGAGTTTTTAACCGGGGCATGCAATGGGTCAAGAAAACCACGTATTACTGGAAACTCATTTGCAAGAAGGTTATGAAATTGCCTAACGATATCATCACATAACCAATGGCCGCCTTGAATCCGTTCAATTTTCCTCGGGGTAGAGTTTTTATTATGTTGTGTTTCGAAGATAATTTTGTGTTCTTATTCTTGATTTTTGTCGGTGTCGTATAAACGCACCTCTTAATTGGTGACGGAGATCCGAAACTTTTATTGATCATTGTGTAGCGAATTGTACTCGAGGGGTATATAGAAACTGCAGTTTTATTTCTCTTTTAATGGCTGGACCGTTCATCAAGAATAGAATGGGGTTCATTGTTACCATTGACGCGCTAAGCGATGGAACTCCATAATTGTGAATAACTTGGAGTCAGTTATAAGCCCAAAACTTTTTAATGTGTGGTGAACTGAATTTAATTAAGACTAATTATACTCGTTGTGCAAAAAAAAAACAATGTGTCATTTAATATAGATCAACTTATACATTAACTTAAGATAAAAAAAATGCAATCAAAGTATGACCTATTCCCAGTCGTGACATAAGTCCAAGTCGAAAATTGTGCTATGACCCCACTCGGAATAAGTTAAGATTATTCTATGAATGTAAATATCGGATTCAGAAATATAGTTTCAATCTGCTAATAGCAAAGAGGAACAAGCAGCTAAAGGAAGGGGACTTGCTTACATTGCAAGGTACCGACGACTCCAATTGATGGAACCTAACAAGGATATACCCAGGCTGATGAAAAGGGAGATAACACAAGAAAACAGCTAAAAATTGATGTGATTTATTGCCTATATATAATTATTATAATGAGCTAGAAGTTAATAAATAAATACTCTTTGTTCTATGTGATTCTGTTTTTCAGTTACTATCGACAACTTGTATTTATTAGAGAGTTTTAGATTATACATATTAAATTTATAACATTTTCCAAATGTACGTTATTAATTCTTGTAAAATAGTTCGTGGGCGATTTAATGCATGCATTTGTTTTGTATAGGTATCACGTGTTACTATGGTGGAGTTTGACGACTATTTATTGGCCGTCGTGAACTCGTGATTACTGTGGCATATTTACTGATGTAGCTCGCGTCTCGAATTGCTGCAAAGTGTTCAAGCTTTACTGGCGTTTCATCTTCAATGATTAAAGGTACTCAATCCGATAAAACTCCTCTCAATTACTATTTCAATGGCTTCGGGGGTCAAAAATATTTGATTCGAGTCGAGGAAGTCACTCATCAAAGCTCAGATTTGTTAGATATCGATTTTAGAAATCTATTATTTTTCATTATCGGGAATACTCTCTGGCCCAGAACACAGGCAAAATTGCGTTATTATTACCACTTGATTTTAGAGTTATCCATCCTTGTCTGTTTGAATAGTTTTTTGGTGTACACATCTCGAGCAGGTTAGGAAATTTACGGCAATTAATAGTACTCATCTCGAGCAAATAACAAATTTCAAAAAGCAATATCTAATAACTCAGAGCTTTGTTTGATGGGTTCCTCGACTCGAATCAAATATGTTTTACACACAAAGCCAAAGAAATAGTAATATAGGACCCTCTGATCGGATTGTTGTTGTTGGAATCTGTTGAGATGGGGACCCTCTGTTCGGATTGAGTACCTTTAAATGGGTTGCTGTAAATGTAATTTGGTGCCAAACGCTATCAAACAGCGATTCAAATTTGACATGGAACAAAAGCTAATCTGATTAAAGTTTTGTGTTAACAATTATTCATGTTATGACTTACAGATTGGACAAATCCGTTCACGTTGAAACGGATGGGCAAGTCTTTGATGTCATCAGGGGATTCCATAATTACCCCAGGATTAAGAAATTTTTCAATAGCTTCTTTATCTACCTCAAAAGGCGCAATTTCGCTGATCTGAAAAGATGTATTGTTTGTTATACACGTAGTTTAATGTTTTGTTTAACGAGTTGTCAAATTTCAAATCTAAATTTTATTTGAATAACAACGCTAACGGTCATAAAATATTGGATATATCGAAATAATGCATTAAGCTCATAATTTTCACTATGCACAATTAAGTGCCAAATAATTTATGAATAAAATTACGAAAACGTTACCGACTGACGAACAATTTAAACAGACAATATCACAGTGCTTGTCCATGATCAGTGCGAAAATTATTAACGATGGCTATAATTGTTCTAGATACTGTGAAGGGAATATGGCGAATGAATCAATTATAGGTTCGGAATGTAAAACATCATACAGTTTGGTAGCTAATTGATACATATTGTTAAGAGATTCACCGACAGACACTGTTGTGCATGCATATTATACACCGCTGGTGTACCGATGAACACCTCTGTCATTCATGTTATTGGTCGAATTGATTATAATCGATTGTCAACAACAATTATGAAAGACATTACGTAATTGTTCGGTTGCGTGAAACTAATAAGTTACTATTCGGGTGCTATGCCAATTTGAGGAATGTAGCATTCTACTAAGATCATCGAAAATCTCAAGCAAATGGACTGTACTACTCCATAGAAACACGGTCCGAACTACGATAAATCAACTTACGAGATGTAGGCTGTGTATAATAAATTCACTGTAGTCCGCGCCATGAAAGATAATAAGTCCACTAATTCAGAATCAAATAGGTCCAATATCAAAATATGAATATCCTGGTTCAATATGAACCTATTTGTGCGAGGAAAATTGGCGTGATAAACGTTAATTGTAATGTTTGGAGTCATACTCATTTGGCTTCTTTTAACGGTCATGTCTAATTTGGAGGATGTAAACGATAGGCTTATTAATAAACAAAATATTGACATGGCGGCTTCGTATGGCGTGACAAATAATTTACATTGTTACAGGCTTTTTCAGCTCTTTTTGAATTGTTCGCTCACAAGAGTGAAAAAACGCTCTTTAATACTACCATATCAAGAATAAAATAACATGGAACGCTCTTTTCTGTATCACTCAAACTTTCAATTTGTCAGTTAACAACGGCGGTCATTATAACACAGTCGCCACAAGAATACACGTCATAGTGTGGTATTGGAAACCACATGCATTTATCTGGCGGGTCCCCTCTGCCACACAATTTTAGTTTTGTTGATAAATCGTGCGAAATAAGTCTGGATAAAATGACCCTGCTTACAACAGGAACATCATCGCCACAAGGACCCTGAACAACAAAGACCGAAATGAGAGCAATAACTGTCATGAGAATGCATGGCAAGCACATCAAAATATAATCCCAACTAAATATAATTACTTCAATGTTTCGCCCGTGTACGCATAGCAAGGAATGTTTTCACTCATCCCTGCAGGTTATTGGCTTGATGGGGGGGGGGGGGATAGATTTTAGCTCAACGTTGCAACATAAAGTGAGCTATTGTCATGGGTTTGTGTCCGTCCGTCAACAATTTCCTTTGGCACAACATACAGGTCGCATCCCTCATCCGATCTTCACTAAACTTCACTGAAACACGTATCGCTCATTGACTATTAATCCGATCTCATTCTGTGTTTAAATTAATTTAACAAACGGCATGTCTCTCAACACGAGTTTCACGCTCTGTTCATCACTTTGTGATAGATGTCTGCAAGATGCTTCACCCGCAAGACAATTGTTTTTGTATTTACATGTATATCTGTATATATTAAAGGGTATAGGAGCGGTCTATATGTATGTCCGTTTGCCTGTTCGCAACTGTTCGCCAATACCCCTGGAATTCCACTTATAAAAGATTAATGTACACGCAGTAAGAAACTACTGCGGATCATACAAAAAGATACTCCAAGATTGAGCTATAATATTTATGTAAAATGGCGTGCGCAGGAAACTGACAATAACTGCCAGCATGTCTACTTATTACAAATGTTATTTATAAACGATATTATAAGTAAACATTTATTATTGAGATTAAAGAATTTATTATTTTTCACTGATGAAGATGTATTAGATAAACAGTATATGTGTTGGGGAGTGAACAAAGATTTTTAAAAGAAATTGATGGCCGAGTTAATCGTGTTGGTTGTGTAACTGCCAGTTGAGAATTTTTAACCGGTAAGTCAGCAATACGAAACGCAACGGAATCAATTCAGTTTTGACGTTCTGTATCTCTAGTTTGAGGTACGATTTCGAAACAATAATCTATTATTTGCTTTTTTGACATTTAGTTCAAAGAAAACTATTGCACTTTTGTCCAATGAAAACAAATAACCCAAGCGTGTATGAGGCTAAATAATCTTACTTTGAACTCCTTCTGTCTCTTTTGGAAAGATTCTCGATCGAATTGTGGCTTTGACATATTTCCAGTTGTGTTTGAATGAACAGACACATGTGAAAGACCATATATAGGGTGGCAAGTCACATGTTTACGACCGTGTGGAACATTCTGATTCACTTTGCCCCATGATTGCTAATGTGATGTAAACTGATCGGTGTTCAAAACCAAGTTGACCCAAGGTCAGCAAAGGGAGTATGGAATATTGAGAGGATTAGCTTTTTTGTGGTTAAGGGTGAGGACAAGTGGTCAATTTGAATGGCAAGTTCCAGACAGATCCGTGGAGCAAAAAGTTACACAAAAGGAGTCATCCCAGATTTCAAGTCGGCACGCATGCGACTAGATAATCACATCGTCCATATGCATGGTTCTGTGAATATTCAATACTAGTCAGGGAGATGTTTGAACCCGCTCAGGGACGTGGCTAGATGGTCTGTTGCGGGGGTGTCCACTTTGGGGAATTCCAACTTCACACCCCCGTTCATAAAAGAAATTGAACATACAAAGCTGGCAATAAAAAGACCAATGGCGAGTCTTCTAAATCATCGTCATCATTGTTGTAAATCGATGTTGTAAAAATATTTAAGACTTCGTCGTTGGTCGCCATTTTAAGTTGTTGTTGTAAAATGATAGTCGTTCAAACTTTATCAGAACCAGGGTTATCATTTTACGGTGAATACCGAGCTTTGCCGAATGCTGCACTGATACTACTGATTCTGTGTACTATAAGGTAACCTTACGCTACCAACGAATTACGTAATTATTAGAAACTTTATTTTTCAATCGAGATGTTACACACAGGCCATGTAGACATACTGGTGTCACATTTTTTCCCGAGCTCGCACAATTTGTAGTACATGGATTGTGAATACTTAAGTTTATAAATACTCAAGTCTACACAAATAATTGTTCATTTTATTTATGTTTCCACTACACACTTCTTTTTCGCCTTGCAATATATATTTTCACCCTGCTATTTGGCACACAAGAGTATGTTTCAAGAAGAATGTCAAATTTATCCAAATTTATCAGTCTTACGATACGAATAGCGCAGGAGCGCCAAATTGTGCTTGTCTAGTGTTGTGCATACATTTTCCCCATGAACATTCTGAAGGGCTTTCTATTTTAGTCAATTCGCAGTTATTGATACTTACCAGCTTGTTATTCGTGTCGATTACTGGCCGAATTGTCCCCAAGGACTGGGACAAACATACACTCTTTGTTCGATTGTTTAACTCTGTCCCATATATTCAGCAAATCTTCGCCTCTCTGCCTGATACGATTCCATGTTGTCGAAGGCCGAAGCCATTCGACGTATATTAATGGTCGCATTAATTGTATCAATTTTGCAATTTGTGCACGATTCATCCATTTCCTGAAAAATATATTGCAACAACTGAACACAAAAGCTCGATATTTGCAATCGGTGCACACACTTTGCTAACACTATTATTCAAAGTTTAATTATAACTTGGTAGATGTATACGATAGGCTTATCAATAAAAAAAAATATTGATATGCCGGCTTCGTATGCTTTGATAAATACTTTCCATTGTCCCAGGCTTTTTTTCAGGTGATTTTGAATTGCTTGCGCTCAACTGTGAAATAAACGCTCTTTATTACTACCATATCAGGAATAAAATAACATGGAACGCTCTTTTCTGTGTCGCTAAATTATTCAGTTTGTCAGGTAACGACGGCGGTCGTGATAACATAGTCGCCCAATAACGCACTTGACGTGGATATATATTCCTGATGCTGAACTACAAATGGTCTATGATGTTTTTCTTTTGAGGCTAATTACCCAACATATTTACTCTTCGTGACTAAATGGTACTGAAAGAGACATATTACCATTTTAATGTCACGTGGTGTCTCGTTTCTACCTTTGAATGCTCGGTAATGATTTTCGAGGCAGTGGGGCCGAATAATAGTCGGTGTCGGCGCCACCAAATGTCTTGTCAGTGGATAAAGCAGGATAATATTATGTGAATTAAATTGACCAATATGATTCTGTAATTATTCAGTCATTTTTTTCGCCCGTGTACATGAGGAATATTTTCAACCATCCATGCAGGTTATTGGTTGAAAAGTTTGTTAAAAAATAATTTTTAAAATGCATTTTTATTGATATAACGATGTTTATCGTCTGGTTATCAAATATAAATGTAAAACAAATACAGAAATAAAAACATGAAAAATATCAAGACTTTGAACTTTACTAGAACTAGTGTTTAGGCACGCGTAGATGTTTGAACTACATTTACATGAAGCTGTATTGTAATTATACATACCTCTCAGTGTTAAGTATCGTACACCTTTATAATATCAGTCTCGAACCGCCCATGTACATCAATTGAGTCGCATTCGAAGTAGTTGTTGCAAATGCATATTGTTGATGTTCAAAGTGACCAGCTATGATCTTTTCTAGCAATAGTAGCATGTACGACAAGTAAGATAAATCATTTGCAAAAATAAATCACCTGTTTGGGGGAAGCCCTCAGGTATTCTGCGCCATTTGGTGCACTTATCACAACTTCTTAATTATAGATCTAACCATCGCTGCATTGACCCTGTCCGCCGCAGCAACGTTGACAATTTTCACCGCTTCGACAATAGTGAACATAGCGGGCGACCCACTTAGCCTTATACACACATGTGTAGGGGACAAACGGTTCCAATGGAATGATTTTGTCCATGAGTGGTCCACCTGAACCCTTTATAACCCTCATGGCATCATTCATTATTTCCCTCCCCTTTGAGGACATATTTGTAAATATCGAAACTTTCAAGTTTTGACAGCAGAGCGTCCTCAGTGAATTGAATGGAAGCCGCCATTTTTAATACGCAAAAAGGACACGTGATGTACAAACGAGATTTCGTTAACCTGGGTAATTTTATCACAATTCCCCCAACCTGGGTAACTTTATCACAGTTTTTGGGAACCTGAGTAACTATCACAAAAGAACCGATGAGTGACCTATTCCGCATTACTGTCAGTTAAGAGGGATGATACGACTTATTATATATTGATACTACTTATTATATATATACACAAATACCTTAATGTGGTCCTACATAAGCTGGCACAAAAATGTTGTTTTAACCATAAGCCATAGATGATTTATAATACATTATTATTCATGCATTCTGGCGATACCGTCCAAATAATCATAGCGGCGGGATATAGTCAGGGTTGGCGCTGGACCAAAATTTTCTCTTGCCAAAATTTTTGCCAAATGAATTTTTTTTTTGCCAAATGAATTTTTTTTTTGCCAAATTAAATCGAAGGTCAAATTGGGGAAAAATAAGGAAAATTAGCGTTTTTATCTTTATTCATATAAAACGTAAATAGATACAGGTAAAATGACAACAAATCAATATTAAATGTTAATAGAAGACACAATACATTTAGACAAGCAATTGTCAAATACTAGTAAACATAAACCTATAGTATGGTAATGCACATTAATATTAAACATGAACAATTCTACGAGACTTAACATCAACCCACTTCAAAAATGCAGCAGCAAAATCAAACTCAGACACAGATGGTCCTTCGATAGAAATTTTCATTAGAGCATTGAGATAACGAACAGACAATCGATTGCGCGATTTTGTTTTAACAATGTTTTGAATGGAGAAGGCTCGCTCGCAGTCGACTGTTGATACGGGAACACAGACTAGCCGTTCGGCAAACTGACCAACAATCGTGAACAGTTCCTTGTGTTTCAGGGCGCACTGGCATCCATCATCGACGTCGTTGATGCTTTTCTTTGCTTTGATGAAGGATCGGAATGAGTTAATCTCGTCGATTATATCGTCGTCAGTAGTTGTGTCGTTGATAAGCTTGGCAAACTGCACTATATCATATAGTGTTCCATGCATACAGTCTATATGTCCTCCCTTGACCATAATACTGAAACAGTCTGCTTAAATGTGCAAAATCTTGTGCAGTGGCGCACAAAAAGTTCAAGTACACCCACTGTAAGAATATAGTAGGGTCAAGTCCATTGACCCACACAAATGCCGATAAAATCAGTCTATCAAAATGCCCCAAAATTCCGTGTCCAAAAAATACGTCTGATTTCATAAGGCCACTGGCTGGCGGGTCCGACCAGGTCTTGTATTAATAGCCACTGGTAGGCCTGTGGATTCATTCTCCTGGTCCAAAAATGTGGTGGTGCTCGTGCTGCCATTTTGAAAAATTATCTGAACTTTTAAAAAGTACACGTGGTCGTAAACAGTATACTGCCACATGTACAACAATTTGCAACGTCACGTTACGCCGGGGCAATACAATCGTGAAAACGGGGGTTCAAACTAGAAAATCATGATATGATACGCCCTCTAATCAACCCTCGGACCTTTTTTTTTTTTTTTTTTGCCCGTAGGCTCTATTAAATGTCAAAAATATCTTCGAAGGAGCTCTCAAATTCTTTCAATTCTAGGCTGGTCATCCCCAAGTTTGACATCCGGTCGTCCCCTGAAAATACCACGCTATCTTAATCGCTATCATTATGTTGGAATAATGATTTCCTCTGGGAAGTCACCATCTTTTCCTTGCTTGTTCTTTTCTTTTTAGGTGCAGGATGAATCGAATCGTCAGTCTGTGCTGTATCTCATTATAGGTCGCATCTGGCTGTGTGCATCTTCAGGGATGTCGTCGAGTCTTTTTTCTTTTGACGTATTCCACCGTTGTGTCTTGTGGTTCCGATGAGGAGTTGAATGTTACTTCATCATAGCTGTCGCCAGCGTGTATCACCGTCTGAGTCTCCATGGACCAGTTTCCCGCGTCATCTTCTTGCACTGTCTGTATATCTGTAATTTCTTCGCTGTCATCTTCATCTTTATCTGGAGTTCTTGGAGGCACCCACTCCTATCTGGTTATGGCTGGAGGAGTTTCAGCATTGTTTCGTCGATTCTCTTCCAAGTCCAGATTATGAATATTCCATCTATCCCCGCTCATCTTGGATTCGTCTGGAGGTGCGTTGGCGAAGACATGTGGCGCAAACATTTTATTTGCGTTTGGCTCATACTTTGTAGAGAAGATCCGCCCATTCTTTATTTTTTCTATAAGCCCATGGTTGATCTTATCCTCTACAGAACGGCAGATGTGGTGTAGTGGTAACTGATCTAACACCAATGATTTTTTTCTTCAATTTTCTGTAAATGATTTTGTAATGATGCTGATTCACTGGAAGAAATTGATTTCAATGTTGAATAGTTTTTATTATAAGTATTACCTCATCATGTTGGTGTCATAAAATGTATGCCACTTTTGAAAATTATGATGCCAAAAGTTCATCGTAGGCCAATAATGCTGTAAGGTTCAAAGTCAATTTTAAGTATAGATGAAATTACCTTCTTCCACATAGTCTGTGTCTTCCACAGGTATTTCATCGAGCGATTTCCCGTTATACTTTCATACAGTGCCTTGGTCAAACGCATGTAATAATCTACCCATCCTGACAACTTGTATTGTCTCCTGTGGCAGACGGTAAAATGTTTTATGCACTTCCATGTCGTGACCCATGAACTCTGCCATAGTTTCCAAATCCTGCTTGCTGAGGTTCAATATCTGTGACACGGTCGCTACATGTTTCCTTAACTTTGTGCTGGTTATCGAACCAGGAAATTTTAAATTTGCTTCTTTAGAAAACCTCATAACGTCAGCACTTCTGATGGAATTTCGTGAATCGAAATTTGATCTAGCGAAAACATAAGGATTTTCATCATGAACTCCTGCTTCCGTTCGGAATATTAGCAACAAATCGATGCTCTGCTCACACCGCTTTGTAATTAGCACAGGAACAGTACGCCCCTTTTTCCCTCGTATTTCAACTCTGGAAAACATCGCACATAATGCCTTTTCCAATGGACTGAACGAGTCTTCTATCTCCTTCAAGGTTGAAGACTTAACTGTTTTGTTTTTGTATTGGTCAACTGTTATTATTTCGGTCTCCCCTCCTCTCCGCCTGTTGAATAGCACAATTTCTGCCAATGTTATCTGACTCAATGTTTCCCAATGTGATTTGGAAAATGCTTCGTTAAGGGTAATTTTGTTCAAGTCACTCATTTTCTGTAAGTACGCTTGGAATTTCATGATTTCGTCTGTTTGATACCACTGTTTGCAATGCTGGACTTGACACTTCATCTTCCCATTCATTTTGTATAACTTCCAGGAAGTCTTCAGCGTCCTTAGCTCCATCAGGATTGCTTGACATAAGAGAGTCTGTCCTCTTGACTCGTGCACCTTTCTTGAGCTGATGTCCAAGTTTCAAAGCAAGCGAAGGATTATTGTTTCTGTTCGTTTTCGGATTGTACTTGCACAAGATCCTTGTCGCTTGAACAATAACAGGGTATTTACTTGGAACTAGGATATCATTTATACATTGTATATCTGGATCTGGAGTCACCATCTTTTCGTTGCTTGTTCTTTTCTTTTTAGGTGCAGATCGAATCGTCAGAGTATGCTGTATCTCATTATAGGTCGCATCTGGCTGTGTGCATCTTTATGGATGTCGTCGAGTCTTTTTCTTTTGACGTATTCCACCGGTGTGTCTTGTGGTTCCGATGAGGAGTTGAATGTTACTTCCTCATAGCTGTCGCCAGCGTGTGTCTGAGTCTCCATGGACCAGTTTCCCGCGTCATCTTCTTGCACTGTCTGTATATCTGTAATTTCTTCGCTGTCGTCTTCATCTTTATCTGGAGTTCTTGGAGGCATCCACTCCTTCAATCTGGTTATGGCTGGAGGAGTTTCGGCATTGTTTCGTCGATTCTCTTCCTAGTCATTCTTGATTTTTTTCTATAAGCCCATAGTTGATCTTATCCTCTACAGAACGGCAGATGTGGTGTAGTGGTAACTGATCTCACTCCAATGATTTTTCGCCCATATCATGTGTGCAATTTCTTTTACTGCATAGTTTTGTACATACATCAAGTGATAAGGGAAATTGTTTTGAAGTTACATGTTCTGTTGATACTGATACAGTTTCTTCCCTGCCTCATACCCTGTTTGAGGGCGGTTGTTGTATGTTGTGTAAATAGCAACATTTGCATTGGCTTCAGTTCCAGAAAGCCGCATTACATCTCCAACATATCTCTGATTCTCTTCCAATACTCCTTCATTCTGTTTGATGACACCATCAGCTATATTGTTCAATCTGGTATGAGGCAATGATTGGGCTGGTGATTGAATGTTTAAGCATGATAAAAGAGTTCAAAATTGTCGTATTTTTAATAAAATAAAAAAATAGAAAATGATAATCGATTGGAACACTGCCATACTCAGTCACCGTATGGCTACCTTATATTACAATTTGACGACAGTTGGTAAGTTAGGGTGTCAATTTGGAAAATTCTCACTCAATAAACACGATGGAGTCAAATGAAACAGACCCTTTGCGATTGCTAATAAAATCAGGGGATAAGAATCGATTTCCATTTACTAATTACCGCGAGATTACAATGCTGAAACTAACAACTTTTCTAGAAAATTATATTTGAAGTAAGGATATCACTCAAAATACAATTCAAAACTAACCACACGGAGCAGCGGTCCTGGCGACAGAACTAAATTTACATCAGCAATAACTGGGCGTGAAATACTGCTACTAGTAGTTTCTGAAGTTGTGTGGCCCCTGCCTGGGTCTACACGGCTTGTATTCTTGTGTGTCTAGTTGCATAGAAAAGGAAACAATAATTATTGTAACACCTTGCTCGTGTTGATATAATAAGTGTCATTGTTAATAATATATGAGCCACTGACTCAGTATATGTTTTAATTACTTCCATTCATATTGTCTAATTATTCTTATATGTGTGAACAGACTCATTCCTCGTAGATTTCGCCATGGTACGATTATAAATTAATTTTACTCACATCATCGAACTTCAAAAAGACAGTTTTTCATCTCATCTGAAAGTTGTGGGACATTATTTGCCCTCTCTCGGCAATTTAAATTTAAATGTTTAATTACAATGAGTCAATACTTGTATCCTGTGTTCCAAATTCAGTACCAAACATACCAGTTGTGATCGGCGGATACTACGTCACGGAGTTGAACATACGTTTCTGAAATTAAATCCACTTACATGTTGACAATTTTGTTACCATGGATCGTCATACTATATGACGACTCCAGATTAAATTGCCTCCCGATCTGGCGGTCGGCGCCATATACTTTCCCTGAGGCGGTTTTTATGCCACTAATTGTGTATCTGTAATTGAGAGGTAAAAAATATTTTGACATATACTGAATTATTTAAAGTTCAGTCAATATTTACGTTAGTTGGTAGATTTATTGAAAGCAAAAATATTTCCATTGAACATTTATCTATCGTTTGAATCTAAATGGTCAATATTTTATAAACAGTTATGAACATATATATTTTATGTTATTATGTGTTAACATTTTTGAAGAGGTTTGGAAATAGATTGAAGAATATATTGAAGACATATGAACGCGAAAATTTTCACTAAACATAACATGCACACTTTGTTGTTGCTTGAAATTGTTTACACCAATAATAGTTGTTTTATTCGAAATATAGTATATAAGTTACCTGGGGCATTTAGCGGTTATCGTATCAATAACGTCTGTCATCTTTTCGTCCAGCTCTGGAAACAATAATGTAACAGTAAGGTGCGATAATAAGTTGACCTGATATGTTTTACAGGTAATTCGTCGTAGAAAATCATGCCACGACCGGCATTTATAGTTACACTAATGTGGGACATATTAGCTAGTTCCTGCTCCAATCGTGGCCACAGTGAACTTGGCTTAAATGTCTTAATTACACCAGCGCAGATTTATCTATTTCAATTTTGAATTTATCAAAGCTTCTATCCACAGGGTGTCTGGAAGAATGTTTCTCATTTCATCTGAAAGTTGTGGGACATCATTTGCCCACTCTCGGCGATTTAAATGTTTAATTATAATGAGTTAATACTTATTTGTACCCAGTGATCCAAATTTAGTACCAGCAGTACTACTGAAAGGAGGACTAATAAATTGCATTAGCTATAAAGAACGTTTATTATCAACTCAGAAATATGTGGGACAATTGGTACGCATACAGTTAACACGAATTAGATGGGCACTGATAATTAGTAATAAGATTGTTTTTATCAAATGGTAAAACTTTACCAGGAAAGTGTTGTGCAAAGGAATTAATTGTTTACCTCGAGGGTTCATAACTATTTTAATTTACTTAAAGGGGCACTAATATTTTAATAATTATTCACACGCCCTTCCTGCATGTCACCCATATCATTTTTGAATGGCAGCAGCCAAGGATGTATATAGTTCACATTATTCAGAAATGGCGGATTAGGATTGGTGTGATATCTCTGTTCTAAATTGTGAAATGGTGTACTAAATTTAGGCGTGTACTATAATTGAATAGTATCATGCGACATTTACCACACTACTGTGCCAAAGTAGCATGCAAAATGCGTCGAACAGAGGTAACAGTGTAAAAGAAATGCATATTAAGTATACACCAAGTTACTAATGGGGTGTCCAAATGAAATAAAAACATTGCTCGGAATATTTCTTTTACATGAACGACGTCAACTTGCGAAGTTGAAACATTGGTATGCTTCAGGAGTTATATGCTATAATAATTTATTTCTAAAAATGTTAAATCCTCACCGTCACTTTGGTCTCCTTGGTTACTAGTATCTGCGGTTCGTTCGGGCTATACTTTGTGAAACCGTTTTCCAAATGTGTGAGTAAGACTCTGTAATGTTCAGAAATTCAAATGGTTATTTGATAATGAGCAGACATTATAAGTCAAATAAAATGTATTGGTACATTGCTAAAGGCGATACAGTTATGGTGGATATACATATAGTCTGTAATTGTCGTGTATTTTGAGTTTTACATGGATCATACAGAGAATGCAATATGTATTCACCGACAACCCAATCATTGCCGAAGGGTTGACCGCACTGATTTATAGTTCCAATTAAGTCTGAATGTAGAGAACTAGATATATTGGACCGTGTCGCCAGGCCACTTAAATTTATTGTCCGTGGGATAACACATATGGTTGATCTTCTATTTAAATAATTACTAGTCCTCTCTTGGCTATATGTGATCCCGGATTTGGGGCTATATATCCCGAAAGTTACCGGCCAGGGGTGGCTAACTCTGCGCTATTTAAGTAAAACATAATATATTGGAACTTCTTGTCAAGATTATTCCGACCGATACATTCAACTAAGTCCCTTAGCGATTTGAAGCTTTCGAGACCCCACGTCAAACAAGTATCATGGTCGAAAATGTTCTAGATAAACCCTGTATATACCAGACGTGACGATTCTGCCTGATATTACACAGACGTGACTAATTGCCGCATCCGTAAGAGATGACATGTTTTGGACTGACCCATTATTATGTAGAAATTGCCAAATATCGACTTCAAAACAATTGGGTTTTAATAAAAGTTTAGAATTTTTGTCAACCAAGAAACAAATGCCAATGATCATAAAGAGCGTCTAGGCTTCAGTTGGTAAAATCGGTTTATAATAAAGGGCGTTTTCAAACCCGAATTGTTTTGGTTACAAGATTTTGTGGATTTTCATGATCGTTTAAAATTTACAATACAAATAGTGGTGATTGCAACTATTTTTCATTTTCGCTTGCATGTTAAGCAAACAATTGGCTGTCACAAATATGCATTATTTGGCATGAACGTTAAATTGGAAGGACATCTTTAAAATCAGTCACAATAATTATTTATGTTATCCCTTGATAATGATGAGTATACTATATTTGCTTACTATACAATGACGATCGATTTGTAAATTGCTGCCGAGGTGCCCAGTAGTTCGGCTGTTAGCAACGCGACAGTAACTGTTGTGGTGAATATTGTTGGTCTTTATATGGTGGCTGTCAATATAGGTTGTCTGTAGATTTGTTCCGCATGTCACCCTGGTGGCATAGGTGTCCTTCTCGGTTTTTCGTTCACCTTTCATTTTCGGAGTTTCCAATACAAATATGGATATGACATTCTGAAATGGAAGGTAGATATATACACATATATACACTTGGTAACATTTGTCAATACTATAATTTTAATCAAAACAAATAATCAGCCGGTGGTAGCGAACTTAACTCTACCCCCCCCCCCCACGTCTAACCATGGTTGAACCCAGCATCTCCTCGGCCTCGCCGTCTCATTCTCACGATGTTGACAATGGCCGCGTCATTCTCTGCATGTTTTGCCTGCAAATTTAGCAACTGCTGTACAATGATCAAATTCTGACTCTCTGCCGCCATGGCGAAGATATGGAGACTGATGCTGAGCGATGGTGAGGCTCTGTTTATACCAGTGTTTTGTGTGGGTGAGCATATCGCATTTCAAGGTGGAATCGTACTGTAAACCTTCTGAAAACGTCGGAAGAACGCCATTTGTTACGATTGGACGTAAAACGAGCGTCACATTCGCAGTGGCAGCACCGTGTGCACGTTCTATGAACTGGAACCAGTCCATAACGCCTCGTGGCAGCGCAGTAAAAGCGTAATAAGGACTGGAATGCACGTAGTGAGAGTCTGATTAAGCTTACTGCAGAGGAATTCTTGCTGCGACCAGGAGTAGCTTGTATCCATCCTTGCTACGTCAACGGTGAGCGAGCGACGTGAGCTTTTCGCTCTCATTGTGCATGCACAAAACAAGCGCGGCGCTCACTGGCGACAATTGGGATCCTCTCCCGTCCCAGCCAGTGTCAACTGCGTCACCAATCGGTTCTTTGAGACCCTAGTGCGTTTAGCGTGGCGCTTTGGTAATTTTTCAGCGCAATGCAATCGCCGGCCTGATCTCAGCGGAGTGTGAGAACTGGTGGACAACTGGTATATTGTGGATTGTTGGGTATATTCCCACAACCTAAAAACTTACCATGACTGGTGCACGCAGTGGGCGCTACCGATACTCTCCGCGCCCACACAGAGAACGTTTTGCAAACTTATTGACAACCCAATGCCGGCTTCGTTTGCCTTTACATACTTTCCATGGTCACAGGTTTTTCAGCTGTTTTTCAATTGTTGGCGCACCCAAGTGAAATAAACGCTCTTTATTACTACCATATCAGGGATAAAATCATGGAACGCTCTTTTCTATGTCACTCAACTTTTGCTTTGTCAGGTGACAATGGTGGTCATGATTACATGGTCGGTCGAGAACACACTTAACGTGGAGATATATACCCGATGCTGAACAACACGTGGTCTTGGTCGATTTTCTTGTGTAGCTAATTACCAACAGAGTGACTCTTCGCGACTAACGTGTAAGGAAAGAGACATATTACCATTCGGATGTCACACACGTGGTGTCCCGTTGATACCCATGAAGCACGTGGGTGGGGTAGCTCCGAAACAATGCTCGTTAATGGTTTTCGAGGTAGTGGGGCCGAATAATAGTTTGGTGTCAGATTTTATGGGCCATTCTCCAAATTTTCAATTGAGTTATCCATCTACTTTAGCATTTTAATTTTCAATTGAAGATGTTCATTGTATGACAGACTATACCTTGATGATCACAGCTTATTATATATTGATGAAATACATATAAGTTGAACATACAAATAGAAAATTGAGAGAGATCTCCTGTTATCTGCAATGTGTCTGGTTTTATGCTGGACCGGATAAAGAATGAAGACGACTCTGCTTCATTCGGTAAGCTCCAAGTTTTCAATATAGTTATCCATCTGTCTTTGCATTTTAATGTTTTCAAATACATATATAATAATGTAGTGTATTAATACAAACACCGATCGAAAACAACCATGTCCTTGAACACATAGTCTAAATTGATATCTTAAACGTAACACGTGGTCATAAAATGGACAAGCACCTGTTTCATATTTCTTTTCAGGCAGCCATACGCCATCTTGAATAAAAAAAAACCCCCAAAGTGGATTTTAGCGGATTTTTATGTCCACCAGGGGATTAATCTGCATCGGAAGACACCAAATTTGGCTTCCTAAATTTTTTTTCCGGGTTCAACCCTTCAACATAGACTAAAAATAAATGTTCTGTGGAAATAGTACTCACAGGAAGTTTATTTCTGATAAGAATATCTGTTTCGAGATTTGTTGATTTTCTCTTCCTGCCACTATTTGGTCTCCTGAATTTGTCCCTCATCCTTTGCACGTCGTCCTCATTGGTCATATTTACTCTGGATTTCTTGAGTTTATTTTCCAAACAGGAAACCAGTGCGGACTGCAATAGAGCCAGAATTGTATAAAGTTTGTATGACACTCTGAACACATATCTCTCTAAACAATGTATACTGTGAATACATAGGGGTTGGAACCTCAACTAATGACTGAGTTGGCTTTAAATAATTCCATTTTAAAATCAAGGTTCATCAGTTTACCAAAACATTGTCACTATTTCTCGACAAAACAATAGTACACCAATCCTGCGCATTACGGAATATGTGGTGATATGCAGAAGCATGTCCACTTAAATATTGCAGTGGCAAACGTGTCCAAAGCGTTAAAGAAATTTGGCCCGTTCAGATGCAAAATACAGTTCCTTTGAAAATAGTGGTCAATTTTTAGGGACCTCAACCAGCCTGCCCTTCTCCAACTTTCGACCCCCGATCATTGACGAAACTGTGAGTTCCGGCGCATAACGGAATATGTGATATGCAGAGGCATGTCCACTTTAAAATTGCAATGGCAAAAGTGTCCAAAGCGTTAAAGAAATTTGGCCCATGCAGATGCAAAATACAGTTGCTTTCGAAAATAGTGGTCATTTTCAGGGACCTCAACCAGCCTGCCCTACCCCAACTCTCCAACTTTCGACCCCCGACCATTGGCGAAACTGTGAGTTCCGGCGCATGACGGGATATGTGGTGACATGCAGAAACATGACCACTTTAAAATTGCAATGGCAAAAGTGTCCAGAAGCGTTAAAGAAATTTGGCCCGTGCAGATGCAAAATACAGTTGCTTTCCAAAATAGTGGTCATTTTCAGGGACCTCAACCAGCCTGCCCTACCTCAACTTTCCAACTTTCGACCCCCGATCATTGGCGAAACTGTGAGTTCCGGCGCATGACGGAATATGTGGTGAAATGCGGAAGCATGTCCACTTTAAAATTGCAATGGCAAAAGTGTCTAAAGCGTTAAATAAATTTGGCCCGTGCAGATGCAAAATACAGTTGCTTTCGAAAATAGTGGTCATTTTCAGGGACCTCAACCAGCCTGCCCTACCCGATCTCTCCAACTTTCGACCCCCGACCATTGGCGAAACTGTGAGTTCCGGCGCATTGCGGAATATCTGGTGATATGCAGAAGCATGTCCACTTAAAAATTGCAATGGCAAACGTGTCCAAAGCGTTAAAGAAATTTGGCCTGTTCAGATGCAAAATACAGTTCCTTTGAAAATAGTGGTCATTTTCAGTGACCTCAACCAGCCTGCCCTTCTCCAACTTTCGACCACCGATCATTGACGAAACTGTGAGTTCCGGCGCATGACGGAATATGTGATGATATGCAGAGGCATGTCAACTTTAAAATTGCAATGGCAAAAGTGTCCAAAGCATTAAAGAAATTTGGCCCGTGCAGATGCAAAATACAGTTGCTTTCGAAAATAGTGGTCATTTTCAAAGACAACAACCAGCCTGTCCTGTCCCAACTATCCAACTTTCGACCCCCGATCATTGGCGAAACTGAGTTCCGGCGCATGACGCAAAATTGCAATGGCAAAAGTGTCCAAAGCGTTAAAGAAATTTGGCTCGTGCAGATGCAAAATACAGTTGCTTTCCAAAATAGTGGTCATTTTCAGGGACCTCAACCAGCCTGCCCTATCCCAGCTCTCCAACTTTCGACCCCCGATCATTGCCGAAACTGAGTTCCGGCGCATTACGGAATATGTGGTGATATTCAGAAGCATGTCCACTTTAAAATTGCAATGGCAAAAGTGTCCAACAGGTCGGGCAAAGATGCAAAATTGGCTTACTAGCGAAATCGGGCTCAGTAAGCCAGTTCGATCTCTCGTTTTAATGTGTTTTGACAACGCACACCTGACTTTGCCAGGTGCCGCGACAATGCGCAATTCAGTTTTCAACCCATCATTTACGACGCATTAGAGCGCTTTAAAAACCACCATTGTCTCACCTACTCGCAACGGCGGTAATCATTTTAATTGGTGTTACTTATTGTCTGTTTGCTTTAATTTTAATGACTGTTTCATAGCCTTGTTTCTTTTCGACGAGTTCTTGGTCCGGAAATGATAAATTGTGACAGCAGCTGAAAATTTTCACAAGGAAACGCTTATGATTGGCTGTATATATATCTGGCGAGATGCTTGAACCACCTTTATGATTAGTACTCTTTTTAAAATCTACGGAAGACTGCATCAGTTTTGCGGCACAAATACATTGCCGCCGTCATTTTACCACTCTCGTAGCCGGTTTTCCCAACCGCTCTCGGTGCAAAAAACATGTATCGAGTTATCTTTCTTAATGACAAAGCGCCATAGAGAGTTACTCTGTGCAAATCGCGGTACCGAAGAGTGCCAATCGAGAGTGCGCTGTGTGAAGGTTGACTGATCGGTGTACATTAAAGTGAACTACCGCGATGCTCTTTTTATAGACTTGCATTGCTAGGTATATTATAACGAACACGAGCATATCACGTAAAAGCAGTAAACAACCACGATAAACGTGCACTGTCAGTTATATCACACACTAAAATGACGTAGGAAATTATGGTTTCGCTAGGATACAAACACATTAAAGTGTCTCATATGTTGAGAACAGATGTCATATATAGCGTGTACCTACCTATGCAAGGTGCTGTGAATACGTGGACGTCGAAATTTCAAATGAACGTACAATGGGCCCGGTCCACGTGAAGTAGCCCCGCTGAATCAGCCAACCGGAGCATCACGTGTGTATATGTGAGTTGTTTGTTGAGATTATCAACCAATAGCCATTACCCACATACAACTGCCACATTATCTCACAAGCAACAGGATTTCCCATTGGCCCCAATAAAACATGATAATCACAGGTAGACGTGTATTTAAGCACATATTGAGGGCACAAATGTTGTCAGACATATATTTCCGAAATGGAGAAGGATAGCAAAATTCGCTGTGGTTGCAGCTTGCATAACTCTATCGCCGGTGACAAACCGTTCACATTCAAGAAAGTTGGCAGTAAGAAGATAAATAAGAGAATATTGGACACACTTTACGAAAAGAATCTGATGTCAAGATACGTCTAACATTTTATCTATATAAGCCCAGTTCCACTGAAATGGCCAGTGTCGCCCCTACCGTTCAGTTGGGTACCCAGCTGTTTGAATTTTCAGTTGAGTACCCATCTGACGCAAAACGTTATTTAAACACATATGATGGACTTGTTCGGGTGTGCGAAATTAAACAGTTAGTACTAGGGTGCATGCCAACATCTGTAATGTAGCATTCTACTTTCATCGCCGGAAATTGTTAATAACTCGACCATACCACTCCATGGAAAACATCTTCTGATCTACCGTAATGCCCAACGTAATTGACCACTTAACCACAGCAAAACTATGGGTAAATTTTCATGATTTAGTCGGAAATGTGGCTTGTTGACATTGATCGAAAAGCTCTCGAACGCCAAATTGTAAATATTTACATCTCTATTCGGGACGCAACTATCGGCGATAATGTAAAAGAAATGATTTCACCACTGAGAGTCAGTGCTTGTAATTAATATATAAGAATGGGGGTGTGTATCTCTAAATAAATTTGTTTTAAATATTTTGCAATATATGTTTTCAATGTTAAACACACTGGATATGTTCATATTATCCAAATACCACGACAATGATAACTTTATAAAAAATATCTGTCCTTTTGCGTGATAGCATCAGTTTGCATTACCAGCATCATATATTAAGTCAACGGGACCAACCAGCATCACAGTATATTAGCAGGACCACTTGGCCAGTGGTGACTATGTCCTGTTGTTTCTAATAAGGTGTTTTAAAAATTACAGTGGTTGGAACAAGAACTTGATTGTAAAGTTTCCCAAAGCCGAAAGCTTGTGCTCATGGCAAAAGTACTTTAATGCTTTTATTTCCTTGTTTTCAAGCCCAACTAAGCCGATACTGTAACCATGCACCCAGTACTTGCATGCTTTTACTTTACACCCTACCCAGCGACAAAGCTCGTCGCATGGTAAGGTGTATATACGGCCGCAGACGCGGCGTATATTCTTGCCGGACGCAATTTCGCCCGTGTTGGTGCCTGACGAAACTCTTCTTTTTGGGGGAGCCGACGTTGATGGCAGATCTACTGGCCCTGTTGTTGTTGCTGCTGCTGTTGTTGTTGTTGATGGTGGTGGTGGTGGTGATGGCACTGCTGATGACACGCCCTTTGGTTTATTTTTAACCACACCCTTCAATTGAAATTGTGATGTATGTTTCTAGGTGAATTGACACATAATTTTGTGACGTTCAAGTTAAAACTTATGACTATTGCAATAGTTGGTCTGAAACACTAAGTACATGTTTTTGGGTGTATCATGATACACTCAAAACGATATATTTAGTGTTTCAGACCAACTTTACTATAACAATTTGGATCTTTAGTTGGATCCCAATATATGTCGTAACAAAACGTTTAGGCAATATAGTTCCTTATAAACTGATTCGCACCCCTCGACCAATGAAATTGCTTGAATTGCTGAACAATAATCCTTGTATGAATCTGTATTTCTGCGGACCGAAAATATTAATCTGAACAATGGTGTCATTGGAAAACGATCAACGCTCAGGAATTAAACGCTTGTAAACTTGGGGTAGGTGTGAAATCACACCGCGAATATATTGTAAGTGATCACGTGGCGTTGGGATTGGATTGTGAACTCGCTCCAGTGTACAGTGATTTCCAAATGTTTGGCGGGGGGGGGGGGGTGGTCAGTAAAACGAAAATCTTAGAATCTTCAAATATATAGTATTCAAGATGTGATTCGGAATATAGTACAACACAATAATAATCCACAATGCGTTATTGTACATGTCAATTCACAGATCTTAGAACATCACGCACATTAGTTCATCCACTCAGTTTAACCTGTGTCACTTTACCCTTCCATGTGTACACAAATTCGTCAATGCAGTCCGGAATTTCCACACTCAGTCGTTTGCCGGTTTGACTAACCGTCAAATTATGTCCACCCACACAACACAAAGATGTCTCCTTCTGAATCAAAAGGGTGGGTTCCTCTGCCTTTACCGAACTTTCGGCAGTAACTTTTGTAGGTGGGGGCGCAAGCGCAGCACTTACTTCTAGCTTTCGCTTCACGCTGACCCGTTTGTAGACGTCCACTGCATTCGAACGATGTCCACTGATCGATTGCACAGTTTTGTCATCAAAACCTTGGTCATATAAGGTAGTGACACAAGTAACTTTTCCTGAATGATTTGTGATATTTCTCCCTTCCATACTTATTCCAGAAGAAATAAAAAGAGTTTTCATCATTTTGGATAATGTGTTTTTACCAACCGGTTGCTGTCCAAAACGTGGTTTATTGTCCTCTGATAGTTTCACAAGTGGCTTCCTATAGAATGGTCCATTTTCAGGAATCGAAGATAAATACAATGACATTAACTTTACAAAACATCTGGGGTTTTCTTTCAACTCAAAATGTTCAATCTGTTTTGGTTTCACGCCACGCTGGTTCAAACCACCTTGAACATTTTTGGAACTTCGGCCCTGGAACATTATTGTATTCAGTTCAACTTCTGTGTCAAAGACAACTTTGAATTGTGATGAATCTAAATCACGGTGCTCATCCATAGCTCTCATTCCGAAACACTTGCAGTTATAAAAAAACACTGCATTAAACAGTCCCTGTGCGCTATCCAAGCTAAACGTTCCGGTATCCCAAAATGCAAGTTCGTCCTTGGGTAAAATGGGATCAGCATGTTTCTGGGACACACCTACACCCTCGGCCGTCAACTTCTTCATTCGACAATCAATCGATTTTCTAAAGTTTACAAATGTTGTATCAGTCTTTGAAAACATACTTGTCTCCACGTGACCAACGTTCCGCAGTTCCCGCTGAATGCTGGAGGCAATATTCATGAGGGTAGATGACGGGTAATCACTTCCATCTTTTCTACGAATTTCAGTGATGAATCTTTCTAACCAAAAATCCATAACGGGTAACGGAATTTCAGATGTTATTTCCAGAGGCACCAGCGAATTCGCCTCTATCATTGTTGTCTCCAGTGAATTTATATGCTCAGCCCACTCTCGCCAAACGTTTAATCCCCATGACGTTGAGTATCTAATGTTTCGTGGGACACATTGGCGGTAACGGTTTTGGAGTTCATCGCCATCAACTGGTGCCGCAAATCTGCTATTTGCGATGGTCGGACTTCCATATGAAGCCATATCAACTGTCGTTAAATCCAAATCGTCCCAATGATTTTCAAGTGAAAAATCGCCAGTTGATAAATCCATTTGAAATAGTCGTGTTATACCAGTAATCAAACTAAGAAATGATATTGTGAGCGGACTGAAGCGTGATATACTAATATAAGGTGGCAAATTCATTGGGTCAATAGAATGAGTTTCTTTCAAATTGAGTACTCACGGTCGAGTATATAGTGAATATGTCGGTGCTAAATTAACTCTGCTCACATGTGATTGATCTGATAGGTTATCATACGTAATTGATATTTTCAATGACAATCTGTTCCTCGGGGTGCGAGTCAGTTCATAAATATGTTATTACCCGCTTGGGTGTCTGTACAAGGAATATAGACCAAGGCAGCTCCGCTGCCTTGGTCTATATTCCTTGTACAGACACCCAAGCGGGTAATAACCTATACATATAAAACTTTCTTTTTCCATAAGGATGTTTCATTAGAAGCAATGTCATTTAATTAGCGGTACAACACGTATTATCATGTATATTTTAAAGGCACGTGATGCCTTAGTTGTCGAAAATATTCATATTTGTTCCAATCACCGTAAACAGAAAAAACATTTAAACGCATACAGTTTCGTTCATATATACCATGACCATCGCGTAAACAGCATGTTATCATAAAGACCTACTATATTTTACATAAGCAAGAGCCTGATTGTGTTACAGAAGACAGCACAATGCTACTGGCTAATCATACACAAATGGCATAAACGCTCTTTATTAGTTCCATATCAGGAATTCACCCACAAAGAACGCTCTTTATGTTTACCATCATAATATAAACAAACACCAGAAAAGTTACTTTTTATGCTTTTGTTTACATAACAATGGTCAAACATATGACAATAGCATACTGTTTATGCGATATTTCTTATTTGTATACGGACAAAGTCTGTCTACATTTTGATGTTCTTTCTGTTTGTGGCAGTTTTTGACGGGTGGAAATATTTTCACAGGATACCCACCGCCAAGGCCAACCGTACCTTTAACATACAATTTTATAATGTTAAAAAAATATGTCCAGCTATAATGTCACATAACATAACGTTGTTTATGGTTGATTAAGTGAAACGTCACCATTAGCATTAATGGACAAGGTTATGGTTTATGTTGTATGTGAAGTCGTTCATTCCTGCTTTAAATCTTTAAATTCAAAATATAAATTCACAATGGTTCAAAAAACAAATTATTATGGTATACCTTGTGATCTTTGCTGGGCGGTAATCAACAGCTATATACTGTTTACATAAAATTTCTTATAAATTTAAAGATACGGTGGCGTTCGTTGTGGATATTACTGTTAAAATAGTCACTTCCGTTAAAGCCGCCATAAACAGAAAGAATATTGAAATATAGCAGGAGTGTGTTCTTGTACTAAACCCAAATATTTGCATAAATAGTAGGTTATTGTCAAGTTCGTACGCTTTGCTATGTAAACAAAAGCCAAAAACATTTACAGAACATGGATTTTGTTTACATAACAAAGCATACATAAATGATAATAACATATTGTTTATACTATATTTATTATAGGTATAAAATCACATATGTCCATATTTTAATATTCTTTCTGTTTATGTCAGTTTTAAAGGGTGACTATTTTAACAGCATACCCACCAGGAAGACAATCCGTGTCTTTAATTATTTGTTGACAAATCCTCTAATTAATTTCATTTTATTTATTCTTAATACACATCATTCTGTTGGGCGCATTACAAAAAATGTATGCCATAATTGTATTAAATTGGATTGGACATTTAACATTATTGGATATGTTGTGGACAATCATTCAAGCATTTAATTAATATATCGAACTTTATGAATGATGAAATAAAACTTCGGTGACGAAAAACATCTCCTTTCTCCTTTCGTATTCCACGTCAACGAACACATTAGCCCCCGTGGCAACACTCAGTTCCCATGCTTATTTTTGATATACAAAATGAATAAACACTATTATTAAAAATAGCTTAACTCTTTCACTGCCAAACGCGCATAATTGCGAACGTCGGAGACGCTGCCAATCGCGCATTTTTGCGAATTTGGTATGTAGTCTACACTGTAAATAAAAGTGTTCAAATTTGAACGCCAAAAATGCAACAGATAATGAACAATGTTCAGTGTTCAATTTAGAACAGATGTGTTCAATTACTCTGAACGGTACTCTGTGTTCAGATTTGAACGCATGTGTTCAATGAATTGAATAGATGTGTTCAATTTATGAATGCATATAAGTGTTCAGTTTTGAACACATCATGTTCAGATTTTGAACATGAGTGTTCGAAATATGTGAACGCTTGATGTGTTCCGAACACTGCAACAGCTTTTGAACACTTATATGTGTTCAAACAACTAAATCTGAACACACGTGTTCACAAAAGAACTAAATTTAAATACTAGCATTCTTCATATACACGAACACAAGGCTTCGCAAACGCGATATCAAATTCAATATAAAATGGGTAAGAAATTGTGAACAGTCTGTAGTCACACTTTAACAGTCTTAGTGCCATTCTTCTCCTGTGTACATCTAATACAAATTAACTGGCCCAATACTTTTGTGGTTATTAATGTATGATTACTATCACTAATAATTTAAATATAATGCCACTGTTCCATACAGAAGCATGTATATTTTATGAAATTCTGATATAATTGTTGGGGAATAAGGTCATTCAACCTAATTAAAATGTGAGTATTATATAGGTAAATAACATTTAATAAGACTGATAAACTGATGAATCAATGGCACAACAGTCTATACGTTTACTTGAATAATCCGTATCCAAAAACACCCATGCCGTGTTGGTCAGCATTTGCAACAGTATTAATTTCGCACGAAATCCAGTTGGCCGAATGAACAACCTGAACATCTGGAATATCCTTCAACCACTGAATTAATAACAAACTGTCAACCTTACATCTCGTACAGTGCATCACAGTTACCATGTTTAAGGTAAGGCTAGACGTGAGGTTTTTCATCTTAGGTCCAATTCTTTGAACTATCGGAACTAGTCACACACATTAGTCCACAAATCTTTTAACATTGAATGTGCGATGTATTTCTGCGCGGGTTCCTGTTGAACTTTCTCGATTTTTGGCACCATCTGACACCATGCAGTAATGGCTTAACAGTCACTAGAATTTGTTGACGGTGCTAGCTAATAGCAATGGACACATAATTTCTGGTAGTTCAGCTACACCCAACGTGAGTAGTTTGTAACATCCGTATATGTTGTGCCCAAAGTTTCCGCAGATTTTCGATCGATGCTCTATATGCAGCTCCTGAAAGACAGAATAATTTAATATATTAGAATATTAGTTTTCCAATTCTGGATGCTATTAAGATGCGATCTTACCACCCAGCACTTTTTTTCAGAGTTTCCCGGCTTTACAATCATATTATGATATCCTGATATTAATACCGTACCAATTCAAAGACACCAGTCAACACCGCTTCCGAAATTATAAAACATTATTTCTTTCAGTGTTTGGCCACACGCTAACATCATCAATTAAAACGGTGGAACAGCACACGTTAACTAGTTTAGAAAATGTATTGGGTTATTTAGCAATGATCCATGTACGCATAACCGGCACATCAATATATTTTTATTGGAGATCTACTAATATAATCAAATTTAATATATTTGTGACACCAAATATTCCCCAATGACCTCAAGTGTTTTTGTTTTGTTTTTGCGAGAACATTAACTGTGAGAATGCTTATGACAAAGTTCACAGAAGTTTTAAACAGTACCTGCATGAATGAGACAATCACTTATTATAAAAATAAATCGACCGATATCAGCATATTCCCCACTAATATCTGGACGGAATATCAAACAAAAATATTAGAACAATTTCAACCACAATTGGGTGCGAAATGTCCAACTAATGTCCTCAACTGAATTGTCAAAATTTTAACTTTGCATGTTTTTAGATAAATATATACATAAACACATATGCTGATAATCATGATGATGATGATACACTGGATTAAATATACCGGTACTTACCATGCGGAAAGCAGGCTGTGTTGATAAACTTGACCTTGTCTCTTGGCAGTAAAGACCCTAAAAATACCAACTATGTTTCGAACCTTTAATCTAACGACAAAGAATGGCGCAACTGACTTGATTTCATTAATGTGAATTATCCATCCATATACATTAAACTACACAGATATTCAAACCGAAATTAATTAATGCCAGTTGCGTGGAACGATATCATGTTTCAAAAGACGACGCTACATGCTATTTTGTTAAGAGAACCCAATGCAGACAGTCCAGTGGGATTGCATGCCATTAGCTAAGCGTGAATGATTAATGACCATGCCCGTGGTCTCACCTTGAACACATATGTTCAAGAGAAGCGAACATGGGCTGAACGGCAGTGTTCAATACTGAAATTAGTGTAAAACAAAATAGCGTGGGGTCGTATTATATCGTGATTTTCTACACAAGTGATGAACCGGCAACATAAAAATATCGGTAACGATCAATATATGAACACTATATATATTCACGGATATGTGATACGGATTTGACAGAATGGGACAATTTCCATTTGGGGAGGGTGTAATTTTATATATGGGATTTGCAATTTACAACTACCCTGCCCCTTCTCCCGTGTCGCCACTACGTCCCTGATATGTTTTCTACCGATCTGGAAAATGCTCAAAACAAAACAAAACTCATCGTGCAGCGAAATAGACCAGCGCATCCGCATTTAGTTTCACAATTGTTCAAAAATAGAAGTCACAAGACATCATTTTCATAAACGAGTATTCATTAATCCCGTAAGCATATGCGATATATATATGAAGTAACTAAGTATACTAAAACAAGCGGATCGACGTCCATGCAGGTTTGAACACTACCGTTAATAAATGAGTTTTCTGAACATATACGTTCATAATTGAACACTTACTGTTCAGTAACTGAACATATCCGGGGCTGAACGCGTTCAAATCTGAACACTCTTATTTGCAGTGTACTGTATGGGATATAACTCTATTCTCTCCGGCATGTTTGACTGTGTACAATGTATCTATCTGTAGTACTATTGCGCGCGAACAATTTAAAGCGACAACGTCATCAAGGTAATGGTATTTCTGACGTTATGGGAGTACAGTCAGAGCCGGAATATTGCGTCATTGTTGTTAGCACGTGGTTATCAGTCGAAAATGGCCGCTCGCAAAAGATTCAGGACTGAAGAAGTTATTGCGCGTATTTTTCGTGATTCTGATAGTGATGATTTGAGTGAACATGAAACGGATGAAGAAGATTCAATTGACACACCCTTTTCTGCCGAATCCACAGACACAGGCAACGACCGTGGCAGTGATGTTGACGTAACTGACGACACGCCCACACAAGATTGTCGTTCTGAAATCAAATGGGTGAGATATCCTGAGGTGGATCCCTTTGACAATTGCTGGCTTGCCCAACATCGCGGACGCCCGAGTGTTCTAGTAGAAACATTTGATTTTAACCCTATTGATTTCTTCAAGTTGTGTTTCCCTGACACGGCTATTGAGCTCATGTGCACTGAAACTAACCGTTATGCCGACCAATATTTTGACACTCCCGTTGAGCTGGGGCCCTATTCACGATTTTGGAAGTGGAAAGACACCACTGTGGAGGAAATATCAGCTAAAATAGCAATTGAAATTAGCATGGGGCTGTGCGCTAAGCCAACAATATCAGAATACTGGAACCAGTTTTGGCTAACTAAGACGTCTGTATCCAGTTTGATGAGCAGAAATAGGTACCAGTTGTTACAGACGTTTTTACACTTCGTTGACAACGCTGACCGAATAGAACGGGGACAGCCAGGATACAACGCGATATTTAAAATTCAGAAGTTGTTTGATATCGCTACACCGTTATATGAACGGGTTTTCTCTCCCGGGCGGTGTCTCTCTATCGATGAGTCGATGACCAAGTTCAAAGGTCGAGTTTTCTTCAGGCAATACATGCCTAAAAAAACCCGTGAAATGGGGATTGAAGAGTTTCGTTCTTTGTGATTCGCGAACGGGATATGCCTTGAGGCAGGTCGTGTACACAGGTAAAAGTGCATTTGAAATCGACAAAAACTCTCAATTTACTTTCACGGAACAAATAGTCATCCAACTTCTATCAGGATATGAACACAAAGGTCACATTGTATATATGGATAACTTTTACTCCAGTCCAAATTTGTTCCGCGAACTAGAAAGACGAGGTATCGGTGCCTGTGGGACAGTGAAAGCAAATATATAGGAAGAATATGCCGACGGACCTAAAACCAAGAAACTTGCCCCTTAGCAAGGGAGATGATCCCGTGTTCTACCGAAGTGACAACTTGGTTGCCTGCGCATGGCATGACACCAAGCGGGTATCGTTCATTAGCACTGTTGATACTAACAATACAATAGATAAACATATTCGCAGTCGTAATGCGCCAACTGGAAAAAGACTGGTGGAAAAATCAGTCATGGCGGATTTATATAATGCAAATATGGCTGGGGTCGATCTATATGATCAATGCAAGAAGAGTTACGCATATCCCCATAAATCACAGAAATGGTACCAGCCCTTGTATCACGGAATATTGGAAACGGCCCTTGTAAATGGCTACATCATGTATAAACAAACGAGAGATGAAGATGAAAGAGCACCGACACCAATCGAATTTCGAAAATCCATAATTTCAAGTTTGCTGGAAAATTATAATCCCGATACAGTTCAGAAATGTATAGGCAGTCACTCTGAGGATACACCTGGACGTCTAGTAGAGAGACACTTCGTCAAGCGTTACGAAAACAAAAGATACAGACCTGACTGCAAATTGTGTGGATCGCTGATACCGAGGGTTCGCCGACAGACTAGCTTCTTCTGCCAAGACTGTGATACGCCATTGTGCGTTGTCCCTTGTTTTGAACTTTTCCATAGCATGAAGGATTTCCGAAGGGCACGCGAGCAATATGACCTTCAATAACCTATTCGTACATATATTCAGTGCTTGTACCAAGGCTGTGCATACTTGAATACTGATAAGCGTCTTTGCATCTGTGTTCGACACGCGGGGAAATGCTATTCCCCATTTGCCAAAACTTTCCTTTCCAGAATGAATTATTTTCAAATTATGTTTTCTTATATTTGCCAAAACTTTCCTTTCAAGAATGAATTATTTTCAAATTATGTTTTCTTATAATACACCTTTACTAGTTTTGAACAACCCTTGTCTATTGTATCGTTTTCCAGTGGTGATAACAGGCAACTAAATTAATTATGCTGGTGAGTTGACAATGCGTACGCCCGCGTGACCCATATAATTCACATAAATCATCGTAAAACCCAATTTTCCTGAAATTCAAGATGGCCGCCAAGATCACGTGACTTATAAGGGGCGGAGCAGTGTCATATGTCCCCCTGCATGTATATATACATGTGGGTATGGTTATATATATATATCTATATTTGGAATTGTACCAGGGAATATTCAAGCAATAAAAGCATGAACTCAACAAAGTGCGCCATTCTATCCCATTTTGCTACAAATAGGTGGCAACTTGCATAAATCCTAGATGGACGCCAAGGTCACGTGACCTATTTTATGTCCAAAGTGTGTTCATATAGGTTACTCCCGTGTACCTTACTGTTGAACATCGTATACTTGGGTTGAAAATTAGAAAACAAACAACACACCCATGCATACCCACACAAACTGTACATATACCGGCAAATAGCCACTAATCCAAGATGGCCGCCAATGTCACGTGACCTTGGTGGGCGTGTCCACGGCGGCATTCGACAGGGTATACCTATGTCTATATACATGTGAAGTTTCAACTAATTATATTAGAAACTGCTTGAGATATAATGTATTACCCATATATACCTGAAATACATGGATATATGTACAGGATGCGTGGCACTGGGGGTACGTCTGTGGTGGCGGGTGGCAGCGAAAGAGTTAATTGAATGAATGCATGTTGCAACTTCACTTTTCTTTCCATCTGGATAATTTTCCTGCCCGGAACAACAAGGGATATAACTCGACTTCTATTAACACATGTACGGAGTAAGATTATCGACATAACATAATTCTCTCTTTGTTTAGCGCATCTTATTACCTGGTACATTCTCGCATGGAGCAATGACGTCATACATTAAAGTTGCGATTTGTTTTAACTATTATCAAATTCAACAGGCTGCTTGATGACAATTTCTTCCATAGTCTACGAATTACGTATTTTGTTAAATTGTAGATACGATGCAACATGGAAACTATGTTTGGCCAGTCGGCAACTCTCCAATATCAGGGCGAAGAGAAGCACCAGGCTCGAAACATTGACCTGTCCAAAGAAATAAATGGCTGTAGGAAACTGTTGAGGGGCTCCTCATTTATCTATAGCAATATCGACAGGGTTTCTGCAGTTTCCTTTTCCTGTATATATATATAATCATATCCCAATCGATCCTATACCAAAAACGAGCAATTGGGAATTGATGTTATAACTATACACTACATGAATGATGGATGTACAATATATTGCAAAAGGCATGTGTAATTGGATACAACACTATTATATTTCAATAATTAGTTGTAATGATGTGTCAATAACTGTGTGATTCAAACGGTACATAATTGCTGTTGCTGCGACACAAGACTATTCAACCTCAGGTATGTGTCATTACACATTTGCATGCATTCAATTATATAGATTATGATTTGCATTGGCCAATGTATGTCAAATGTATACAAGGGCGATAAAATATGTCTCACCTTTTTCAAAACCGTGTTACTCCGCTTTCGAAATAATTGTGCTCTCTTGACGTTGTCTGCTTCGAAGCTTGGCTTTCTCACCCCCCGTGCATGTGTTTTCGACCTGCATGGTTGCCCTTTTAAATTTTCCCCCGGATTTGTACCTTTTTTTCTCTCTCTTAACTTCCATTGATGCGGTTGGGCCGAATCTTCCTCGCTGTTCCCAGATTGGGTTTCAGAATCTGAAGACTGGAAGAATATGTAGGCTTATAGCCAATTGCTATTTTCAGACCAAACATTCCAATTCAGTAGAGTAATTTCTATTATTAAAATCATTAATTTTATTTCAATGTTGTGTTTACAATTATTGCCAAACTGCTTTATCTATTAAAATACACTTTCATTGCAGTAAACGTAGAGTTTGCGAGCACAGAATATGATACTTTGGCGTCGATTGCGAAGTAACTAGTCAAAGTTCACCTATAAGTGTATGCAGGTCGCAGGATTGCCGGTGTAACGATATAAGCTGTGTGAGTACATTGTAGCATAGCTACACGCACTCTCTTTGGTTATTATGCATTACGTATTATTGTATTTCTCATGTTTTAACATTGATTCGTTCCATACTTTTCTTTATATCATTCATCGGTACATTCGCGGCTTTCCGTACATTTGTAAAAGTTCGTCCACTTCATTCGCGTCAAAACATACATTAGTCCGTAAATATCATAAATTAAATCACTTCTATGTTTGTATCATCTCATAACCCATCCGTGCTATTTTTAAATAACTCATTTCATGTAATTAATAGCACGATATCGCGATATTTATTCATTGTTTTCATCACTTCATTCACCTCATTTGTTTACATGTCAGCGAGCACTGTTGCACGATTGGCGGAGTCCTTCGTAGCCCCGCCCATCGCTGTCAACAGCGCTCGTCAAAATACCTTGTAGTTAGCAGTTGTAGGTAAGGTATGATTTGTGGGTAGCACTGCACGTTCACTTGTGGGTATTTTGTAGGTAGTTGTGGGTAGTAGTATTTAAGCCACTACTACCCACATTTGGGGATCAGTCAACCGGAAGTAATCTTTGAATAGACGTTGGTGACCGTGATACGGAATTACAATCTAAGGTGCTAGACTAGAGTAGAAAGGTGATGAATTACAGAGATTAATTAAATAAACAAGCCAAGACTCAAGTGAACGCCCAGTCTATCCAGAGGCATACCTCCAACAGATGCAATAACTACAATACTTATACCAATGGCCTATGAATATGATACTACAATTCGACATGTTATTGTTATCCAATAAATTGGAGCATTTCATTTTCATATCTAGTCACGTTGATTGATCACGCCCCGACAAGAACTCAAGACAAGTCCGGATCTAGTACCCAAGAATGGTCAATTAAGGCGCTCTATTAAATTTGTAACAGGTTGGGAACGTCATAAATCCGCTCGACCTATATCAATTATCAGTCTTAAATATCATTTAAGACCCCCTACCCTTCCACGTTACAACATTTATCTATCTATCTTTTATCTCTGAATAATTCGTACGACATTCGTTCAAAGTGGCATATTGTTATTAACAATTTAACTTGAATAAATGTAAGCCTACGTACCGATCTCATTTTCTTACTGCAATGCACGTCAATATGCGTTCTACAATATTATGACCAATCACTGTTACGAGTATCATTATATTAACCACTTCTTGGTCATGTGACAGGTTAATGAGTTCGGGACACGGGTAATCGTGATAACGAGCTCATTTCATGGTAAATCGTCACGCTTCCGAATTTGATCTTTGTTATTTTGTGATTGTCCGTGCGTGCTTCCATACTATTGTTCTCTTAACCATGAAAATAATGTGAATTTGCGAAATACTATCCTCCAATCAAATTTCTTGCAACCAAAAGCTTACCTTGACCTTTGTAAACAGCTTGTCTTCAAAAAATGCCGTGGCCGGCCATCACCAGAATTGCGCTACTAACTTCATCTAGGAAGAATATAGGAAGCTTAATTATCGGCTGTCATTAAACACCAATTAAAAGGATTACCGCCGTTGCGAGTAGGTGAGACAATGGTGGTTTTTAAAGCGCTCTAATGCGTCGTAAATGATGGGTTGAAAACTGAATTGCGCATTGTCGCGGCACCTGGCAAAGTCAGGTGTGCGTTTGTCAAAACACATTAAAACGAGAGATCGAACTGGCTTACTAAGCCCGATTTAGCTAGTAAGCCAATTTTGCATCTTTGCCCATCCTGTCTAAAGCGTTAAATAAATTTGGCCCGTGCAGTTGCAAAATACAGTTGCTTTCGAAAATAGTGGTCATTTCATGGACCTCAACAGCCTGCCCTACTTCAACTTTCCAACTTTCGACCCCCGATCATTGGCGAAACTGAGTTCCGGCGCATGACGGAATATGTGGTGAAATGCAGAAGCATGTCCACTTTAAAATTGCAATGGCAAAAGTGTCCAAAGCGTTAAATAAATTTGGCCCGTGGAGATGCAAAATACAGTTTCTTGTGAAACACGGTTAGTAATGCCGTGTCTACAATGATGCCTAGTAGTCCACTTTAAAATTGCAATGGCAAAAGTGTCCAAAGCGTTAAAGAAATTTGGCTCGTGCAAATGCAAAAAATACAGTTGCTTTCGAAAATAGTGGTCATTTTCAGGGACCTCAACCAGCCTGCCCTTCCCCACCTCTCCAACTTTCGACCCCCGATCATTGGCGAAACTGTGAGTTCCGGCGCACGACGGAATGTGGTGATATGCAGAAGCATGTTCACTTTAAAATCGCAATGGCAAAAGTGTCCAAAGCGTTAAAGAAATTTGGCCCGTGCAGATGCAAAATACAGTTGCTTTCGAAAATAGTGGTCATTTTCAAAGACCTCAACCTGCCTGCCCTGCCCCAACTATCGACTCCCGATCATTGGCGAAACTGAGTTCCGGCGCATGCCGCAATATCTGGTGATATGCAGAAGCATGTCCACTTTAAAATTGCAATGGCAAAAGTGTCCAAAGCGTTAAAGAAATTTGGCCCGTGCAGATGCAAAATACAGTTGCTTTCGAAAATAGTGGTCATTTTCAGGGACCTCAACCAGCCTGCCCTTCCCCACCTCTCCAACTTTCGACCCCCGATCATTGGCGAAACTGTGAGTTCCGGCGCACGACGGAATATGTGGTGAAATGCAGAAGCATGTTCACTTTAAAATCGAAATGGCAAAAGTGTCCAAAGCGTTAAATAAATTTGTCCCGTGCAGATGCAAAATACAGATGCTTTCGAAAATGGTCATTTTCAGGAACCTCAACCATCCTGCCCTACCCCATCTCTCCAACTTTCTAGCCTCTAGGCCACACACGACGTTGTCAATTTTTACGGGTGGAGGAAAGACCACGCAGAGGCTTAATTTCACCGGGAAATTGTTCCACTGCGTGTAGAAACCACCGACCCCCGGAAAGCAACTGACAAACTTGCCCAGATACACGAGCTATTTTGTATCAACTTGGGTGGGTTACAATTATTATTCACCTAGGCCTATAATATAATTGTATATTCTAATTGTATATCTACATATCAAGTACTTGGAAGGAGTAAGTTTTCGAATAACGTAGTACATTATTATATAAATAAAAGACAAACAGTCACTATGCCAGACTATGGATATTTAGGTGTTGTGAGAGTAACAGATCATGGGTTGATAGAAAGCAAATATTTCACTGATTGGCTTGATGCACTGATGAACAGCGTGATGACATATATGTTCTACCCATTGATGTTTTGAGACAGTTGCTTGCTCTTTTTCCATGCACACAATAATCTTGACTTTAGTCACATCAAGACAAGTTTATTTATTTCAGTTATACATTTCTTGAGGCTTCTTTCTGAAGGTTTTCGTGAAGGATTTTTAACCCCATCACCCCCATATGCCGTACATTTCTTATATGGCTTCTTTTAATTTGGAGGATGTATATAATAGGCTGATCAATACACACATTATTTATAAGCCGGCGTTGTATGTCTTGACATGCTTTCCATGGTCACAGGCTTTTTCAGCTGTTATTCAATTGTTGGCGCACCGAAGTGAAATAACGCTCTTTATTATTACCATATCCGGAATAGACTAACATGGAACGCTCTTTTTCTGCGTCATTCAAACTGTACGTTGTCGGGTAACAATGGCGATCTTGATTACATAGTCTGTAAAGAACACACTGAGCGTGGATGTATATACCTGATGCTGAACGGCAATTGGTCTATGGCGATTTTCTTTTGAATCTAATTACCAACAGAGTGACTTGTCGACTAAATGGTGTTGAAAGACATACTACCATTCGGATGTCACACGTGGTCGGATGCCAGTATTGGAGAATCCTGAACAGTCAAAACGACTGCTTTTGATTGTGTAGATCGTCTACCGTTTGGAACCTAAATTGTTTGTCGCCTCTCCGCCCCAAGAGAGTACATCTTCGCTCTGTTAGGTGATGTTTTCCCCCAATGGGATCATTCCTTCCCTTTGTGCAAAACGCAAGTGCCTGCATATAACATCATACCAAACAATTACTGGGTTACTGTTTGTTGTAGATGGTGATGTAAAAAATGGGCATACCCATACATTTCGTCTCTATACATATTTATTGATACCGACCCCCCCCCCCTGCAGTAAATATTTATGGACGGATATCATGCTTAATCATTTAGGGTTGATCTGGCTCATCTACTTAACTAACATCTTAATGATTAGATTACATGACACATACCAAAATGAGTGGAGTTCAATAAACCCTACATGCTGAAATATATGATTTCCAATTAAAATATATATTTACATCTACATTGGAGGTAGATGTACTAGTAGGGATATATTTTCACTGTGGGTTGAAAACTCATTTCCATTTATATGAAATGTATACTAAATCACCAAGTTCATATTCAAATGTATTTATATTAGCATCATAATATTGCTTAATTTTATATTAACATCATAATATTGCTTAATTTTGAACACGCAGCCTTCAAGTGCTCACACGCGATTTCGTGACAACCTTTATACTCTTACCAACGTTTGCAGATATTCGGCCGCATTTTTCCTATTCCGGTGTTTTGGAATTAAAATTAAAAAACGAGATCTGACGGGTGATTTACAGCACTGATGGGTGACTGCTGGAGGAACACGCATTAATTTTGCCAGCGCTATTTTTTATTGCTTTTCTTTCAGTGCCCGAAAGTATATACCTGATATTCATTTACTCACCCCTATCTTAAAATCTATTTACCCTATTTATTAGAGAGTAATTCTTATATGTGGCCTGTTTTAAAAACAGAACTTTATTTTAAGGGTGTAAAAAAAATCTCAATAAAACTTTATTGTCTAGAAAGTTTGAAATACGGTCTGTGAGATTAGCAGGAACACCTTTTTGTTATACTATCGTTGCGAGCCAACTGATGTAAGCAGATGCTAATCTTGGCAGGCAAAGATAAAAACTACTCTCTCAACACGTGAACACACTACTGCGAATTCGTGGCTGTTTTTATTGTGTCAGCTTCATCTTCTGACACGGTCGCGATCCGATTTTCAGCAGCATAACTAACTGTCCATGTGTCAAGTAGATGTCTGCTGTCCGTTGTCTGATGCCTAACATTTCGAAACATTCCAACATTCTAGATGTTGTAAAAGAAAAAAAAACTTATTCAATTTCTATAACTGGATACAACACTTAAATATACAACACAAGATTAATATATTAAAGGTAAACATAATGTTTGGGCCCGGATTTGAAACATGCGATTTAGTTCATGCTTTGTATTGTTATGGGGTATGTGGTGCTTTTTAATAAGCCCAATAAAGACATGGACTCGGGGGAAGTCCACCAGTTGAATCAGTTAAAGTTAGTTAACTGGAATTTTTGCTGTAGACTTTTTAAACACGTTGTTTCTACGAACGATCAGTGTCAACTGGTGTTTGAACACTCCAATCATTTACAAATCAATATTAGTTATTGATAATTGCCAAAGGCACAGGTAAAACAACCATTTTATATTCATATTTGTACATCGGCCCGGTACATTACTGGCTCCATCGTAGAACAGACTGGCTATTTGTTATGCCCATTTTAATTTATAAACTGATATCTTCTCTAGAAGTGTTTAAACATCTCTCAATTCGCAGTGCAATATTACCTTACCAACATGAGTCGTTTTGGTGTATAAAGTATATGTATATACCATACGTGTGTGGCTGCTCGTCAACGGTGGGTGGGCTTTCCCCACTCGCGTGTGCGCCCATGCTTCATCGCCGTCGGTACATGACTCATATCCAAGATTATCTGCGTCAAGAGTTATCATCTGCCGAGTTCCACTCAATCGACCTACTATCAGCTCTTGGACAGGAATCAACTAAAATTGCATATGTTCTTGAATTAGACTATACTTGTTCGTTATTAAGTATGGTCTGTGACAATTGGATACTTAAACAACAAATATCTCAATTAAAAACAATATCATTGCTACATTTTTATAACATATATGGAATTTTTGCACTTTTTCAAGAACAATGGTGGACGATTATCTTTAATAGTTTTCGCTCTGGAATCGGGGAAAAGTTTTCTTTTCTGTTATGGTGGTAATATTAGATAATGGGGAGTGAACCTTGTTTCTGACCGATATTATTTATTATATAATTATATAGTTTTTAATGGAGTACTTTTTATGACTTCAATCCGTCTTTCTCTGAGATTTGCCGTGTATTATCGACGTTAATTTCTACAGCATTGCTGACCTTTTCTTTGTGTATTTGTCGACTCGGTTACTGCCATTGATCTTCAGTGGGACTCGTTGCACGCATGTCAGAGTAGATGGCGCCTCGTTTTTCAGCATTAACAGCATATGCCGTGTACTATCGACTTTAATTTCTTCAGTAGTACTGAACTTTTATTTGTGTCTTTGTCGACTCGGTTATTGTTCTTCAGTAGTGGCTATCTTTGCGGGGTAAACCATATTGAAGCCGTGAAATAATAATGTACGGTTCATCCGCTCTACTTGCCCATTGGAAGAAGCGCGATGGCTGGATGTTCGAATCTTATGAATTCGGAGAATTTTTACACACCTCCTGAAAGAGTACACTTTCAAAATTTGTCCCTCGGTCCGACAATATTTCCAACGGGCACCCCAGTCTAGATAACACCTGGTTTATTAAGGCCGTTGTGGTAACGTCTGCAGTTTTGTGAGAAGACGGGTAAACACTCCACCCATTTAGTAAAATGATCTGTGACCATTACAATATAGTCGTTACCCCTCGGTGTATGGGGTAAAGGTCCCAAATAATCTATATGTATTCTTTCCATCGGGAACCCAGAATAATATGGAAGCAGTGAATGTTTACTTTTTTCTGCTTTGCTTCTGTTTGTTACATACCGGTCATGCCGCAATGAAAGTTTCAATATCTGACGATAAATTTGGCCAATAAAATCGGAATTTCTCTGTATCTGTGCTCGGCTCATCCTTACAAACTTCATGAATTGCCTTTATTAGTTGCCATGGACAGGTGAAATGTTTGCGTGTCAATTACCTTAAATTATCTGCCAACAGACGAAATTATTTGTAGTTATTTATGAGACTTACTGAAAATGCCACCATTGATTTGGAGACAAAATACAAGTATAAGAAAACCATTGTACAGCTAATTGGAAGAGCAAGAACACATTGCCATTGCTAAATATTCAGAAATCTGTATTTATTCTACATTTTTGTATTGAATATACCAAAACTTGGAAAAGAAGGAAAGTTATTCATGCCTATCCACAACATTCGAAACCCTGAACGGAGACCGAAAGTTATTCATGCCTATCCACAACATTCGAAACCCTGAACGGAGACCGAACACTTTCCCAATTTCGAAATAATAAAATAAACTTCCAAATCTAACCTCTCCCTTGAGAAATATCAGCAACTTCAATATCATCTGTGGCATTTTCCTGGTCTTCAGTCCTCACGTTCCCAAAATATCTCGCCATATCTGGCCTGGTTTAAATGCCGCTTTATTCTTTCCAAGATTACGCTTTGCAGCAGTTCAGAATAAATCAAGCTTCTTTCGTCGGATTCCAGGTCATTATGAACAATATAAGTATTGTTGTTCATTTCGGAATACATTTGGATGCTCCTGGTTATTTAATGTCAAAGACATAATATGCCTTAAAGGCAAGGTCCAATGCCTCTAACACAGATCACACGGCACAATCGTTTCGACGATTCTACGACCAATTCCACGATTGTGCGGCTTGACAACCACGGTGCTACGGCAGTTTAACGATTCTGCGACCAGGCTGATGCGATAAACACGAAAAAACAAACTAATTCCAGAAATACGAACAGGAATGTACCATATATTATATTTCTAATAGGTACGGCGATCTTCGATTCGATAATCTGTAAAAACTTCAGCACTGGACAGTTAGCACAACAATACATAATCTTTGACATAAATAGACCGGTTGTTTTGGTTTTTAAACACATCACTGTGTGAAATTCGTCTTTAGAGTTGAGAAAATATATATAACGTCCTATAAAATTGAGTGACGTCTTTGTGTGATTTTTCACAACTAATGTTCACCTCAGTTCTGCGATTGATGGCGCTGTGTCAATATTTGCGGGGGTATCATTGTACTCAATTGACAACGACGATTGTGCGACCAGGCTGACTTGATTTTCTCGATATATCAATACCCGTTACACTCAGAATGAACAAAATCAATAAAATAGCGGAATACATGCTGCTTAATATTGTTGTTCGAAAATAGACAGATGCAATCACGTGATCAGTTGAGGTAACTGATCGATTGCGTTTCACGCCCTCCCCTTTTGGTTCAGTAGCTGATTAGTGATGTTCAAGCCATTGCGTATTTGAGATCGTATGTTTTGATATTCATTCCCTATTAACCAAATATTGTCCCCCGATTTCCTTTGGCTGTGATATTCATAAGTTGATCCAAATTTACATTTTTGAACCAATATCCCCATCGGAAATGGGGGTATAGAACAACGTTGGAATAGCCACCGGAAATATTATTTCGCGGGAGTAAAATGTATGTAAACAATACGCCATGGGGAGAGTTTTGTCCACGATACAAGTCACCTATAGCCACATATTCCATAGCACAGCCAGAATTTTAATACTTCATATATAGTTGTACTCACTCTGCCATACCGCATTGGTCTCTTATTATCTTCTATTTTATGGTTCGCTCGACTTCTTGCCTATCTTCGCTTTCCACGGGGGGCCGATTCGCCCACTTCCAGTCGCCCCGTAGATGGTAAGCCGTCGATAGTTGATTGTAGCGGTGGCAAAATATATCGTGGATACCCCTCTCAATTAAATTCTAACACCACGAATTTATCAGGCGGTATAGATAAATGCATTTAGTGATAAAGCATCCGGACCAAATATAGCTTCATTAGGGTTACATTTTCATCCACTACTGTTTGCTGTCACTTGTGATTATTATTTACCCCCCCCCCCCCCAATTTACGTGTCACACTTTAAACAGCCACCGATCGCGAATTCACCCATAGCTGTATATATATAGTGCTTTCATTGATGAAGCACTTAGACCAATTGAGGAATAAGTTAACGTGGGGAAGTGGGGTGGATTCAATCAGATACAATTTATTTGACATACAGATTAAACAGCATACTTCATACTGCCAACATGAAATAGCTGAACTACAAACATCGCCGATAGGTCAACAGAGTGCAAGTATACATAACAGCATTCTGTACAGGTACAAACAACAGGTTTACATAAAATTGCAAAAAAGTGGTGACTGGTGTTGTCCGATCTATATATACCTCTGTACTACTGTGTAAACACCTCAACTTGATAAATAACAACGCATTAATTACTTTGTACCGGTACAAACATCAGGTTTACATAAAGTGGAAAAGTGGTGACTGGTGTTGTCCTATTTTGTATACTACTTATGATAGCCCATTCAGGCAAACGTTCTTGTCAACATTTCGGGGGGACTATTCAAATAGCTGGTGTCCGTCCATGCATATGTGCGTCCAAAACAAATGTTTTCGGATAACTTTAGTTTCGGCACAATAAGCTTTTTTGAACTATAGAATAGTATGCACTCGGCGCTTCGTCTCCCAGCCAAACCAGTCCTATCATAACTAAGTGACCAGAGACCAAGGAAACTTTGTCTACCTGCGAACATAGATTTTACACGGGTGTTTGAGTTCGTTTGTTATAGATTAAAAATTGCAAGCCAACACTGAGCAACTGTACACTGATTTGACAATCAAGTTAGGAAGGGAACTTATAAATTACAATATCCAAATAGTAATCTAGATATAGTACTTTAAACTAAACTTATGATTATGTCTATTAAGCAATTATAAACATACTACAAATCAAAAAGGATCAAGAAAGGCAGAATTGGTAAATTTTGTGAAATAAATATATTCAAATTTGGTAAAAGACTCAATTTATAGCTTTTCACGGATGTTTATTTAAAAAAAACGTCATTTCACAGGTCCTTCCATTTATATATCCATTTTGCTGAGTACACAATCATGATTTCAGAATAGAAAACATTTTCCATATATGTTCAGTATTTTTTGGGTTATGTGCCTCCAAAATTGGGAGTTTGTCTAATTGAGAATCAAGTGGCAACAAATACCAAAAATAACCAGAACAGTTTTATTTCCGAAATTTGGATAAACATACAGATGGATAATACAAATGTCGTTATACAATGTTGTATACAATGTGTTTTTCTTGTACGAGTCCATGTTGTGGTGAAAAGTGATATTGGTCTCGACACACTACGTGTCTCGTCCAATATGACTTTTCACCACAATCTGGACTCGTACAAGAAGAAAAAAGCACACTGTACACAGATTCTAAAATGACTTTATTATTATATATACACGTGGTCTATATCGTGGGCGCAAATATCAATATTTTTGGCACGAATGTATTTTAGAATAGTTTTGACTGTCGAACTATGAAAGATATATCGTTACACAGGAAAGATATATCGTTACACAGAACAGAATGACGACGTGTCGTGTGTTACTGTTGTATATACAACTGGTATGCAAATTCAGATGCTTTCTTTTTCTGACAAAAAATGTATTACGTGCACCACAATGGATATTTTTGCTATTGTGGGTGTTAAAAGCGAAATATTTTTGGTATAAAACATCCCCCTTGAGAGTTGGTAGTCTACAAATTTGGATACGTATATTAAAATAGTATTCCGTGTTAAGCACTATATCACATGATACTAGAGAAAATTTGCCACGAGACATGTACGATACATGCGCTGTAGCTTATATATGAATATTCTTCATATGTCACGATAATGGCTAATCAAGGCAGTATAAGTATAATATGTTATCATTGAGCATAATAATCGTCATCTAAACAGTCACATTCTCACGAGTGTAATCTTTGCATATATAAACTACTAGGGTACATTTATGGTGGATATTTTATGGCAGATATGTTATTGCATATTCATGCATGTTAACGTGCTATAATGCATGCAATACCGACGTCGACAAAGCCTGGAAGAATTACATCTATTAAATAATTCTAATTTTTTTTCCCGGGAGAACCAAACACCAACATCGAAGCAAGCAGTTTTGTTACGCAAGCCTTCACATTTAAAGGGATATATCACGGTAATATTATTGATATGGAAATTCATGCAAGATATACACACCTCGTTATAATTGGTGTCGTCTTTGCAGTCGACTCCCATATCGAGCCTTTCGGAGAGTTCAGCTTTCTTTGTTCGAAACTTCGTATTTCACTGCAGATCCTGGAAATGCCGTGTACTGCCTTTTTGGAATGGTTTAAGAGTTGGTCGTCTTTAAACATTTCCAGGAATTGCTTAGTGTCTTCATCAATCCTCTTTCTGTATTTGGTGGACTGTTGTTGTGTCTGATATGGCATGACAGTGATTTTCTCGGAGTAAAACCTGGAGCAAAAAAAACATAATTTTAATACGTACTGTACCAATCAATTAATCATTTCTGAGAAGTTTACTTAGCCGTTCTTCTAATACTAAATCAAGCTATTCGTTGAACTTATGTTTGAAATATCCACAGGCTATAACCTAATATAATATTATACCACTTCATCGAATTTCATCACATAAAATTGGAGTGTAAAATAGCTATTACGTTGTTTGGTTCACGGTTTAAACTGTCCTTGTTAATAAATGTCCCGGAACAAAAACATTTACCTTTTCATACTGTTTAATGAATTGTAGAGAAGAAACGACTGTTCTAATTCACAAAGACGTCCATTCGGCTGATTGGCCTTATCTGTGATTGCCTGTGCTATTTGCTTGTAAAAATACATCGCATTGGCATCGGTTGGTTATGTACGAATTAAAGCTACGAGTTCAAGCAACACTTTACTCAGTTTATTAGTCTCGGATCTATTGTGGCCAACATGGACGAGCTGCAATATCGCTTTAAATATACATTTTAATAATAATTTGTGACACAGAAACATCGCAGGAATTAAGCTATTTCGAAGCTCAATAAAGTATAATATATAGCTCACCCCATCCAGACGATCGATGTTTCGGATTATATTTAACCATCGATCTTCTGTCGGCAAACCATTCGGGATCCACATGTTCACACGTTTGTTTCTCCCATCTAGCGTAAAATCTCCTCCCTCGCACTGGGATATGTTTCCACTTTGGGAAAACGCTATGTTGTCAGCCATGAACTATAGCGGGCATTTGCACAAGGCCACTAATGTCCCGCAGTAATATATCCTGGTAGTTTGGCATATTGCACCCAGAACATAGTGGTATAAGGGCGTTAATAGCGGAATATGCCATGGTGTGATTATTACGGCGAATCGACGATCTAAACAGATTGCCATGCAAACAGGTAATTAAGAGTTATATCAAAATGTAATTGAAAATTATGATTTTTTACATTGGCACACCATTGAATGAAGTTTCTTGTGCCGCCGGTGGCAGATGACTGACGAACAAACGGCACCAACAGTTCATCGGCCATGCTATATAACGATATTTGTAGAAACTGCCACGCTTTATGGTGATTTTTTGCTCTCATGCAGGATTCCAAAGCTTTCTGCGATTTAAAATTCATGAACTCTGCCAATTCATTCAGATGAATGTCCCATAATAATTTACACAAACATTTTGTAAAATTGAGTTCAATATGACCCATCCCTGGAGTTAATAATATATTTCCAAATGTTCTTGCATCTGGATCATTTAATCGCGAACTGTCATGAAGAGCATCACAATGGCTTTCAAATTCTGAATATTGATCAAACGAAATTCCACAGCATGTAAAAGAGCGTGCCAAGAGTCTACTCTACTACCCATGAGGTAGGGGGAACCATCGCATCCCAGCACAGCCCTTTTCCTGTATACCATCGATTGAGTCAATATACATATTATTTCGCGCACACTTCCATATGAACAAGGGTTGTTGAATATGGGTTCACCTAGATTAAACGTATGTTCGCCTGGTTTACCTCGGCCAGTGACCCGATCATACTGGGAACTTTTCTCAATAGAATCTTGAAATTCAACCTCTCCGCTGTGGCTAATTTTAACCATTTTGGAAGGCGGTCCCACCAATTCTTCCGAAATGTTAGTAGACATTTCATCTGTTACAATTCTAATCCGATCTTTTATGGATTGATCCCGTTCTACTTTAAATATGAGTCCACCTCTCTGCAAACTGCAATTCACCCGCTAATGTTATACTTTAACCAGTTGCGTGGTTCCAAGGGTGACAATTTCATTATCCCGTTTGGTTGTGTGGTATAATATTTAGGATGTTTGTAATCACACTGACCACAGGTTTATTTGCATACGAGATTCGCCAACGTTTGGCCAAAACTTGATTGTTGTCAAAGAAAGTTAAACAATCGTCGCCATAAGTAGGAGCTGATATAGGAATTTTTCCGTTGTAAAAATACATCGCATTAGCATCGGTTGGTTAAGCAACGAGTTAAAGCAACACTTTACTCAGTTTATTAGTCTCGGGTCTATTGTGGCCAACATGGACGAGCTGCAATATCGCTTTAAATATACATTTTAATAATAATTTGTGACACAGAAACATCGCAGGAATTAACCTATTTCGAAGCTCAATAAAGTATAATATATAGTTCACCCCATCCAGACGATCGATGTTTCGGATTATATTTAACCATCGATCTTCTGTCGGCAAACCCTTCGGGATCCACATGTTCACACGTTTGTTTCTCCCATCTAGCGTAAAATCTCCTCCCTCGCACTGGGATATGTTTCCACTTTGGGAAAACGCTATGTTGTCAGCCATGAACGAATGCACTATAGCGGGCATTTGCACAAGGCCACTAATGTCCCGCAGTAATATATCCTGGTAGTTTGGCATATTGCACCCAGAACATAGTGGTTTAAGGGCGTTAATAGCGGAATATGCCATGGTGTGATTATTACGGCGAATCGACGATCTAAACAGATTGCCATGCAAACAGGTAATTAAGAGTTATATCAAAATGTAATTGAAAATTATGATTTTTTACATTGGCACACCATTGAATGAAGTTTCTTGTGCCGCCGGTGGCAGATGACTGACGAACAAACGGCACCAACAGTTCATCGGCCATGCTATATAACGATATTTGTAGAAACTGCCACGCTTTATGGTGATTTTTTGCTCTCATGCAGGATTCCAAAGCTTTCTGCGATTTAAAATTCATGAACTCTGCCAATTCATTCAGATGAATGTCCCATAATAATTTACACAAACATTTTGTAAAATTGAGTTCAATATGACCCATCCCTGGAGTTAATAATATATTTCCAAATGTTCTTGCATCTGGATCATTTAATCGCGAACTGTCATGAAGAGCATCACAATGGCTTTCAAATTCTGAATATTGATCAAACGAAATTCCACAGCATGTAAAAGAGCGTGCCAAGAGTCTACTCTACTACCCATGAGGTAGGGGGAACCATCGCATCCCAGCACAGCCCTTTTCCTGTATACCATCGATTGAGTCAATATACATATTATTTCGCGCACACTTCCATATGAACAAGGGTTGTTGAATATGGGTTCACCTAGATTAAACGTATGTTCGCCTGGTTTACCTCGGCCAGTGACCCGATCATACTGGGAACTTTTCTCAATAGAATCTTGAAATTCAACCTCTCCGCTGTGGCTAATTTTAACCATTTTGGAAGGCGGTCCCACCAATTCTTCCGAAATGTTAGTAGACATTTCATCTGTTACAATTCTAATCCGATCTTTTATGGATTGATCCCGTTCTACTTTAAATATGAGTCCACCTCTCTGCAAACTGCAATTCACCCGCTAATGTTATACTTTAACCAGTTGCGTGGTTCCAAGGGTGACAATTTCATTATCCCGTTTGGTTGTGTGGTATAATATTTAGGATGTTTGTAATCACACTGACCACAGGTTTATTTGCATACGAGATTCGCCAACGTTTGGCCAAAACTTGATTGTTGTCAAAGAAAGTTAAACAATCGTCGCCATAAGTAGGAGCTGATATAGGAATTTTTCCGTTGTAAAAATACATCGCATTAGCATCGGTTGGTTAAGCAACGAGTTAAAGCAACACTTTACTCAGTTTATTAGTCTCGGGTCTATTGTGGCCAACATGGACGAGCTGCAATATCGCTTTAAATATACATTTTAATAATAATTTGTGACACAGAAACATCGCAGGAATTAACCTATTTCGAAGCTCAATAAAGTATAATATATAGTTCACCCCATCCAGACGATCGATGTTTCGGATTATATTTAACCATCGATCTTCTGTCGGCAAACCCTTCATGATCCACATGTTCACACGTTTGTTTCTCCCATCTAGCGTAAAATCTCCTCCCTCGCACTGGGATATGTTTCCACTTTGGGAAAACGCTATGTTGTCAGCCATGAACGAATGCACTATAGCGGGCATTTGCACAAGGCCACTAATGTCCCGCAGTAATATATCCTGGTAGTTTGGCATATTGCACCCAGAACATAGTGGTTTAAGGGCGTTAATAGCGGAATATGCCATGGTGTGATTATTACGGCGAATCGACGATCTAAACAGATTGCCATGCAAACAGGTAATTAAGAGTTATATCAAAATGTAATTGAAAATTATGATTTTTTACATTGGCACACCATTGAATGAAGTTTCTTGTGCCGCCGGTGGCAGATGACTGACGAACAAACGGCACCAACAGTTCATCGGCCATGCTATATAACGATATTTGTAGAAACTGCCACGCTTTATGGTGATTTTTTGCTCTCATGCAGGATTCCAAAGCTTTCTGCGATTTAAAATTCATGAACTCTGCCAATTCCTTCAGATGAATGTCCCATAATAATTTACACAAACATTTTGTAAAATTGGGTTCAATATGACCCATCCCTGGAGTTAATAATATATTTCCAAATGTTCTTGCATCTGGATCATTTAATCGCGAACTGTCATGAAGAGCATCACAATGGCTTTCAAATTCTGAATATTGATCAAACGAAATTCCACAGCATGTAAAAGAGCGTGCCAAGAGTCTACTCTTCTACCCGTAGGGGGAACCATCGCATCCCAGCACAGCCCTTTTCCTGTATACCATCGATTGAGTCAATATACATATTATTTCGCGCACACTTCCATATGAACAAGGGTTGTTGAATATGGGTTCACCTAGATTAAACGCATGTTCGCCTGGTTTACCTCGGCCAGTGACCCGATCATACTGGGAACTTTTCTCAATAGAATCTTGAAATTCAACCTCTCCGCTGTGGCTAATTTTAACCATTTTTGAAGGCGGTCCCACCAATTCTTCCGAAATGTTAGTAGACATTTCATCTGTTACAATTCTAATCCGATCTTTTATGGATTGATCCCGTTCTACTTTAAATATGAGTCCACCTCTCTGCAAACTGCAATTCACCCGCTAATGTTATACTTTAACCAGTTGCGTGGTTCCAAGGGTGACAATTTCATTATCCCGTTTGGTTATGTGGTATAATATTTAGGATGTTTGTAATCACACTGACCACAGGTTTATTTGCATACGAGATTCGCCAACGTTTGGCCAAAACTTGATTGTTGTCAAAGAAAGTTAAACAATCGTCGCCATAAGTAGGAGCTGATATAGGAATTTTTCCGTTGTAAAAATACATCGCATTGGCATCGGTTGGTTATGTATGAATTAAAGCAACGAGTTAAAGCAACACTTTACTCAGTTTATTAGTCTCGGGTCTATTGTGGCCAACTTGGACGAGCTGCAATATCGCTTTAAATATACATTTTAATAATAATTTGTGACACAGAAACATCGCAGGAATTAACCTATTTCGAAGCTCAATAAAGTATAATATATAGCTCACCCCATCCAGACGATCGATGTTTCGGATTATATTTAACCATCGATCTTCTGTCGGCAAACCCTTCGGGATCCACATGTTCACACGTTTGTTTCTCCCATCTAGCGTAAAATCTCCTCCTTCGCACTGGGATATGTTTCCACTTTGGGAAAACGCTATGTTGTCAGCCATGAACTATAGCGGGCATTTGCACAAGGCCACTAATGTCCCGCAGTAATATATCCTGGTAGTTTGGCATATTGCACCCAGAACATAGTGGTTTAAGGGCGTTAATAGCGGAATAGTCCATGGTGTGATTATTACGGCGAATCGACAATCTAAACAGATTGCCATGCAAACAGGTATTTAAGAGTTATATCAAAATGTAATTGAAAATTATGATTTTTTACATTGGCACACCATTGAATGAAGTTTCTTGTGCCGCCGGTGGCAGATGACTGACGAACAAACGGCACCAACAGTTCATCGGCCATGCTATATAACGATATTTGTAGAAACTGCCACGCTTTATGGTTATTTTTTGCTCTCATGCAGGATTCCAAAGCTTTCTGTGATTTAAAATTCATGAACTCTGCCAATTCCTTCAGATGAATGTCCCATAATAATTTATACAAACATTTTGTAAAATTGAGTTCAATATGACCCATCCCTGGAGTTAATAATATATTTCCAAATGTTCTTGCATCTGGATCATTTAATCGCGAACTGTCATGAAGAGCATCACAATGGCTTTCAAATTCTGAATATTGATCAAACGAAATTCCACAGCATGTAAAAGAGCGTGCCAAGAGTCTACTCTACTACCCATGAGGTAGGGGGAACCATCGCATCCCAGCACAGCCCTTTTCCTGTATACCATCGATTGAGTCAATATACATATTATTTCGCGCACACTTCCATATGAACAAGGGTTGTTGAATATGGGTTCACCTAGATTAAACGTATGTTCGCCTGGTTTACCTCGGCCAGTGACCCGATCATACTGGGAACTTTTCTCAATAGAATCTTGAAATTCAACCTCTCCGCTGTGGCTAATTTTAACCATTTTGGAAGGCGGTCCCACCAATTCTTCCGAAATGTTAGTAGACATTTCATCTGTTACAATTCTAATCCGATCTTTTATGGATTGATCCCGTTCTACTTTAAATATGAGTCCACCTCTCTGCAAACTGCAATTCACCCGCTAATGTTATACTTTAACCAGTTGCGTGGTTCCAAGGGTGACAATTTCATTATCCCGTTTGGTTGTGTGGTATAATATTTAGGATGTTTGTAATCACACTGACCACAGGTTTATTTGCATACGAGATTCGCCAACGTTTGGCCAAAACTTGATTGTTGTCAAAGAAAGTTAAACAATCGTCGCCATAAGGAGGAGCTGATATAGGAATTTTTCCGTTGTAAAAATACATCGCATTAGCATCGGTTGGTTATGTACGAATTAAAGCAACGAGTTAAAGCAACACTTTACTCAGTTTATTAGTCTCGGGTCTATTGTGGCCAACATGGACGAGCTGCAATATCGCTTTAAATATACATTTTAATAATAATTTGTGACACAGAAACATCGCAGGAATTAACCTATTTCGAAGCTCAATAAAGTATAATATATAGTTCACCCCATCCAGACGATCGATGTTTCGGATTATATTTAACCATCGATCTTCTGTCGGCAAACCCTTCGGGATCCACATGTTCACACGTTTGTTTCTCCCATCTAGCGTAAAATCTCCTCCCTCGCACTGGGATATGTTTCCACTTTGGGAAAACGCTATGTTGTCAGCCATGAACGAATGCACTATAGCGGGCATTTGCACAAGGCCACTAATGTCCCGCAGTAATATATCCTGGTAGTTTGGCATATTGCACCCAGAACATAGTGGTTTAAGGGCGTTAATAGCGGAATATGCCATGGTGTGATTATTACGGCGAATCGACGATCTAAACAGATTGCCATGCAAACAGGTAATTAAGAGTTATATCAAAATGTAATTGAAAATTATGATTTTTTACATTGGCACACCATTGAATGAAGTTTCTTGTGCCGCCGGTGGCAGATGACTGACGAACAAACGGCACCAACAGTTCATCGGCCATGCTATATAACGATATTTGTAGAAACTGCCACGCTTTATGGTGATTTTTTGCTCTCATGCAGGATTCCAAAGCTTTCTGCGATTTAAAATTCATGAACTCTGCCAATTCATTCAGATGAATGTCCCATAATAATTTACACAAACATTTTGTAAAATTGAGTTCAATATGACCCATCCCTGGAGTTAATAATATATTTCCAAATGTTCTTGCATCTGGATCATTTAATCGCGAACTGTCATGAAGAGCATCACAATGGCTTTCAAATTCTGAATATTGATCAAACGAAATTCCACAGCATGTAAAAGAGCGTGCCAAGAGTCTACTCTACTACCCATGAGGTAGGGGGAACCATCGCATCCCAGCACAGCCCTTTTCCTGTATACCATCGATTGAGTCAATATACATATTATTTCGCGCACACTTCCATATGAACAAGGGTTGTTGAATATGGGTTCACCTAGATTAAACGTATGTTCGCCTGGTTTACCTCGGCCAGTGACCCGATCATACTGGGAACTTTTCTCAATAGAATCTTGAAATTCAACCTCTCCGCTGTGGCTAATTTTAACCATTTTGGAAGGCGGTCCCACCAATTCTTCCGAAATGTTAGTAGACATTTCATCTGTTACAATTCTAATCCGATCTTTTATGGATTGATCCCGTTCTACTTTAAATATGAGTCCACCTCTCTGCAAACTGCAATTCACCCGCTAATGTTATACTTTAACCAGTTGCGTGGTTCCAAGGGTGACAATTTCATTATCCCGTTTGGTTGTGTGGTATAATATTTAGGATGTTTGTAATCACACTGACCACAGGTTTATTTGCATACGAGATTCGCCAACGTTTGGCCAAAACTTGATTGTTGTCAAAGAAAGTTAAACAATCGTCGCCATAAGTAGGAGCTGATATAGGAATTTTTCCGTTGTAAAAATACATCGCATTAGCATCGGTTGGTTAAGCAACGAGTTAAAGCAACACTTTACTCAGTTTATTAGTCTCGGGTCTATTGTGGCCAACATGGACGAGCTGCAATATCGCTTTAAATATACATTTTAATAATAATTTGTGACACAGAAACATCGCAGGAATTAACCTATTTCGAAGCTCAATAAAGTATAATATATAGTTCACCCCATCCAGACGATCGATGTTTCGGATTATATTTAACCATCGATCTTCTGTCGGCAAACCCTTCGGGATCCACATGTTCACACGTTTGTTTCTCCCATCTAGCGTAAAATCTCCTCCCTCGCACTGGGATATGTTTCCACTTTGGGAAAACGCTATGTTGTCAGCCATGAACGAATGCACTATAGCGGGCATTTGCACAAGGCCACTAATGTCCCGCAGTAATATATCCTGGTAGTTTGGCATATTGCACCCAGAACATAGTGGTTTAAGGGCGTTAATAGCGGAATATGCCATGGTGTGATTATTACGGCGAATCGACGATCTAAACAGATTGCCATGCAAACAGGTAATTAAGAGTTATATCAAAATGTAATTGAAAATTATGATTTTTTACATTGGCACACCATTGAATGAAGTTTCTTGTGCCGCCGGTGGCAGATGACTGACGAACAAACGGCACCAACAGTTCATCGGCCATGCTATATAACGATATTTGTAGAAACTGCCACGCTTTATGGTGATTTTTTGCTCTCATGCAGGATTCCAAAGCTTTCTGCGATTTAAAATTCATGAACTCTGCCAATTCCTTCAGATGAATGTCCCATAATAATTTACACAAACATTTTGTAAAATTGGGTTCAATATGACCCATCCCTGGAGTTAATAATATATTTCCAAATGTTCTTGCATCTGGATCATTTAATCGCGAACTGTCATGAAGAGCATCACAATGGCTTTCAAATTCTGAATATTGATCAAACGAAATTCCACAGCATGTAAAAGAGCGTGCCAAGAGTCTACTCTTCTACCCGTAGGGGGAACCATCGCATCCCAGCACAGCCCTTTTCCTGTATACCATCGATTGAGTCAATATACATATTATTTCGCGCACACTTCCATATGAACAAGGGTTGTTGAATATGGGTTCACCTAGATTAAACGCATGTTCGCCTGGTTTACCTCGGCCAGTGACCCGATCATACTGGGAACTTTTCTCAATAGAATCTTGAAATTCAACCTCTCCGCTGTGGCTAATTTTAACCATTTTTGAAGGCGGTCCCACCAATTCTTCCGAAATGTTAGTAGACATTTCATCTGTTACAATTCTAATCCGATCTTTTATGGATTGATCCCGTTCTACTTTAAATATGAGTCCACCTCTCTGCAAACTGCAATTCACCCGCTAATGTTATACTTTAACCAGTTGCGTGGTTCCAAGGGTGACAATTTCATTATCCCGTTTGGTTGTGTGGTATAATATTTAGGATGTTTGTAATCACACTGACCACAGGTTTATTTGCATACGAGATTCGCCAACGTTTGGCCAAAACTTGATTGTTGTCAAAGAAAGTTAAACAATCGTCGCCATAAGTAGGAGCTGATATAGGAATTTTTCCGTTGTAAAAATACATCGCATTAGCATCGGTTGGTTAAGCAACGAGTTAAAGCAACACTTTACTCAGTTTATTAGTCTCGGGTCTATTGTGGCCAACATGGACGAGCTGCAATATCGCTTTAAATATACATTTTAATAATAATTTGTGACACAGAAACATCGCAGGAATTAACCTATTTCGAAGCTCAATAAAGTATAATATATAGTTCACCCCATCCAGACGATCGATGTTTCGGATTATATTTAACCATCGATCTTCTGTCGGCAAACCCTTCGGGATCCACATGTTCACACGTTTGTTTCTCCCATCTAGCGTAAAATCTCCTCCCTCGCACTGGGATATGTTTCCACTTTGGGAAAACGCTATGTTGTCAGCCATGAACGAATGCACTATAGCGGGCATTTGCACAAGGCCACTAATGTCCCGCAGTAATATATCCTGGTAGTTTGGCATATTGCACCCAGAACATAGTGGTTTAAGGGCGTTAATAGCGGAATATGCCATGGTGTGATTATTACGGCGAATCGACGATCTAAACAGATTGCCATGCAAACAGGTAATTAAGAGTTATATCAAAATGTAATTGAAAATTATGATTTTTTACATTGGCACACCATTGAATGAAGTTTCTTGTGCCGCCGGTGGCAGATGACTGACGAACAAACGGCACCAACAGTTCATCGGCCATGCTATATAACGATATTTGTAGAAACTGCCACGCTTTATGGTGATTTTTTGCTCTCATGCAGGATTCCAAAGCTTTCTGCGATTTAAAATTCATGAACTCTGCCAATTCCTTCAGATGAATGTCCCATAATAATTTACACAAACATTTTGTAAAATTGGGTTCAATATGACCCATCCCTGGAGTTAATAATATATTTCCAAATGTTCTTGCATCTGGATCATTTAATCGCGAACTGTCATGAAGAGCATCACAATGGCTTTCAAATTCTGAATATTGATCAAACGAAATTCCACAGCATGTAAAAGAGCGTGCCAAGAGTCTACTCTTCTACCCGTAGGGGGAACCATCGCATCCCAGCACAGCCCTTTTCCTGTATACCATCGATTGAGTCAATATACATATTATTTCGCGCACACTTCCATATGAACAAGGGTTGTTGAATATGGGTTCACCTAGATTAAACGCATGTTCGCCTGGTTTACCTCGGCCAGTGACCCGATCATACTGGGAACTTTTCTCAATAGAATCTTGAAATTCAACCTCTCCGCTGTGGCTAATTTTAACCATTTTTGAAGGCGGTCCCACCAATTCTTCCGAAATGTTAGTAGACATTTCATCTGTTACAATTCTAATCCGATCTTTTATGGATTGATCCCGTTCTACTTTAAATATGAGTCCACCTCTCTGCAAACTGCAATTCACCCGCTAATGTTATACTTTAACCAGTTGCGTGGTTCCAAGGGTGACAATTTCATTATCCCGTTTGGTTATGTGGTATAATATTTAGGATGTTTGTAATCACACTGACCACAGGTTTATTTGCATACGAGATTCGCCAACGTTTGGCCAAAACTTGATTGTTGTCAAAGAAAGTTAAACAATCGTCGCCATAAGTAGGAGCTGATATAGGAATTTTTCCGTTGTAAAAATACATCGCATTGGCATCGGTTGGTTATGTATGAATTAAAGCAACGAGTTAAAGCAACACTTTACTCAGTTTATTAGTCTCGGGTCTATTGTGGCCAACTTGGACGAGCTGCAATATCGCTTTAAATATACATTTTAATAATAATTTGTGACACAGAAACATCGCAGGAATTAACCTATTTTGAAGCTCAATAAAGTATAATATATAGCTCACCCCATCCAGACGATCGATGTTTCGGATTATATTTAACCATCGATCTTCTGTCGGCAAACCCTTCGGGATCCACATGTTCACACGTTTGTTTCTCCCATCTAGCGTAAAATCTCCTCCTTCGCACTGGGATATGTTGTCAGCCATGAACTATAGCGGGCATTTGCACAAGGCCACTAATGTCCCGCAGTAATATATCCTGGTAGTTTGGCATATTGCACCCAGAACATAGTGGTTTAAGGGCGTTAATAGCGGAATAGTCCATGGTGTGATTATTACGGCGAATCGACAATCTAAACAGATTGCCATGCAAACAGGTATTTAAGAGTTATATCAAAATGTAATTGAAAATTATGATTTTTTACATTGGCACACCATTGAATGAAGTTTCTTGTGCCGCCGGTGGCAGATGACTGACGAACAAACGGCACCAACAGTTCATCGGCCATGCTATATAACGATATTTGTAGAAACTGCCACGCTTTATGGTTATTTTTTGCTCTCATGCAGGATTCCAAAGCTTTCTGTGATTTAAAATTCATGAACTCTGCCAATTCCTTCAGATGAATGTCCCATAATAATTTATACAAACATTTTGTAAAATTGAGTTCAATATGACCCATCCCTGGAGTTAATAATATATTTCCAAATGTTCTTGCATCTGGATCATTTAATCGCGAACTGTCATGAAGAGCATCACAATGGCTTTCAAATTCTGAATATTGATCAAACGAAATTCCACAGCATGTAAAAGAGCGTGCCAAGAGTCTACTCTACTACCCATGAGGTAGGGGGAACCATCGCATCCCAGCACAGCCCTTTTCCTGTATACCATCGATTGAGTCAATATACATATTATTTCGCGCACACTTCCATATGAACAAGGGTTGTTGAATATGGGTTCACCTAGATTAAACGTATGTTCGCCTGGTTTACCTCGGCCAGTGACCCGATCATACTGGGAACTTTTCTCAATAGAATCTTGAAATTCAACCTCTCCGCTGTGGCTAATTTTAACCATTTTGGAAGGCGGTCCCACCAATTCTTCCGAAATGTTAGTAGACATTTCATCTGTTACAATTCTAATCCGATCTTTTATGGATTGATCCCGTTCTACTTTAAATATGAGTCCACCTCTCTGCAAACTGCAATTCACCCGCTAATGTTATACTTTAACCAGTTGCGTGGTTCCAAGGGTGACAATTTCATTATCCCGTTTGGTTGTGTGGTATAATATTTAGGATGTTTGTAATCACACTGACCACAGGTTTATTTGCATACGAGATTCGCCAACGTTTGGCCAAAACTTGATTGTTGTCAAAGAAAGTTAAACAATCGTCGCCATAAGGAGGAGCTGATATAGGAATTTTTCCGTTGTAAAAATACATCGCATTAGCATCGGTTGGTTATGTACGAATTAAAGCAACGAGTTAAAGCAACACTTTACTCAGTTTATTAGTCTCGGGTCTATTGTGGCCAACATGGACGAGCTGCAATATCGCTTTAAATATACATTTTAATAATAATTTGTGACACAGAAACATCGCAGGAATTAACCTATTTCGAAGCTCAATAAAGTATAATATATAGTTCACCCCATCCAGACGATCGATGTTTCGGATTATATTTAACCATCGATCTTCTGTCGGCAAACCCTTCGGGATCCACATGTTCACACGTTTGTTTCTCCCATCTAGCGTAAAATCTCCTCCCTCGCACTGGGATATGTTTCCACTTTGGGAAAACGCTATGTTGTCAGCCATGAACGAATGCACTATAGCGGGCATTTGCACAAGGCCACTAATGTCCCGCAGTAATATATCCTGGTAGTTTGGCATATTGCACCCAGAACATAGTGGTTTAAGGGCGTTAATAGCGGAATATGCCATGGTGTGATTATTACGGCGAATGGACGATCTAAACAGATTGCCATGCAAACAGGTAATTAAGAGTTATATCAAAATGTAATTGAAAATTATGATTTTTTACATTGGCACACCATTGAATGAAGTTTCTTGTGCCGCCGGTGGCAGATGACTGACGAACAAACGGCACCAACAGTTCATCGGCCATGCTATATAACGATATTTGTAGAAACTGCCACGCTTTATGGTGATTTTTTGCTCTCATGCAGGATTCCAAAGCTTTCTGCGATTTAAAATTCATGAACTCTGCCAATTCCTTCAGATGAATGTCCCATAATAATTTACACAAACATTTTGTAAATTTGGGTTCAATATGACCCATCCCTGGAGTTAATAATATATTTCCAAATGTTCTTGCATCTGGATCATTTAATCGCGAACTGTCATGAAGAGCATCACAATGGCTTTCAAATTCTGAATATTGATCAAACGAAATTCCACAGCATGTAAAAGAGCGTGCCAAGAGTCTACTCTTCTACCCGTAGGGGGAACCATCGCATCCCAGCACAGCCCTTTTCCTGTATACCATCGATTGAGTCAATATACATATTATTTCGCGCACACTTCCATATGAACAAGGGTTGTTGAATATGGGTTCACCTAGATTAAACGCATGTTCGCCTGGTTTACCTCGGCCAGTGACCCGATCATACTGGGAACTTTTCTCAATAGAATCTTGAAATTCAACCTCTCCGCTGTGGCTAATTTTAACCATTTTTGAAGGCGGTCCCACCAATTCTTCCGAAATGTTAGTAGACATTTCATCTGTTACAATTCTAATCCGATCTTTTATGGATTGATCCCGTTCTACTTTAAATATGAGTCCACCTCTCTGCAAACTGCAATTCACCCGCTAATGTTATACTTTAACCAGTTGCGTGGTTCCAAGGGTGACAATTTCATTATCCCGTTTGGTTATGTGGTATAATATTTAGGATGTTTGTAATCACACTGACCACAGGTTTATTTGCATACGAGATTCGCCAACGTTTGGCCAAAACTTGATTGTTGTCAAAGAAAGTTAAACAATCGTCGCCATAAGTAGGAGCTGATATAGGAATTTTTCCGTTGTAAAAATACATCGCATTGGCATCGGTTGGTTATGTATGAATTAAAGCAACGAGTTAAAGCAACACTTTACTCAGTTTATTAGTCTCGGGTCTATTGTGGCCAACTTGGACGAGCTGCAATATCGCTTTAAATATACATTTTAATAATAATTTGTGACACAGAAACATCGCAGGAATTAACCTATTTCGAAGCTCAATAAAGTATAATATATAGCTCACCCCATCCAGACGATCGATGTTTCGGATTATATTTAACCATCGATCTTCTGTCGGCAAACCCTTCGGGATCCACATGTTCACACGTTTGTTTCTCCCATCTAGCGTAAAATCTCCTCCTTCGCACTGGGATATGTTTCCAGTTTGGGAAAACGCTATGTTGTCAGCCATGAACTATAGCGGGCATTTGCACAAGGCCACTAATGTCCCGCAGTAATATATCCTGGTAGTTTGGCATATTGCACCCAGAACATAGTGGTTTAAGGGCGTTAATAGCGGAATAGTCCATGGTGTGATTATTACGGCGAATCGACAATCTAAACAGATTGCCATGCAAACAGGTATTTAAGAGTTATATCAAAATGTAATTGAAAATTATGATTTTTTACATTGGCACACCATTGAATGAAGTTTCTTGTGCCGCCGGTGGCAGATGACTGACGAACAAACGGCACCAACAGTTCATCGGCCATGCTATATAACGATATTTGTAGAAACTGCCACGCTTTATGGTTATTTTTTGCTCATGCAGGATTCCAAAGCTTTCTGTGATTTAAAATTCATGAACTCTGCCAATTCCTTCAGATGAATGTCCCATAATAATTTACACAAACATTTTGTAAAATTGTGTTCAATATGACCCATCCCTGGAGTTAATAATATATTTCCAAATGTTCTTGCATCTGGATCATTTAATCGCGAACTGTCATGAAGAGCATCACAATGGCTTTCAAATTCTGAATATTGATCAAACGAAATTCCACAGCATGTAAAAGAGCGTGCCAAGAGTCTACTCTTCTACCCGTAGGGGGAACCATCGCATCCCAGCACAGCCCTTTTCCTGTATACCATCGATTGAGTCAATATACATATTATTTCGCGCACACTTCCATATGAACAAGGGTTGTTGAATATGGGTTCACCTAGATTAAACGCATGTTCGCCTGGTTTACCTCGGCCAGTGACCCGATCATACTGGGAACTTTTCTCAATAGAATCTTGAAATTCAACCTCTCCACTGTGGCTAATTTTAACCATTTTTGAAGGCGGTCCCACCAATTCTTCCGAAATGTTAGTAGACATTTCATCTGTTACAATTCTAATCCGATCTTTTATGGATTGATCCCGTTCTACTTTAAATATGAGTCCACCTCTCTGCAAACTGCAATTCACCCGCTAATGTTATACTTTAACCAGTTGCGTGGTTCCAAGGGTGACAATTTCATTATCCCGTTTGGTTATGTGGTATAATATTTAGGATGTTTGTAATCACACTGACCACAGGTTTATTTGCATACGAGATTCGCCAACGTTTGGCCAAAACTTGATTGTTGTCAAAGAAAGTTAAACAATCGTCGCCATAAGTAGGAGCTGATATAGGAATTTTTCCGTTGTAAAAATACATCGCATTGGCATCGGTTGGTTATGTATGAATTAAAGCAACGAGTTAAAGCAACACTTTACTCAGTTTATTAGTCTCGGGTCTATTGTGGCCAACTTGGACGAGCTGCAATATCGCTTTAAATATACATTTTAATAATAATTTGTGACACAGAAACATCGCAGGAATTAACCTATTTCGAAGCTCAATAAAGTATAATATATAGCTCACCCCATCCAGACGATCGATGTTTCGGATTATATTTAACCATCGATCTTCTGTCGGCAAACCCTTCGGGATCCACATGTTCACACGTTTGTTTCTCCCATCTAGCGTAAAATCTCCTCCTTCGCACTGGGATATGTTTCCACTTTGGGAAAACGCTATGTTGTCAGCCATGAACTATAGCGGGCATTTGCACAAGGCCACTAATGTCCCGCAGTAATATATCCTGGTAGTTTGGCATATTGCACCCAGAACATAGTGGTTTAAGGGCGTTAATAGCGGAATAGTCCATGGTGTGATTATTACGGCGAATCGACAATCTAAACAGATTGCCATGCAAACAGGTATTTAAGAGTTATATCAAAATGTAATTGAAAATTATGATTTTTTACATTGGCACACCATTGAATGAAGTTTCTTGTGCCGCCGGTGGCAGATGACTGACGAACAAACGGCACCAACAGTTCATCGGCCATGCTATATAACGATATTTGTAGAAACTGCCACGCTTTATGGTTATTTTTTGCTCTCATGCAGGATTCCAAAGCTTTCTGTGATTTAAAATTCATGAACTCTGCCAATTCCTTCAGATGAATGTCCCATAATAATTTATACAAACATTTTGTAAAATTGAGTTCAATATGACCCATCCCTGGAGTTAATAATATATTTCCAAATGTTCTTGCATCTGGATCATTTAATCGCGAACTGTCATGAAGAGCATCACAATGGCTTTCAAATTCTGAATATTGATCAAACGAAATTCCACAGCATGTAAAAGAGCGTGCCAAGAGTCTACTCTACTACCCATGAGGTAGGGGGAACCATCGCATCCCAGCACAGCCCTTTTCCTGTATACCATCGATTGAGTCAATATACATATTATTTCGCGCACACTTCCATATGAACAAGGGTTGTTGAATATGGGTTCACCTAGATTAAACGTATGTTCGCCTGGTTTACCTCGGCCAGTGACCCGATCATACTGGGAACTTTTCTCAATAGAATCTTGAAATTCAACCTCTCCGCTGTGGCTAATTTTAACCATTTTGGAAGGCGGTCCCACCAATTCTTCCGAAATGTTAGTAGACATTTCATCTGTTACAATTCTAATCCGATCTTTTATGGATTGATCCCGTTCTACTTTAAATATGAGTCCACCTCTCTGCAAACTGCAATTCACCCGCTAATGTTATACTTTAACCAGTTGCGTGGTTCCAAGGGTGACAATTTCATTATCCCGTTTGGTTGTGTGGTATAATATTTAGGATGTTTGTAATCACACTGACCACAGGTTTATTTGCATACGAGATTCGCCAACGTTTGGCCAAAACTTGATTGTTGTCAAAGAAAGTTAAACAATCATCGCCATAAGGAGGAGCTGATATAGGAATTTTTCCGTTGTAAAAATACATCGCATTAGCATCGGTTGGTTATGTACGAATTAAAGCAACGAGTTAAAGCAACACTTTACTCAGTTTATTAGTCTCGGGTCTATTGTGGCCAACATGGACGAGCTGCAATATCGCTTTAAATATACATTTTAATAATAATTTGTGACACAGAAACATCGCAGGAATTAACCTATTTCGAAGCTCAATAAAGTATAATATATAGTTCACCCCATCCAGACGATCGATGTTTCGGATTATATTTAACCATCGATCTTCTGTCGGCAAACCCTTCGGGATCCACATGTTCACACGTTTGTTTCTCCCATCTAGCGTAAAATCTCCTCCCTCGCACTGGGATATGTTTCCACTTTGGGAAAACGCTATGTTGTCAGCCATGAACGAATGCACTATAGCGGGCATTTGCACAAGGCCACTAATGTCCCGCAGTAATATATCCTGGTAGTTTGGCATATTGCACCCAGAACATAGTGGTTTAAGGGCGTTAATAGCGGAATATGCCATGGTGTGATTATTACGGCGAATCGACGATCTAAACAGATTGCCATGCAAACAGGTAATTAAGAGTTATATCAAAATGTAATTGAAAATTATGATTTTTTACATTGGCACACCATTGAATGAAGTTTCTTGTGCCGCCGGTGGCAGATGACTGACGAACAAACGGCACCAACAGTTCATCGGCCATGCTATATAACGATATTTGTAGAAACTGCCACGCTTTATGGTGATTTTTTGCTCTCATGCAGGATTCCAAAGCTTTCTGCGATTTAAAATTCATGAACTCTGCCAATTCCTTCAGATGAATGTCCCATAATAATTTACACAAACATTTTGTAAAATTGGGTTCAATATGACCCATCCCTGGAGTTAATAATATATTTCCAAATGTTCTTGCATCTGGATCATTTAATCGCGAACTGTCATGAAGAGCATCACAATGGCTTTCAAATTCTGAATATTGATCAAACGAAATTCCACAGCATGTAAAAGAGCGTGCCAAGAGTCTACTCTTCTACCCGTAGGGGGAACCATCGCATCCCAGCACAGCCCTTTTCCTGTATACCATCGATTGAGTCAATATACATATTATTTCGCGCACACTTCCATATGAACAAGGGTTGTTGAATATGGGTTCACCTAGATTAAACGCATGTTCGCCTGGTTTACCTCGGCCAGTGACCCGATCATACTGGGAACTTTTCTCAATAGAATCTTGAAATTCAACCTCTCCGCTGTGGCTAATTTTAACCATTTTTGAAGGCGGTCCCATCAATTCTTCCGAAATGTTAGTAGACATTTCATCTGTTACAATTCTAATCCGATCTTTTATGGATTGATCCCGTTCTACTTTAAATATGAGTCCACCTCTCTGCAAACTGCAATTCACCCGCTAATGTTATACTTTAACCAGTTGCGTGGTTCCAAGGGTGACAATTTCATTATCCCGTTTGGTTATGTGGTATAATATTTAGGATGTTTGTAATCACACTGACCACAGGTTTATTTGCATACGAGATTCGCCAACGTTTGGCCAAAACTTGATTGTTGTCAAAGAAAGTTAAACAATCGTCGCCATAAGTAGGAGCTGATATAGGAATTTTTCCGTTGTAAAAATACATCGCATTGGCATCGGTTGGTTATGTATGAATTAAAGCAACGAGTTAAAGCAACACTTTACTCAGTTTATTAGTCTCGGGTCTATTGTGGCCAACTTGGACGAGCTGCAATATCGCTTTAAATATACATTTTAATAATAATTTGTGACACAGAAACATCGCAGGAATTAACCTATTTCGAAGCTCAATAAAGTATAATATATAGCTCACCCCATCCAGACGATCGATGTTTCGGATTATATTTAACCATCGATCTTCTGTCGGCAAACCCTTCGGGATCCACATGTTCACACGTTTGTTTCTCCCATCTAGCGTAAAATCTCCTCCTTCGCACTGGGATATGTTTCCACTTTGGGAAAACGCTATGTTGTCAGCCATGAACTATAGCGGGCATTTGCACAAGGCCACTAATGTCCCGCAGTAATATATCCTGGTAGTTTGGCATATTGCACCCAGAACATAGTGGTTTAAGGGCGTTAATAGCGGAATAGTCCATGGTGTGATTATTACGGCGAATCGACAATCTAAACAGATTGCCATGCAAACAGGTATTTAAGAGTTATATCAAAATGTAATTGAAAATTATGATTTTTTACATTGGCACACCATTGAATGAAGTTTCTTGTGCCGCCGGTGGCAGATGACTGACGAACAAACGGCACCAACAGTTCATCGGCCATGCTATATAACGATATTTGTAGAAACTGCCACGCTTTATGGTTATTTTTTGCTCTCATGCAGGATTCCAAAGCTTTCTGTGATTTAAAATTCATGAACTCTGCCAATTCCTTCAGATGAATGTCCCATAATAATTTACACAAACATTTTGTAAAATTGTGTTCAATATGACCCATCCCTGGAGTTAATAATATATTTCCAAATGTTCTTGCATCTGGATCATTTAATCGCGAACTGTCATGAAGAGCATCACAATGGCTTTCAAATTCTGAATATTGATCAAACGAAATTCCACAGCATGTAAAAGAGCGTGCCAAGAGTCTACTCTACTACCCATGAGGTAGGGGGAACCATCGCATCCCAGCACAGCCCTTTTCCTGTATACCATCGATTGAGTCAATATACAACATGCAAACAGGTAATTAAGAGTTATATCAAAATGTAATTGAAAATTATGATTTTTTACATTGGCACACCATTGAATGAAGTTTCTTGTGCCGCCGGTGGCAGATGACTGACGAACAAACGGCACCAACAGTTCATCGGCCATGCTATATAACGATATTTGTAGAAACTGCCACGCTTTATGGTGATTTTTTGCTCTCATGCAGGATTCCAAAGCTTTCTGCGATTTAAAATTCATGAACTCTGCCAATTCCTTCAGATGAATGTCCCATAATAATTTACACAAACATTTTGTAAAATTGGGTTCAATATGACCCATCCCTGGAGTTAATAATATATTTCCAAATGTTCTTGCATCTGGATCATTTAATCGCGAACTGTCATGAAGAGCATCACAATGGCTTTCAAATTCTGAATATTGATCAAACGAAATTCCACAGCATGTAAAAGAGCGTGCCAAGAGTCTACTCTTCTACCCGTAGGGGGAACCATCGCATCCCAGCACAGCCCTTTTCCTGTATACCATCGATTGAGTCAATATACATATTATTTCGCGCACACTTCCATATGAACAAGGGTTGTTGAATATGGGTTCACCTAGATTAAACGCATGTTCGCCTGGTTTACCTCGGCCAGTGACCCGATCATACTGGGAACTTTTCTCAATAGAATCTTGAAATTCAACCTCTCCGCTGTGGCTAATTTTAACCATTTTTGAAGGCGGTCCCATCAATTCTTCCGAAATGTTAGTAGACATTTCATCTGTTACAATTCTAATCCGATCTTTTATGGATTGATCCCGTTCTACTTTAAATATGAGTCCACCTCTCTGCAAACTGCAATTCACCCGCTAATGTTATACTTTAACCAGTTGCGTGGTTCCAAGGGTGACAATTTCATTATCCCGTTTGGTTATGTGGTATAATATTTAGGATGTTTGTAATCACACTGACCACAGGTTTATTTGCATACGAGATTCGCCAACGTTTGGCCAAAACTTGATTGTTGTCAAAGAAAGTTAAACAATCGTCGCCATAAGTAGGAGCTGATATAGGAATTTTTCCGTTGTAAAAATACATCGCATTGGCATCGGTTGGTTATGTATGAATTAAAGCAACGAGTTAAAGCAACACTTTACTCAGTTTATTAGTCTCGGGTCTATTGTGGCCAACTTGGACGAGCTGCAATATCGCTTTAAATATACATTTTAATAATAATTTGTGACACAGAAACATCGCAGGAATTAACCTATTTCGAAGCTCAATAAAGTATAATATATAGCTCACCCCATCCAGACGATCGATGTTTCGGATTATATTTAACCATCGATCTTCTGTCGGCAAACCCTTCGGGATCCACATGTTCACACGTTTGTTTCTCCCATCTAGCGTAAAATCTCCTCCTTCGCACTGGGATATGTTTCCACTTTGGGAAAACGCTATGTTATCAGCCATGAACTATAGCGGGCATTTGCACAAGGCCACTAATGTCCCGCAGTAATATATCCTGGTAGTTTGGCATATTGCACCCAGAACATAGTGGTTTAAGGGCGTTAATAGCGGAATAGTCCATGGTGTGATTATTACGGCGAATCGACAATCTAAACAGATTGCCATGCAAACAGGTATTTAAGAGTTATATCAAAATGTAATTGAAAATTATGATTTTTTACATTGGCACACCATTGAATGAAGTTTCTTGTGCCGCCGGTGGCAGATGACTGACGAACAAACGGCACCAACAGTTCATCGGCCATGCTATATAACGATATTTGTAGAAACTGCCACGCTTTATGGTTATTTTTTGCTCTCATGCAGGATTCCAAAGCTTTCTGTGATTTAAAATTCATGAACTCTGCCAATTCCTTCAGATGAATGTCCCATAATAATTTACACAAACATTTTGTAAAATTGTGTTCAATATGACCCATCCCTGGAGTTAATAATATATTTCCAAATGTTCTTGCATCTGGATCATTTAATCGCGAACTGTCATGAAGAGCATCACAATGGCTTTCAAATTCTGAATATTGATCAAACGAAATTCCACAGCATGTAAAAGAGCGTGCCAAGAGTCTACTCTACTACCCATGAGGTAGGGGGAACCATCGCATCCCAGCACAGCCCTTTTCCTGTATACCATCGATTGAGTCAATATACATATTATTTCGCGCACACTTCCATATGAACAAGGGTTGTTGAATATGGGTTCACCTAGATTAAACGTATGTTCGCCTGGTTTACCTCGGCCAGTGACCCGATCATACTGGGAACTTTTCTCAATAGAATCTTGAAATTCAACCTCTCCGCTGTGGCTAATTTTAACCATTTTGGAAGGCGGTCCCACCAATTCTTCCGAAATGTTAGTAGACATTTCATCTGTTACAATTCTAATCCGATCTTTTATGGATTGATCCCGTTCTACTTTAAATATGAGTCCACCTCTCTGCAAACTGCAATTCACCCGCTAATGTTATACTTTAACCAGTTGCGTGGTTCCAAGGGTGACAATTTCATTATCCCGTTTGGTTGTGTGGTATAATATTTAGGATGTTTGTAATCACACTGACCACAGGTTTATTTGCATACGAGATTCGCCAACGTTTGGCCAAAACTTGATTGTTGTCAAAGAAAGTTAAACAATCGTCGCCATAAGGAGGAGCTGATATAGGAATTTTTCCGTTGTAAAAATACATCGCATTAGCATCGGTTGGTTATGTACGAATTAAAGCAACGAGTTAAAGCAACACTTTACTCAGTTTATTAGTCTCGGGTCTATTGTGGCCAACATGGACGAGCTGCAATATCGCTTTAAATATACTTTTTAATAATAATTTGTGACACAGAAACAACGCAGGAATTAACCTATTTCGAAGCTCAATAAAGTATAATATATAGCTCACCCCATCCAGACGATCGATGTTTCGGATTATATTTAACCATCGATCTTCTGTCGGCAAACCCTTCGGGATCCACATGTTCACACGTTTGTTTCTCCCATCTAGCGTAAAATCTCCTCCCTCGCACTGGGATATGTTTCCACTTTGGGAAAACGCTATGTTGTCAGCCATGAACGAATGCACTATAGCGGGCATTTGCACAAGGCCACTAATGTCCCGCAGTAATATATCCTGGTAGTTTGGCATATTGCACCCAGAACATAGTGGTTTAAGGGCGTTAATAGCGGAATATGCCATGGTGTGATTATTACGGCGAATCGACGATCTAAACAGATTGCCATGCAAACAGGTAATTAAGAGTTATATCAAAATGTAATTGAAAATTATGATTTTTTACATTGGCACACCATTGAATGAAGTTTCTTGTGCCGCCGGTGGCAGATGACTGACGAACAAACGGCACCAACAGTTCATCGGCCATGCTATATAACGATATTTGTAGAAACTGCCACGCTTTATGGTGATTTTTTGCTCTCATGCAGGATTCCAAAGCTTTCTGCGATTTAAAATTCATGAACTCTGCCAATTCCTTCAGATGAATGTCCCATAATAATTTACACAAACATTTTGTAAAATTGGGTTCAATATGACCCATCCCTGGAGTTAATAATATATTTCCAAATGTTCTTGCATCTGGATCATTTAATCGCGAACTGTCATGAAGAGCATCACAATGGCTTTCAAATTCTGAATATTGATCAAACGAAATTCCACAGCATGTAAAAGAGCGTGCCAAGAGTCTACTCTTCTACCCGTAGGGGGAACCATCGCATCCCAGCACAGCCCTTTTCCTGTATACCATCGATTGAGTCAATATACATATTATTTCGCGCACACTTCCATATGAACAAGGGTTGTTGAATATGGGTTCACCTAGATTAAACGCATGTTCGCCTGGTTTACCTCGGCCAGTGACCCGATCATACTGGGAACTTTTCTCAATAGAATCTTGAAATTCAACCTCTCCGCTGTGGCTAATTTTAACCATTTTTGAAGGCGGTCCCATCAATTCTTCCGAAATGTTAGTAGACATTTCATCTGTTACAATTCTAATCCGATCTTTTATGGATTGATCCCGTTCTACTTTAAATATGAGTCCACCTCTCTGCAAACTGCAATTCACCCGCTAATGTTATACTTTAACCAGTTGCGTGGTTCCAAGGGTGACAATTTCATTATCCCGTTTGGTTATGTGGTATAATATTTAGGATGTTTGTAATCACACTGACCACAGGTTTATTTGCATACGAGATTCGCCAACGTTTGGCCAAAACTTGATTGTTGTCAAAGAAAGTTAAACAATCGTCGCCATAAGTAGGAGCTGATATAGGAATTTTTCCGTTGTAAAAATACATCGCATTGGCATCGGTTGGTTATGTATGAATTAAAGCAACGAGTTAAAGCAACACTTTACTCAGTTTATTAGTCTCGGGTCTATTGTGGCCAACTTGGACGAGCTGCAATATCGCTTTAAATATACATTTTAATAATAATTTGTGACACAGAAACATCGCAGGAATTAACCTATTTCGAAGCTCAATAAAGTATAATATATAGCTCACCCCATCCAGACGATCGATGTTTCGGATTATATTTAACCATCGATCTTCTGTCGGCAAACCCTTCGGGATCCACATGTTCACACGTTTGTTTCTCCCATCTAGCGTAAAATCTCCTCCTTCGCACTGGGATATGTTTCCACTTTGGGAAAACGCTATGTTGTCAGCCATGAACTATAGCGGGCATTTGCACAAGGCCACTAATGTCCCGCAGTAATATATCCTGGTAGTTTGGCATATTGCACCCAGAACATAGTGGTTTAAGGGCGTTAATAGCGGAATAGTCCATGGTGTGATTATTACGGCGAATCGACAATCTAAACAGATTGCCATGCAAACAGGTATTTAAGAGTTATATCAAAATGTAATTGAAAATTATGATTTTTTACATTGGCACACCATTGAATGAAGTTTCTTGTGCCGCCGGTGGCAGATGACTGACGAACAAACGGCACCAACAGTTCATCGGCCATGCTATATAACGATATTTGTAGAAACTGCCACGCTTTATGGTTATTTTTTGCTCTCATGCAGGATTCCAAAGCTTTCTGTGATTTAAAATTCATGAACTCTGCCAATTCCTTCAGATGAATGTCCCATAATAATTTACACAAACATTTTGTAAAATTGTGTTCAATATGACCCATCCCTGGAGTTAATAATATATTTCCAAATGTTCTTGCATCTGGATCATTTAATCGCGAACTGTCATGAAGAGCATCACAATGGCTTTCAAATTCTGAATATTGATCAAACGAAATTCCACAGCATGTAAAAGAGCGTGCCAAGAGTCTACTCTACTACCCATGAGGTAGGGGGAACCATCGCATCCCAGCACAGCCCTTTTCCTGTATACCATCGATTGAGTCAATATACAACATGCAAACAGGTAATTAAGAGTTATATCAAAATGTAATTGAAAATTATGATTTTTTACATTGGCACACCATTGAATGAAGTTTCTTGTGCCGCCGGTGGCAGATGACTGACGAACAAACGGCACCAACAGTTCATCGGCCATGCTATATAACGATATTTGTAGAAACTGCCACGCTTTATGGTGATTTTTTGCTCTCATGCAGGATTCCAAAGCTTTCTGCGATTTAAAATTCATGAACTCTGCCAATTCCTTCAGATGAATGTCCCATAATAATTTACACAAACATTTTGTAAAATTGGGTTCAATATGACCCATCCCTGGAGTTAATAATATATTTCCAAATGTTCTTGCATCTGGATCATTTAATCGCGAACTGTCATGAAGAGCATCACAATGGCTTTCAAATTCTGAATATTGATCAAACGAAATTCCACAGCATGTAAAAGAGCGTGCCAAGAGTCTACTCTTCTACCCGTAGGGGGAACCATCGCATCCCAGCACAGCCCTTTTCCTGTATACCATCGATTGAGTCAATATACATATTATTTCGCGCACACTTCCATATGAACAAGGGTTGTTGAATATGGGTTCACCTAGATTAAACGCATGTTCGCCTGGTTTACCTCGGCCAGTGACCCGATCATACTGGGAACTTTTCTCAATAGAATCTTGAAATTCAACCTCTCCGCTGTGGCTAATTTTAACCATTTTTGAAGGCGGTCCCATCAATTCTTCCGAAATGTTAGTAGACATTTCATCTGTTACAATTCTAATCCGATCTTTTATGGATTGATCCCGTTCTACTTTAAATATGAGTCCACCTCTCTGCAAACTGCAATTCACCCGCTAATGTTATACTTTAACCAGTTGCGTGGTTCCAAGGGTGACAATTTCATTATCCCGTTTGGTTATGTGGTATAATATTTAGGATGTTTGTAATCACACTGACCACAGGTTTATTTGCATACGAGATTCGCCAACGTTTGGCCAAAACTTGATTGTTGTCAAAGAAAGTTAAACAATCGTCGCCATAAGTAGGAGCTGATATAGGAATTTTTCCGTTGTAAAAATACATCGCATTGGCATCGGTTGGTTATGTATGAATTAAAGCAACGAGTTAAAGCAACACTTTACTCAGTTTATTAGTCTCGGGTCTATTGTGGCCAACTTGGACGAGCTGCAATATCGCTTTAAATATACATTTTAATAATAATTTGTGACACAGAAACATCGCAGGAATTAACCTATTTCGAAGCTCAATAAAGTATAATATATAGCTCACCCCATCCAGACGATCGATGTTTCGGATTATATTTAACCATCGATCTTCTGTCGGCAAACCCTTCGGGATCCACATGTTCACACGTTTGTTTCTCCCATCTAGCGTAAAATCTCCTCCTTCGCACTGGGATATGTTTCCACTTTGGGAAAACGCTATGTTATCAGCCATGAACTATAGCGGGCATTTGCACAAGGCCACTAATGTCCCGCAGTAATATATCCTGGTAGTTTGGCATATTGCACCCAGAACATAGTGGTTTAAGGGCGTTAATAGCGGAATAGTCCATGGTGTGATTATTACGGCGAATCGACAATCTAAACAGATTGCCATGCAAACAGGTATTTAAGAGTTATATCAAAATGTAATTGAAAATTATGATTTTTTACATTGGCACACCATTGAATGAAGTTTCTTGTGCCGCCGGTGGCAGATGACTGACGAACAAACGGCACCAACAGTTCATCGGCCATGCTATATAACGATATTTGTAGAAACTGCCACGCTTTATGGTTATTTTTTGCTCTCATGCAGGATTCCAAAGCTTTCTGTGATTTAAAATTCATGAACTCTGCCAATTCCTTCAGATGAATGTCCCATAATAATTTACACAAACATTTTGTAAAATTGTGTTCAATATGACCCATCCCTGGAGTTAATAATATATTTCCAAATGTTCTTGCATCTGGATCATTTAATCGCGAACTGTCATGAAGAGCATCACAATGGCTTTCAAATTCTGAATATTGATCAAACGAAATTCCACAGCATGTAAAAGAGCGTGCCAAGAGTCTACTCTACTACCCATGAGGTAGGGGGAACCATCGCATCCCAGCACAGCCCTTTTCCTGTATACCATCGATTGAGTCAATATACATATTATTTCGCGCACACTTCCATATGAACAAGGGTTGTTGAATATGGGTTCACCTAGATTAAACGTATGTTCGCCTGGTTTACCTCGGCCAGTGACCCGATCATACTGGGAACTTTTCTCAATAGAATCTTGAAATTCAACCTCTCCGCTGTGGCTAATTTTAACCATTTTGGAAGGCGGTCCCACCAATTCTTCCGAAATGTTAGTAGACATTTCATCTGTTACAATTCTAATCCGATCTTTTATGGATTGATCCCGTTCTACTTTAAATATGAGTCCACCTCTCTGCAAACTGCAATTCACCCGCTAATGTTATACTTTAACCAGTTGCGTGGTTCCAAGGGTGACAATTTCATTATCCCGTTTGGTTGTGTGGTATAATATTTAGGATGTTTGTAATCACACTGACCACAGGTTTATTTGCATACGAGATTCGCCAACGTTTGGCCAAAACTTGATTGTTGTCAAAGAAAGTTAAACAATCGTCGCCATAAGGAGGAGCTGATATAGGAATTTTTCCGTTGTAAAAATACATCGCATTAGCATCGGTTGGTTATGTACGAATTAAAGCAACGAGTTAAAGCAACACTTTACTCAGTTTATTAGTCTCGGGTCTATTGTGGCCAACATGGACGAGCTGCAATATCGCTTTAAATATACATTTTAATAATAATTTGTGACACAGAAACAACGCAGGAATTAACCTATTTCGAAGCTCAATAAAGTATAATATATAGCTCACCCCATCCAGACGATCGATGTTTCGGATTATATTTAACCATCGATCTTCTGTCGGCAAACCCTTCGGGATCCACATGTTCACACGTTTGTTTCTCCCATCTAGCGTAAAATCTCCTCCTCGCACTGGGATATGTTTCCACTTTGGGAAAACGCTATGTTGTCAGCCATGAACGAATGCACTATAGCGGGCATTTGCACAAGGCCACTAATGTCCCGCAGTAATATATCCTGGTAGTTTGGCATATTGCACCCAGAACATAGTGGTTTAAGGGCGTTAATAGCGGAATATGCCATGGTGTGATTATTACGGCGAATCGACGATCTAAACAGATGCATGGCAAACAGGTAATTAAAAGTTATATCAAAATGTAATTGAAAATTATGATTTTTTACATTGGCACACCATTGAATGAAGTTTCTTGTGCCGCCGGTGGCAGATGACTGACGAACAAACGGCACCAACAGTTCATCGGCCATGCTATATAACGATATTTGTAGAAACTGCCACGCTTTATGGTGATTTTTTGCTCTCGTGCAGGATTCCAAAGCTTTCTGCGATTTAAAATTCATGAACTCTGCCAATTGTTTCAGATGAATGTCCCATAATAATTTACACAAACATTTTGTAAAATTGAGTTCAATATGACCCATCCCTGGAGTTAATAATATATTTCCAAATGTTCTTGCATCTGGATCATTTAATCGCGAACTGTCATGAAGAGCATCACAATGGTTTTCAAATTCTGAATATTGATCAAACGAAATTCCACAGCATGTAAAAGAGCGTGCCAAGAGTCTACTACCCAGGAGGTAGGGGGACCATCGCATCCCAGCACAGCCCATTTCCTGTTTACCATCGATTGAGTCAATTTACATATTATTTCGCGCGCACTTCCAAGGGTTGTTGAATATGGGTTCACCTAGATTAAACGTATGTTCGCCTGGTTTACCTCGGCCGGTGACCCAATCATACTGAGAACTTTTCTCAATAGAATCTTGAAATTCAACCTCTCCTCTGTGGCTAATTTTAACCATCTTGGAAGGCGGTCCCACAAACTCTTCCGAAATGTTAGTAGACATTTCATCTGTTACAATTCTAATCCGATCTTTTATGAATTTATCCCGTTCTACTTTAAATATATGAGTCCACCTCTCTGCACACTGGCGAATTATAATGAATACATCAATACACCCGCTAATGTTATACTTTAACCAGTTGCGTGGTTCCTAGTGTGACAAGTTCATTATTCCCGTTTGGTTGTGTGGTATAATATTTAGGATGTTTGTAATCACACTGACCACAGGTTTATTTGCATATGAGATTCGCCAACGTTTGGCCAAAACTTGATTGTTGTCAAAGAAAGTTAAACAATCGTCGCCATCAGTAGGTTCTGACATAGGAATTTTTCCGTGATCCTTGATCCATTTTCAGATAGTTTTATAAGACCCGCATGGGTGCGTCGACCCGAATAAGGAAACAACCGTCTTTGACGCGTTGACAAAGTAAAACACGAGATCCAGGATCATGGACATGGGCCCGATGAAATTAAGGTTTCTCAAAAAATATAGTTGTTCCATGATAATACAAAGAATTATATATTTTTTTCGGAGTTTTTTTGAATGAACAAATTCCTTTCAGAAATGAAACTGCCACTGCATTCCTTTCATTTAACCAACGTTCTGGACTGAACGTACTCATATTGAAATTCGACCACTTGGCCGAAGCCCCGTCGTACATACGCATGGATTCGGTTTCGCCTATATCATAAGTCAGCCTTTCAACATCTGCACGCGGGATGCTTTCATCTTGTATCGATTCCAGAAGTTGGTTAACGGTGTCGGCCATATTTTGGATGTTTCTATCTCAACAAATTATGATGTTATGAAAATTAACCACGGGACGGTCCGAAAATTCGCATTGTACGTCTATTCAGCAGCACGGAACGCTCGATTTCCATTGTATAAAGGTGGGCCCATTATATTTGGTGTGGTAGAACCACTTTTTAATGCTGACTTTTGAACGTTACCCATGGTTAACTAAATGTTGGACCAAAAACAAACCACCCTATTTCATAATGGTATCGTCAACAGGCCGACTGCATCTTCCTATTGGTTTGTATTCGCTGGTCTTCGACCAACCAAATTGCTAGCACATCGTCGTGTGACATATCAAGTCACCAAGATAGATCCGGGGGGGGGGGGCACAGGGGGCACGTGCCCCCCCCCCACTTTTCCCCCAAGTATGGGTACACAATCTTCCAATACTAAATACATTGGAGAAAATAATTTTTGATTCCCAAGACAAATGTGTTTAATCTTATCAGTCATGCCACTATGGGAAATCTTAATCTTATGTGTTTAATCTTATCAGTCTTAATCTTAATCAAATGTGTTTAATCTTATCAGTCATGCCACTATGGGAAATCTTACTTTGAATTCCCTTTGTCGCCTTTGGAAAGACTCTTTATCAAATTTTGGCTTTGACATCTTTAGTTGGAATGAACAGAGACATGTGTATGTGAAAGGTCAACAGTAGCGATGGCATAGTATGTGTGACAATTTATCATCGGATCCTGGTCAGCCTGAACCGGCCCATTGTATATATGCGGCATTTTCAGGGGCGGCGGAGCCGGGTGGGGGGCACAGGGGGCACGTGACCCCCCCCCACTTTTCCCCCAAGTATGGGTACACAAACTTCCAATACTAAATACATTGGAGAAAATAATTTTTGATTCCCAAGACAAATGTGTTTAATCTTATCAGTCATGCCACTATGGCTATGGCTAGCAAGATAGATAGTTAATCCTTGGTCAATATTGACACTGTGTCTGAGTAATTGCCATCTGGGAATTTTACTACACACTTTGAGTTCTTTGTTCAGTTCTTTGTAGAACTCAGGTCTTCTGTGGGTACCATAATAGCCATGTCTTGGACCCAGCAACTTGTCTAATTAAAATCACATTCATCATACCAATCAAAGGTTTAAATTTTAGTGTCTTCAATAAAACTGCAAACCTGGGGCTTGGCAGGTATACAATGTCATGCCAATGAGGTCAAACTCCTGATATGGGATCACTTGCTATATACAATATCAGTGGATGCTGAGTATTCATTGGAATAACTCGACTACGATTTGTTATCAACTCAGCTAATTCGTTATTACCGACAAATAAGAAGAGTTAGAATAATTATTTTCTACACGAAGTTTACAATGTACATGCAAGTGTCTGTACATATATATTATAGTATTTTTTAATATTCAAAGTTACTTGTGAATTTTGTGATAATCCTATAAGTGACACAAAACATGTCACGCAGCATTTACAACAACAAATTATAAATTTATGAGATTAAGCGGCAAGATTCCAGAGTGCGACACCCGTAGAATTTACCCTTTATTACAAAGTAAATGTTATTGGGAAGTACAAAGTAATTTCCAATCGTTACTAATCCTCTAAATGACAAGTAAATTTGCTATGTTGCGAATATACGAGATAAACAGTGAAACATCAAATGGGTTTAACTGTTATTCCGGTTACTGCCGAGATAATAACATCAAGAAAACAAATCCTGTATTGAACCAGAAGAATACGAAATACATTGACAGGATAATTAAACAGTGTTGTGCAAATTCCTAACATGTTGCCCTTTTTGAAGATGGAGCTGACATTTGCGGTCTTCCAGTCTAGGGGGACTGTTCCAGTTGTCAGAGAAGGATTATATATGTGGGTAAGAATTGGGGCTATTGTGTTACTGATGTATTTCAAAATGTGACTGTTTATACCATCGGGTCCTACAATAACGACATTGTCAAAGGAATTTAATATGATATTCCACTATTTGCTGTATCTGATCGGTGGTTGGTTTCTGGTGAACGATCCAGTTCCTGCTCTGGGAGAATATTTGTTTCGCTGATGAAAGAGTTTGTTCGATAGTGTCTAAATGACAGTTCACGTAGCACCTCTCGGGGTAGTCCAGACGTGCGAGAATGTTGGGTGTGGGGGAGACCGAACGTGTGGAGCTCTGGTCCCCAAGAGCCAGGATTTTGTTTTCGATCTCGATGAGAGAAGCATTGAAAATGAAAATGAAAGTTGAGAATTCAGCTGTTATTATGGATCACATAATAAAGAAGCTTCCGCTCCATTATCCGATTCTTCTGAATTCAGTTCATTATCTGAAATTAAAAATAAAACATTGACTTTCCGGTGTAAATAATGCAGATAGGCCACTAATCACTGTAATCAAGAGTTCTACTACAGTAAAATTTTAATAAACGCAATTTTTGGGGGTCAATACAATTTGTAGGGGCCGAATTCTGAATTAGGTGTGGGTCGATAATCAATCAGTATTTCTATTAGTCTAATGCAGATGAATACTTGTAATGAAATTGCGGATCTATCTTGGTGAATTATAATCATTGTGTACCACACTACTCACTCCCATCGATCCCTTCCTTTATATCAGTTACAATATCACTAATAGCCCGGTTGATCGCATGGCATCGAACATACCCAACACGAGGTAAACAAGCCTCGCCCTAGGTGGAACGTTGGGCGATAATTGCGACTGCCCGATGCCACATGAGCAACCAGTCTATCGAATGAGTATGTAGCATATATCATGACAGACAGCACTATATATCGATAATATCGCATATGAATCGTATCCCTAAAATTTATGTAGATATGGCATAGCATACAATATCACTAATAACCCGGTTGATCGCATAGCATCGAACATACCCAACATGAGGTAAACACGTATCCCTAAAATAAATGTAGATATGGCATAGCATACAATATCACTAATAGCCCGGTTGATCGCATAGCATCGAACATACCCAACATGAGGTAAACACGTATCCCTAAAATAAATGTAGATATGGCATAGCATACAATATCACTAATAACCCGGTTGATCGCATAGCATCGAACATACCCAACATGAGGTAAACACGTATCCCTAAAATAAATGTAGATATGGCATAGCATACAATATCACTAATAGCCCGGTTGATCGCATAGCATCGAACATACCCAACATGAGGTAAACACGTATCCCTAAAATAAATGTAGATATGGCATAGCATACAATATCACTAATAGCCCGGTTGATCGCATGACATTGAACATACCCAACATGATGTAAACAAGTCTCGCCCTAGGTGGAACGTTGGGCGAGAATTGCAACTGCCCGATGCCACAGCAGTAATCGAATGAGTATGTATATCTCATGACAGACAGAACTATATCTCGATAATATCGCATATGAATTACGAAGTATGTCGCAGTTACGTTATTACCGACTAAATTATTGTTGTTTGAAATCAAAGAATTACTTAGGGCAAGGAAAACATCTCCAATGTATGGGCATCTTATCGGCCATCTGACAGGAAATGTGATACCATTTTCGACAAAAACTGCATTCAGTCATGTTATCAAAACAATCGGGCATTGAGCATCCCAAATGAGAACAGCTTTTCAGAATCAACGCTTCTGTGAATTTCAATTTGGTTCTACAACACAGATTATTTTTCGGAAAGCGATTAACCTTCCCTGACGATAGGCAACTCGTCAGATGAGGTCGCATCAAATGTAAGAATCTGGACAACTCTGTTCGTCCATATCGGGGATTGTAGCCAAATTATACTAGGTGCGCTAAAGCAAATACCCCGCAATCAGAGCTATTAGACTGTTTCTGTAAATGTGGAATCCTTACCCTCAATGACCCCAGAGCGGAGTTGCTTTCGTACATAGACCATAACTGAATTTGTGTGGATGTCGTCATCGGATCTGATTGCGAAAAGAGGGAGTCAAAGAGATACACGGCATCATCGTTATCGTTTGGTACGTATGTTGATGATACCCAGTATAGTGAACTTGAGCAACGATTTATGTGGGTCCAAAATTACCGAGAAGGTTTGTGCACAAATCGGCCCGTTTTCGAGTCTTTAACCGGGGCATACAATGGGTCAAGAAAACCACGTATTACTATAAACTCATTTGCAAGAAGGTTTTGAAATTGCCTAACCAATGACGGCCTTGAATCCGTTCAATTTTCCTCGGGGTAAGAGTTTTTATTATGTTGTGTTTCGAAGATAATTTTGTGTTTTTATTCTTGATTTTAGTCGGTGTCGTATAAACGCACATCTTAATTGGTGACGGAGATCCGAAACTTTTATTGATAATAGCTTGAGATTTGAGCGGTGAAACAACAGGAGTCGTAGTTATTTGTATAACCGAATCCGTTGAGATTTCAGAACATTTAAGTGGGTTCAGTGATGGGAGTTCCCCCGATGCATCACGCGAACTGCCATCATGATACCGTGTCTCATTTACGGATTTCTGACCTAAAGTCAAATTAACCGTTTTGCTGGCTCGTTTGACGCCATATCTGAATGATATGACAAAGAATCAGAAAGATGTACGTTGGTGTGTTTGTCAGAGATGCCCACTTCAGTCTCTGAACTGGAAAGTCTGAGGGACAATAACCTGTCTTCAGAATTAACGCTTGAGTAAAGTAATAAAGATGTTTGTTGTTGGGATTTGACAGAGGATATATCACTTATGTTGCCATTTAATGGAATATATGACGACACATTGGAGCTTGTGTCTACATGCTGGGGTGAATTGCCATGTATTGCACTGTTCAAACAAGATTGACTAGTCTCAATGATTGATTGTTCTGATGATAATGGTATAAGTCAGAGAAGATTTTTTTGGTGTGCTCGTATTCGGAATTAAATCTCTGTTAGGTGTTACTTTGTCAGTAGTGTTGGAGGATGGAGCCTTTGTCTCAACCGATACATTATATGTGGCGTCAAGATTATCACTCAATTGGGCTTGGTTATTCAATATCAGATTTGGAATATTTAGGCTAGGAGCTGAGATGTTCATATTCGGACCTGAACTGTTTGCTAATTGTTGGTTGTGAATTGATTGTTCATTGAAGATACCTGTTTGATTTAAAAAAAAATTATATTACATTTAGCTTTTCTGTAGAGAAAAAAATGTGATATGATACATGAACCCATTATTATGTAAAAATTGCCAAATATCGACTTCAAAACAATTGGGTTTTAATAGAAGTTTAGAATTTTTGTCAACCTAGAAACAAATGCCAATGATCATAAAGAGTATCTAGGCTTCAGTTGGTAAAATCGGTTTATAATAAAGGGCGTTTTCAAACCCGAATTGTTTTGGTTACAAAATTTTGTGGATTTTCATGATCGTTATGCAATACAAATAGTGGTGATGGCAACTATTTTTCATTTTCGCTTGCATGTTAAGCAAACAATTGGCTGTCAAAAATATGCATTATTTGGCATGAACGTTAAATTGGATGGACATCTTTAAAATCAGTCACAATAATTATGTTATCCCTTGATAATGATGAGTATACTATATTTGCTTACTATACAATGACGATCGATTTGTAAATTGCTGCCGAGGTGCCCAGTAGTTCGGCTGTTAGCACCGCGATAGTAACTGTTGTGGTGAATATTGTTGGTCTTTATATGGTGAGGCCAGATGATACTATATCGCTAGGTTGGTCGCACAATAGTGTTATACTAGAATTGGGCGTGTTATAATTACATGTAGTAAGATTGTATTGCAAAAAACATCGCAAATCGAAACACAAGAAAGTAAAATGTTTACACACTTTGTGGTAGAAGTTATTAAGAAAAACACATACTAAGCCCGTGATTAATCAGTTATTGAATACCTGGACCTTTAAAAAACTTATGTACCAACATAAAATGAATGGCACATTGGTACATTGTTTTAGGAGAAAAGAGGAAGTAATGGTAAGCTACCATTCCTTTTTACTGACGATACTAAGTAATGGTAAGCTACCATTCCTTTTTACTGACGATACAACTTATTTTAACGAGATCTCATTTTCCTCAGTTTTACATGTGTTACTTCAATGAAGCCCTTACATTTATTAGGCCAGGCAAACTAATAGCATTTGTGACGTGGAAAACCAGAGTGCAGCTTAGAGCGAAATAGTTCATTGTTTTTCTTAATAGTTATTCTTTTTCACAATGTCATTTAGGTCGGTTGACGTCCATTCTTTTTCACAATGTCATTTAGGTCAGTTGACGTCCATAATTACCTTCACAATTTAATATGCAATTGCGTCATGAAAGTAGTACTAACATAATAAAGCTATGTTGACCTAATAAAGCTATATTTACGAGCCGTAACGTTTACAATGCTGGATTTATGAAGCAATATATGTAGTTAGCGGGGGATAAAAAGCTTTATGATGCACCAGAATCACTCAGAGCATTGTATTTAAACAAAATTTAAGGGGAAGAACTCCCGGACCCCCTCTATTGATAATTTTTTGGGATAAAATTAATAAATAAAAGGTCATCAAACACTTAAACGTAATTCAAATTCTATCTCAAATTCCATCTCAAGACTTCCCTTAAGATGAAATGGATGCAGCCAAATACTGATGTTGCTAACATATATACATTAGATGATACCGTTATATGTAAGGTAGTAGGTACTGCTATGAAAACTTATTAAATAAATCGTAGGGAAAACGGACAGATGCAGCTGATTAAATTATTCCTACTGCTGTAACTACTGTGATAAACTTGCAGAGATTTCAGCTGGAGATTTATAAATTTTCTGATGCACAACCCAAAATTAGTATATACTTAGCTTCGGGGGTAAACAAATATTTTTACATAAGTCTAGGCGCGTATCCACAAAGTATAAAATATCGACTTTTGAAATCATCTTTTTTTTTGCTAGGCCAGAATAAAATAAAACAAAGCTCGAAAGTAGATTAATAAAAGGTCAGCCAACCACAGAAGAAAATTGGGTTCCTCAACTAGAATGAAAATAAATTTTTCTGTCAAAATGCAGTAGCAATTTGGGGGTGTCGAATTAGAAAATGAAACATTGTTAAAAGATGAAAAACACTACTACTTTCAGTTTTGAATCTTAGAATATTGAACATCAGCCCCTGTAACCAAATCAGGTGATGACAGAGAAGCTAAAATAAATTGCCATTCGATACCCAATTTGGTAAACAAGATAAATAACAAGAGACCAGGCACCCAGCAGTTTTTACACATTTTGCATTATTATGTTATTAAGCATGGACTGAATATTATAACCGAGCATGGCTGCCAATGGCATTCTACAGTCGCAATACCAAAACAACTACAATTTCTGGAATTGGGTGATGGCAGATAGATCTGTCTTACTTTTCTCTTTTTTAAGTGTCTTCAAGCGATTAATTCTACAGAAGCAGGTAATCGTCATTTAGGTGGTTCCATATTCTAATTAAGCAGCTAACTCGCATAGCCTATAACATGAAAATAAAAGGTCGTCTGACCAGTGTCCCCCCCCCCCCGATACATTGGCATGGCAAACTCCAAGATTAGTTTTTTTTATCAATAAATTGATAGAAGGTAAATTTATCTGGAAACCAGATATTCAGAGTTTTCCAAGTCGAATAAGGGCATAAATATGCCCAAATAACGGGCATACCTCTGCTCTTAATTATTTGGCTGAACAAAACAAGGGTTTTTCAACAGGAAAGTCAAATACCAAATTTGGTTTTGATAAATTGAACAACACTTAAGTTATCATCCGGGAACCACAAATTGGGTTTTCTAACTGGTACAATAGGCATAACTATGCTATTAATTATCCGACCAAATCTGAATTCAATAATGACCTTTGTTTTGTCTCAGAAAAGACAAACAAGATATGGTTATGATAAGTTAATCAAAACTAAAGTTATTATCCAGAAACGAAATTGTGACAGACGGATGGACACCAGTAATGCGCTCTGCTATACCAACCACCTAATCCACTGCTCCATATACACTTATTCTCTATACACGCCTGCTTACCCATAGACATATTATAGTAAACAAGGGCAATCATGGATATTCGCTTATTTACGATCGCCATGAAACCAGACAAATGTAATATCCATGCAATGGCATTGATAATGGCAATGTTGTGTTAATGAAGAACCCCTCTTTAACCCTTTCAAGACTGGAGCTTCCAGTTATTTTGATGTGCCATAGGGCGCCTCACATATATAAAAGAATGCATTGGTCTAACAATAGAGTCCCATATATAAGATAATGTACTAGCACATGGCCCGTATTGCTGCACCAAGGCGACTCCTGTCTTGAAAGGGTTAAACGATACAAAAATCTCCCTTCATTAATATTTACATCCATAGCTTTTATAGAACAATTCATTTTGATAAAATGGGGTCATTTTTATCGCTTAAGTAATAACCCTCACATAGTAATGGTGGTTTGCCTTCCGAATAGGGACACCATGCACACTACCATTGTTAAAAAAATGATCAAACAATCAGTTACATCTCTTGCTGCCTATGGTAGCTTGTTGGCTAATAATTTAGTCTACTCATATTAATCAATATATCACTGCTGGTGTATTTTATAAGAACATCACTTAGTTTATTTTATAAGAACAAAATCACATGGTTATTCTTAAATATTTCTTCCAAGTTTTGGCTATTTAGCTGGTTAATCACTTGACCTCCAATATGTATATGACTGCGCTGGTTGGCTAAAATAAGCATAGGTGTAGTTAGGATTAAATTAGAATTACCTTGTAATTTTATTGTTACAAAATTAGATAATAGTGATGTATTGATTACTATGAGTAGACTAAATTATTAGCCAACAAGCTACCATAGGCGGCAAGAGATGTAACTGATTGTTTGATTGGTTTTTTTTTTTACTATAATAGTGTGCATGGAGTCAATATTCGGGGAGCAAACCACCATTGCTCCACAAGTCAGGTCGGTGATGAAAAATTACGCAATTTGTATAGACCCAGTTCACGATAGCGCTGGGTACATTTTGTTGAATGAAAATCAATAATAAGCTTAATATTAAGTGTAACTCTATCAATTATCAAATATTCATCAAACTGAATCAGCAAAAGTGTGGACAGTAAACTGTTATTAACCCTTTAATAACTCAAACTTCCAGGAACTTTGCGAAAACCCTTTGCCAATTGATTCTTTTATATTATACAAGTCACCCATAAGGCACCTCTAATATATGAGAATATAATGGCCAAACAATAGTTACCTTGACCTTAAGGGTGCATTTACATTGCTATAGAAATGTACACAGATCTACACGCAGACAGTGTAAACGGGTTGATATAGAAATGCACACAGAAAGAAAACGGTATTAGTTCGTGTGAGCAAAAATCGTGACCGCTACACGTCACGGTCAACGCCCATATATTGCGACAGGCAAATCAGTTTTGATTAATTGTTACTCGGGCTTGGCGAATGTTTTCGTTGTCATTTCAACCCGTGTATTTCGAATATTGACGACGGATAGGGACGTGGCAACTTGTTCAACGGTTGGATATTTCATACCTGACACAACATTAGTTGTAATTTCCAAACCACCAATATATTAAAAATGATCTTTTAGTTTGATTTTCAAACATTTTATTTGGGGGGGGGGGGGGGTATTGTTTTCGGACCAATATTTGCATAATTTCCTACTTTTTATCAAAATTTTGGACTGGAATGGCCATCAGCTGGAATTTTCCAACCTTATCATAGGGGCGGATGTAATGTTGGAAATGTCCAACACTTGGAAAGATTGTGTCCTGGTCCCTCCCCGTGGCCAGTCATCATTATCATATTTATTGTCTAACAGCTATATATAAAAACTGCATGTAATTTAAGAAAACAATATTGTCCTACATTGGTTAACATTGTCATTGGAATTGTCATCAGTTTTAAAATTTTACTACATTTGGTCAAATAAAGGGTGTTGTAGGGTAACTGCATGATTTTCATTCTTTCTTCGAACCATTATCAAGTGGTATAAGGATACACTTTAAATACATGCGGCACATACCAAATCGCTGTTATCTGCTGATAGTTGATACATTTTTATGTCTGGCCTAAACTGACACGACTCGCAGTGAATTGTCAATTACCAGAGTACTAATCAGCGCGCGTTCACTATTAGTAATCATGTTGTGATCACAGTAATGCGCGACACGTGACTTCATACAGATCTGTATACATGTCTATAGCAATGTAAATGCACCCTAAGACAGTGCATTCTCTAATATATGCAATACTCACATATATAAGAGAATGCACTGGCTTACAAAGTGAAAGTAAATATTGTTAGGCCTATTGGACATCCAGTTCAGATTCGTCTTTCTTCCGCAAAATACATAAGCTTATCGGTAAGTGTTTAATTAAGAGGATCAATTATTTCCATATTTGTGACCTTTTTACCATTGTAATTGACCTGCATCTCTAGAGGCAACTTTCCTCGCCACTCCTTTGGGTTCTATCCTAGACCTATTGTGGTTCATAATTCCACCGGACAAAAAAGAATCATGCCCTCCATGAAAAACATCTTTACCCCCCCCCCCCCCCCCCCCCCCCCCCCCGTAATTTAAAGAAAATATAAATATAAATCAACTTTATATTATTTCTAAATAGCTATCATAATATAGTGAAACATCGTAAATTACTTGCGTTCGACAATCAAGGATCAGAGGACCACATTTATAAACTTTGCTTTCTGCACGTAAGAGAAATTGAAATGTTGAACAAATCTCAAGCCAATGACCAATATTTGTGTCATGAGATTAATTTCATTTGCCACCTGTCTGATACTGAAATCGGTTATTCTGTGATTGTGTGTCTTTCTTGTGGTCTTCATTGACATTACAACATTCAGCTTTTATAATGTGACCTCGCTTCATTTAGCTAATATTTGCAGTAATTATTCAGGAATATAAAATATTCATAAATATAAAATATCCTGAGTCTTAATTTAGGAAATACTTGGGACCAATATTTACCAACATAATTTAGTGTTTAATGTCATATTGCAGATTCCATCAAAAACTTTACCAATTTTGATCTGAAAGTTTGGCATTGCATAGCTTTTGAATATAAATCATCAAATGGGTGTTAATTCCACGTTGAAGATTGTTATTTTCTGGAGCTATGAAATTGTCAAGTTTTGCCTATCATATATATTATTATTATACAAACATTTTTATTGCTAAAATATGGACATTTTGGACAGAATCAACTACCACGTTTTGTAAAATTCAATTTACAATAAAAGGAAACATGTATTGGTACAAGGAATCCTGTACAAAATCTACCCAATGCTGCAAAATGCAATACAAATTAAAAATATTTCACAGGTTTGTGAAATTGACCTCATCGTTTACCTTGAGGAAGTAATGTATAAAATAAAATGCATTGGTATACTTAGCATCAATAGAAACCAGATTTATCAAACTTAAAACAACGGCATTCTATAAAGGACATAGCAACAGGTCATAATCTGATAAACAAAACACGTATATCTGAGTCGCTGTTAATCATTCAAATGCTAAGCGAATGTTAAAGAACATGGCCTTAGTCTTCAAATAATATCTTTTTAGAATTAAGGGAAATGAATGAAATTATACTGTTTGTGTGCATTGATATATCGTATACAAAGTGCTAACAATCCACCCCAGATGCTACAAATCATATTCTCGGAAAACGGGACAGAGTTTGTAAACTAGGTCCCTGTTCCTTGTATTAAACTCTAGTTCTGAATGATTTAGAGATGCAAACATGTTCCAAAATGGCTGCTGTACTTACTCTGTCACTTTCCCAATATCACCTGTGAACCACGCGGAGTAGCTGCAACAACATAATGCTAGTTAATGATTTTCGAGTCAGTGGGGCCGAATAATAGTCGGTGTCGGCGCTACCAAATGTCTTATCAGTGGATTAAGCAGGATTATATTATGTGAATTAAATTGACCAATATGATTCTGTAATTAACCCTTACTAAATATAATTCAGTCATTATTTTCGCCCATGTACACGAGGAATGTTTTCACCCATCCCTGCAGGTTATTGGTTGAAAATGTTTGTTAAAAAATGCAGTTTTATTGATATAACGATGTTTATCGTCTGATTATCAAATATAAATGTAAAATAAATACAGAAATAAAAACATGAAAAATATCAAGACTTTGAACTTTTGCCAAATGTTGGCATTGATTTGCATGTAAATGTATTAAAAAGGTAGACTATTTACTAGAACTAGTGTTTAGACACACGTAGATGTGTAAACTACATTTACATGAAGCTGTATTGTAATTATACAAACCTCGGTGTTAAGTATCGTACACCTTTATAGTATCATTCTCGAACCGCCCATGTACATCAATTGAGTCACATTCGAAGTAGTTATTACAAATGCATATTTTGAGGCTCAAAGTGACCAGCTATGATCTTTTCTAGCAATAGTAGCATGTACGACAAGTAAGATAACTCATTTGCAAAAATAAATAAGGTTTTGAGGGGAATTTCTTGCCAAATTCTGGGGAATCGACGTCCCCTGATACGCGTCAGAAAGACTCAGATGTCACTGGTATTTGAATTCACGACAAGCAGAAAGGATTTAAAATGGTAAGATATGTAGCATATAATTATACATATAAACTGCTTTGTCTAACTAATTTATACGGTACATTAATCACTAAACACAACAATTGAAATGGACGAAAAAACACAAAGCTGTTTGTGGGATGCCCTCCTGGGTATTCTCCGGTTTCCATATCATAGGGCAAGTCGATTTCTTCCGGAGAGGAAATTCAAGGAAAATATAAATTATGGGAGTTTATGAAGTAAAATAGGGTAAAAACATCTTTTTTTTCTTTAGGCATCACTACCCATGTCTCATGAAACTGAAAATTAATTTATAGGCCAGTGTCACTGTTTATAAACAATGGAATCAGTCACGTTAGATGAATGCAAATGTTAAGTCAGTGTACTTACCTACGAAAGTATATATTTCTCTAACCTCAAAACCTGGATGGTCAATCCCTTTTCTGCAATTCTGACGTCACATTTCTAAAATGAAAGTGTTGATGACATTATAGCTCAACTTGACTTTGAATTGTGTACATTGATCTTGTCCGACTAACCGTAAAATGCACTACATGCCTATGACACCGGCCACAATGAATGTCATGATCGGAACAATGCAACGGGCTGTAGACTATGAAACGACAATATAAGCCGTATATAATGATGAATGGTTGAAGACACAGACAACACTAGCTTGCATCTATTAAATTCGACCATAAAACAAAACTTGGTCCATTGCAACCACAAAAAGTTACCAATTTATTACTCAAACGTGGGGTCCGTGGCAGAGATGATAAAAGTAAGTATAATAAAAGGTTGCAGACTCCACATCCACCGAACCGAGGTGGCTTTTTGGGATTTTGGCCCTGTTAAAGAATGCACCTTCCTGTGCTCTTTCTGAAAATCATCAAGCCTGGTCTGTGCAGCAAAATATAATAGGTTGTAAAATACACTGAATACAATACAATGTGCAGACATATTAAAGATGCATAATCCGAATCAACGCTCATAAAGGTGAAAAGTATTTGATTCTTAAACCCGCCCACTATAACCAACGTCAGCTCAGTGCTTGTGATATCCTCGTACTTCATTCCCATGTCGATAGAGATATGCTGCTCCTATGATGTTGAAGCAAGGGATACTACAGTAACTGTTAGTGTTCTTCTTGAAACAACAATGATAACCATATGTATCGACATCCAATTGTGTACATCCGATATTTGTTTTATAACGTCAGTGGCCATTTCTTCATCCAAGTCTTTGGCGATTCTTCTGAAATTTGAAACCGTCGTAAAGACAGAGTATCGAACAAAACGTATCATTTAACACAATTTAAGTGTATGCATCTAGTGGAGATTTTAGGTTTGCATGGTGGAAAAAGTTAAATTTCTAATGACACTAATAATATGCTATGCATGCATGTCATTTTCAAATTCTCTCAAAACAAGCCATTTGATCAGTAGACTCGAATCATTTATCGCTATACTTTGTATTACTGCCTTTTAATGGCAGTCTATATGGATTATGGAGCTGTGAACATCTATGCACATACTGCCGATATTCGGTAGAGCTTTGATTAAAGAAACCATGCATACTAAGTTTGGCAGTAATTTAATATCGATTAATTATCGGAGGAAAGTTGATCAGTTCATATATGTGAAACATATTGTTTAACCTTATTTTTTTTACAAGGATATATTATATTTTGAATGAACATTCAGCAATATGTAGCATACCCCTTCATCTATCTCTATATCTTTTTGAATTGGCCTCATAAAGACTAAGGCCTGCCCAATGTCGCCCTCATCAGCAAGGTATTGTGAGTTGATGCCTCCTGGTGGTACCCATACTGGTTCTAGAACCAGAGCCTGTCGGGAGGATTTAAAAACCTCCATCATCACCGAAAGCTGGATACTCAAAGAGTATTGTTTCCTTAAAAACTTCAGGTGATTGGATCTTCCTGTTAAAACAACAATTCAAGATACACAGATGTAAGGCTGAGAAACATTTATCATATATAGATGCCAAGAAAATAGTTGGTAGCAGACCATCCTTCTCAAGACACGTACTCGGCTGCCATTTCTAGGAAAAGTATGTTAATGCCAGCACCAGACAGCAGAGCGTCAACCAAAGGTCGTCCCAGTAAATAATACCGGAACGTCCTCGTAAAAGCACCACTGCTAGCAGCTCTTTCCGGGTAGTGCAATAGTTTTTCTGCTCCCGGCTCAAGGATATGCGCCCAACGGCGATGACCGTCTCCACCCCTCCTGGACCTGAACTGATTCAGAGTTGAGCCCTCCGTCTGATTTCCTCCACCACTAAAACTGGCGATATCGTGATATGGCATTATTTGCTTCTGAAAGCGACATTAAACACAATAACTGCAATGTTCCGAATGAACCCAAATTGACTCGTTCCCATCTAAATATCAATGTCCACAGTCATGACAAATTTCACAATGATCCAACCAAAGGTATGGACCTGTAGCCAGTGTTGACGTACACACGCGGATGACAGATACCAAGCCATGGAAATAGTTCAAACTTTACAAAGTAAAATTGTGCTAATAATTGGTAAATTCTAGGTCGACAAGGACCATAACTCAGACAAGAAAGGGTGGACCGAATCCAAATTCGAACTTGACCTGTTTCTTCAAGTGGCTAATCTACATACAAAATTTTAAGACAGCCATGCAACTAAAACTAAAGTTACCATCTTAAAACCAAAATAATTGGTAAAGGACCAGAACTCTGGCAAAAATAGGACAGAAACCCAAATATGAACTTGACCTGTATTTACTAAATACATAATTAGTGCGTGTAAGCTCGTATACCAAATTACATTCCATGCAGTTCTGACTTGCAAAAGTAGTTTTCCGGAAATGAAAATTGAACAGACAGATGGATGGACATACAGACGGATAAACCAATAACATAGTCCATTATGTTTAAAAAAAAAAGAAGAGGCATATCAATTATTTTTCCTGTTGAATAGTGAAAAGTTTTGGGTCGATGGGTGGGTCCAGAAAATGGCTGCAGAAAAAAAGTCATCATACATGTCTGTAAATATTTTCCCAACACCCCCTCCTGTTCTCCAGTATTAGTCTTATGGACACCACATATGTTACTTTAATTGTTGTGTCTTTGAACCCTTTCAATGGGTTTGTGGGCTTTATTGATATATTTTTTCCCTTCAACTTAGAAAAATAAAGTCTCACTTTCCAATGCTATGGAGTTTGAAGGTCTAAAAAGATCCAGACACGTTGTTGAACACCTCAATGCCAAAGCATTCATCACCGATATGCACATGCAAATTACGAAGTGGCTGAGGGAGAATGTTACAACTCCTCACTTCTTTGACTGTTGGCATGTAGTGAAAGGTAAATTATGTATGTTTTTGTATAATGATGTCTCGGCTTTGATTTCATGATTTTGTCAAAACTAAACAACAAATGAAACAGAAGCATTTATGCAATACTTACAAAAAACAATTGTTACGTTGTAATTTATTCCAATTTAATTCAAATGCAAGGGAAATAAAAATCCATTTCTCGTTATCAGCTAACAAAACATACATTCTACAATTATAGTTGCTGAACTATTGGCTAAAATTAATGTATGGTAGGTAGGTTGTATAGTATAATTGTTGGAATTAAAATGCTTGGGAGCAGATCTTGTACCGTACGTAGAAGCATATATATATATATATCCATAAAATATCACATTCACAGCAATTAAACAGAAAATAGAGAAGCTGTCAAAAAGAAAGGGGATGGAAAAAATTGGTAAATGGCTGCGAAGTATAACATGTCACTTATACTGGTGCACAGCATCCACATAACCAGGTGATATTGAAACAATTAGAAAGAAGACAGCCCGGAACACATACAGAACATACATGATAACTGTTATCATGGACCATATGGTAGTGAAAGGGAGTGGCTAGAACCAGATACGAGTAGCAGCATAACATGTCTGTCATTTGCACAGTACTCTGGTAAGAGTTGTAAAAGTGCTAAGTATGAATGTGTCAATCCCTTTTGTTTGGTATGTGGTATTCAGGCCATTTTCCGATCACTGCCATCACATACATCTTCGTAATTAAATCTACCATTTTATGTTTTTTCAGTTTCCATTCATAATGGCTTGAATTTTCAAATCAATATGCCTAGTTTGATTTCTCAGAATGTGAATTATAAGCAAGCGAGTAAAATGAAAGACTTCCGACAACAATTTGTGTACGTGATGGCAGTGGTCAGATCCTGTGTTAACTGATATTCCGTATGTATCACTTGGATATTTTGTGCAATTGTTCAATTTTCTTCCAGCTATACTACCAGCTGATCTGATGACTGAGTTCTTGGTGTTTTCCTCATACACTATTTCAATACAGGGACAAGACTAGTGTATGTAGGCAATGAGGATGTATAACTTGGAAATTCAAACTCCGCCATACACCGAAATCCAATATTTTATTTGCAATTCAGTCATAATTTCCAACTGACAGCAATGTCTAACCTCGAACACCTCCCTCCCATCTGTCATCACTTCTCTTTTTTCAATGCCGTATTCCGAATAAAATCAATTACAAGTGTTTTTTTCTATATAATTAATAGGGTCTAAACCAGCTGGGGAGTTAGAGGAGTTACTGACAAAAACAAGAGTTGTCAAATATGTCACCGTATGGCCAGACCAGTCGTTTGGAAAATTTCAATGGACTCCTGAATCATTTTTGTACCAAAAAGACTCCATTTCTCATATGCTGGAATGCGATCAAGGTGGGTAGGAGAAACATGAAAAAGTCGAGCCACATGTAACTTATAGATTCCATTTCAATTATTCATTGGTAGTGATAATCGGAAACAGCAAATAAATGGGATCATGCGATTCATGCCGTTCAGTATTCAATTTTAAGATGGTTTATCTCTTCCTATAACACATTGTATTTAGTTTCCTGGGTATAAAATAATAGACAGGAATCAAATACTCCTGTACAAAAAGGCTTCTATCAATTAATATCAATTTGGCACATTTTACGGCTTGCGTTCATTCAGAGTATAGCATGCAGGATAACTCCATAAAAAAAAATTGATTATCGCATTATATAAGAAAACATCCATATACTAGTAAATTCAATATTAATTGATAGAAGCATTTCCAGACATTTGTATTCCAACTCATTTCTATTATTTTTATACACTGAAACTATAAAACGTATTTAGGAAGAGAGACCATATTTTAAAAATTGAAAAGATTAGATAAAGAAACAAACATACTACAAACTTTCATTTAGTCTCTTTGAGTATTATAATACAACATTTGAAATACCCGTTAAGAATTTCAAATCAACTTGAAAATGTCAACTAAAGTTAAACTTTTGACATGTCTTGATATTTTTGTATTATATGGTTACTACAGAACGATGATCGCAGCCCTCCATTACAACGAAAACTCCACAAGGAAACAGGCTAAGACAAAAGGAGGCAACTTGAGATGGGCCATATCATACCCCAAGTATAAGGATGGGCATACTCTCAATGCCATATTGGAATCGTCAACCTACAGTAAGTGGCCTTTGTAGAATATTTATTTGCTGATTTTCTGGGAGTCTCAGAAATTTGAAGGGGAGGGGGTCTAAATCTAGCAATTATTTTATTTTAGCCTAAATATGAATATTTATATTCAGGGTTGAATTAAAAAGTTCTCGTCAAAACTTTTGCCATGTAAAATTTTATAACAAAAACAGGTAAAATAAGATAGTACTGTATGGATGTATGCGTGGGGGCATGTGATTGTGGGCGGTAAATGGTAAATGTATGCAATGGTTGAGCTGTGTATAAGCGTGTGATTGGTAGCGTACGTGGATCAGTTTTGTATATACATTACTTATTATTATTTACCCCAAATGCTTGTAAACCTGCCTGTTCTTATTATACTGTATATATGTTCTTGTCCAATAATATATATTATACTCTCCCACGAGGAGGACAATAAAGATATATATATATATTTTTTATGACTAAAGAGTTCACATCCCATAATTAAAAATGCACTTCCGAATTGAAATTCGTTTTTTTCCCAAATGGATTTTGCTTTTGCCAAATTATTTTATTTTCCCCAAGTGAAAATATTTTATGCCACTAACAAGCTGCAGTGCAAAAGTTGTATATATTTATATATATTTGGCCCTGTTTTAATTCAATATTCTAATTTCAGTTGCTTTTAATCTGCATGGATGAATAGTTGTTTTTTACTTTTTAGCTCAAAAGTGACTTATGGCAGTTTTGGTCAATGAGATTAAAATCACCCGAAACTCCATAATATAACAAGGATCATAGAATCACAAATGTCTTTTTCAGATTATGTTGATGAATGTGTATCCGAGGTATTTATTCCAAAAATAAAAAACGATCAAGTTCAGTCTGAAGGTACCCCCACCATTATGTAGCTCCAAAACAAGAGTCAGTAAAGAAGAAGCAGTTAGCACACACCAAAGCCAATTCAAGAAAATAACAAAGAAAGTAGCTGCCAAATTACCCACAAAGCATATGACAATCAAGAAGAAACGTAAATCAATTGTAAAGAAACGAGCTGATAATAGTATGGTCTGAATGCAGTCTCAAATTAAATTTAGGCCACGCAAAGTTGATTATCTGTTTCTCAGACACTTTGTTTTGAAATGGGCAAGCAAGTTGTTTGTATATATAATTTAGCTGGAAAATATTAACACGCAGAAATTTTATATTTTCCTGATGCCGTAGTGCATGTTTTATGAGGGGTCAGGTGTCTGAGAAACAGAACATCAAAGGTACTCAATCCGATTAAGCACCCTAGATTACTATTTCTTTGGCTTCAGGGGTAAAACAAATATTTAATTAGTGTAGATGTGTACTAATAATTTCCCCAGAAACACTTTTTCAAACAGACACAGATAGATAACTCAAAAATCAATTGTATTACTAACGCTCTTTTGACTTAGACCATCCTTTTCACGGCGTGTTTCTGGGCCAGAAACATTAGAAATAACAAAACTTCAAAAATTTATATCTGATCACTCTGAGTGTTGATAGGTAGGTTCTTTGACTCGAATCAATTATTTTTTATCCAGTAATAACAGCACATGCCAGACTTGAAAACAGATACATGTTCTACAAGGGGAGAATAATTTATATTCATTGGTAGGAAATGTTCCGGTAATAAATTCAGGTCATTTGTTGAACTTATTATCTGAACATTTCCTTTGGAACTACTAAACAATGGAATGGTTAAATTATGTGTTTTGCTGAAAAATATTGAATGTCATTTTGTTGTCGGTGATGCCAAATAGTTAAACTTATGTCGGGTAAGTCCCTTGAGATTATCCAAAAGTTAATATATATGTCAATTATTAGTTGAATAAAGAAAATATTAGTTTTCATTCGGCATGTTTTAGTCTAACCCCCGTCTTGAAATAGATTATTTTCTGGCGAACGAACACATGAAAAAGTAAGTTACCCCCCGACATAAATCACTATGATAAATTTCATTACAATTAGATTATTACCATGGGAGATAGAGTGATTTATGTCTGGGGATAACTTACTTTTTTGTGTGTTCATTATCCAGAAAAAAAATCTAAATCTGAAAAAAGCAAACTTTCAAGTAAGTGGCACTCAGAAATGTGTTAATTTTGTGAGTAGAAACTCTCCGGTCATGCTCCATTCGCCATGTGTCCCATATTTGATACCTTTCATAACAATTAGATTACTACAATGTGAGATACAAAGATGTGACACATAGCAAATGGAGCATGACCTGAGATATTCTATCCACAGGAAGAGTTAACCCATTTCTGAGCGCCACTTACTTGAAAGTTTGCCATTTTGTTATATAACACTTTGACATTTTAACATGAATTTTACGGGAGATGAAGATTACGGAGACACATTGTAACAATAATCTACTATGATTTCATTCATTTATTAAATAATTCATTCATTCTCCAGCTCGGGCAAACGAAAGCCCCTGTAATTTCCACCATCATTTGGGAAAGCATGCCTGATGGCATGCACAACACACGATGGACGAGGTCTGCGGTTATGCAAACCAAGGTAGCCATAGCACCACCGAATAAATTGTATGTATGCTATATGCCTGTATTTGTTGTGCAGAGGTCCAATAAACGGATGACTATACTGTTGCTGGTATCCTAACCATGCAACTTCAAGTACCCATGGGTCCAGACACACACTCCTGAAGGGTACAGTCTCTGTGATACACTTGAAGTGTCCTTCCTCTGAAAACGCTTTTGCCATTTCCTTCAGCTTGGCCTCAACTTTTTCAATCTCATGGCAACATCTGCACTCACAGGTAGTCTCCATCACTGTGCATAGGCCACATGAACACCTGAAATGACAAGGGAAATACATGTATTATGGAACAACTCAGAGTTAACATTCAATTCCTCAATTTTGTTGATGCAAGCTTTGACAAATGTGAAACAAACTTGACATACGGTGATGCCCTAAATAATCGACCCCTTAACCACATCATAATTATAGCTAACAATAGTTACCCATAATTCTGCTGTGGTTAAGGGCGTCGATTAGGGCATTACTGTATGTTCTGATGAATGACAGTGGGCATGTGTCTGTGTGTCCACTTGTTCTCATGGATACATGTATCTTGGATAAGTTCCGCACAAAATTGTTATCAGCAGTTATACCTGCTGAATTGTTTACCAGGTATCTATTTCGTTATCCATATCTTGTTTTTAATGATTCACGACTTATGGTTTGTTTACCTTGTGTACATGATATCTCCCCAGTGCATCCCTCCCCCTTTTACTGTTTTCAGTTTGTAAAATGCTCATGCCCACCGAGAATTCAACATATGACAAAAAATAACAGTACATGTATTAATTTATTGGTTATTTATTTTTATGTTATAGTCATTAAATGGCGATACATGAACATGTTACAAGTTGTTTGAGTCAGGGTTTGGATGGAGAGGGGGGAATTAGATACCCAGGTCTGAATATCCCCCACACCCAGCATCTACATAAGAGTATATGACAAAAATAAACTAATTATTTTATTGCTTATATTGCCCTATAATGCTATATATCCATTAAAATTTTGATTGAGTCAGGATTTGGGCTGGGAGAAATTACACAGGCCTGAATATCCCTCCCCCCCCCAAAAGAAACCAGCAGCTGCATATGAGACAAAAATATCTTATTATTTATCACTTGCATGTACCGGTATATCGCTGTATATAGTCATGAAATGGCGAGAAATTAAAATTAATCGAGAAACATTTCATTGAGTCAGGGTTTGGGGTAGGAGGGGCGAATACCGAGGCTTGAGTATCTCTCGCCTTTTCATGAGTGTGTGAAGCAAAATAAGCAACTTATAAAATAATAAATTCATTTTTGTCATAAGTAGCTGCTCGGTTGGGGAGTGGGGGCGATAATAAACCCGGGTATCTTTCTCCTGCCCCAAATACTGACTCAAACAACTTTTTCTTGGAAAGTTAATTTCTTTCCGTTTCATGATTATATATTCAGAAATAGCATACATTGGCATGTATAGACCAAGTCTTCTCAGTCCACAACAGCTTGGGAAATTGGTTGGGTTGATGCTGTTTTGGACCGAGAATCCGAGATACCTCCTGTTGCTCTTCTAAGTTCTATACCAGTACCGTAACAGATTTTCATTCAAAAGACATACTACATGTACATGTATGGTTACCCCGACAGTCATGTGAACCCATGAATATGATTAATCATCTCACTTGGACCACAATGAATCTGTCTTCAAAATGATATACAATGTACCATATACTGTTATAGAAAATATCCCCACCAACATTATATCTCGACTCTCTCGAGATTTCGAGAAAAGAATCTTGAGATATTAACATATTTTCTCGAGATCATACGGCAAAATCTCAAGAAAATATGCAGAGATCTCAAGATAATATCGCGAGATACTAGTAATATGTTCAGAGCTTGAGATGCGCATGTCAGGATCTCAAGATGTGTCGAGATAACAATTAACATGTTGAATATTCAACTTTCAAGACACTTTTTTTTCTTGGACAATGTCACAAATCAAGAGTTAGCTAATCTTTGGCAAATTATTATTTATTATTTTAGCCAGTGCAAAGTTACTGCAAACACTGTCTCTGATTGTGATAGTACTGATACTAATAGCTGAATCCAATGTAAATCCGTGAGCAGCCATGGACTGGCAGTGGTCGAGTCCAGAATTTCAATACATCATAAAATTGACATGTTTACTAGTATATTTTTAGACTAACATTTCGGCAGACACACAACTTTTCCTTGAATTATATTTCATATTTCGATGTATTGAGTATGCGTAATGATTATTACACATGTCCGCTCGTATAGACGGGGTTTTAGCTAGTATTTACATCAATTATATTTTCATTTTTCACATGTTTTGCCAGTGCATGACCGCGATATTTTTAATAAGAGACGCTCAGTGACTCACCATTTTCGTATGCGATTTTCATCTCTTCGCCATCCAAGGTCTGGATCGTTTGGTGGTCTCACACCATGGTAATTTTGTGGCAATTCCGGCTCGTGCATGTACGCTCCCGTTGTCAAATTTAAAGTGTCTTCTGACGAATCAGACGAGGAACAATCAGATCGCAACAAATTATTCTGTCAGTGTCAGCCATTGTGTGGGAAATACCCAAGGTCCTTAAATACGTCACACGCTTTCTCGCAAATAACTGTTTCCGTCAAAATAGATAATGAGGTGAGGCATCAGGCTATCATCCAGACACACACAGTCGTAAACACTCGTATCTTTCAGACAGCGGGGGATTGTTTTCTTAAATAAGTGTGCATAACTTGATACAAATATGAATAAATGAACATATATTGAGAATTTTCGCGACGGCGACTTTAATGCTTCAATTCTAAGCAATCTCACTTCAAAGTATACGAAAGTTGTTGTGGACATTCCATTGCATTTGACAGTGTAAGGAGGTTTTCTTTCACGTTTGGAAGAAAAACAAGCGACATTGCCGTTTATGTGGCCATAGTCGGTTCAGTGAGTCAGAAATGCCACGAATTTAGGGAATCGGAAAGTGCGTGTGTTCGAGGGTAGTCGCCAAAACCCCATTGCCGTAATCTCTTACTTTAACTTTTGAGTGGTATTCTCTATTCCCAACAAATATCCACAGCATGCAGAGGGTTTCACATCACGTTAACCTGGGCAACACCGGGTAACCCTGCTAGTATATTATATACATTTAAAATTCTGAATCACATCGTCTCCCATGCCTATATCTTCTAACCATTTCACAACATCGGATATTTCCCATTTCTTCAAAGTTTCCATTATGAACGATCAGACAAATTAGTTAAAACGTAAAGCCCGCGCTTCAAAAAAATGGCGGCACTCACTTGTGTTGTCACGGGCCCAGTACACTCAACATCATGGCGATTGTTTAGGAGAGTGATTCGTGGTGACCCACTCAACACCGAAATATTGAGAGGTGAAGATTAACGATAGCTACTGTGATAGTAAATGACCCACTAACTTGGGTTATAATCTGTTTATAACTGTGGTTAAACCGTAACCGGACCGCAGTTACGGGTAAGTAACTGCGGTGGTATCTCAGTTAACTGCGGTTTTGATAACCGTAGTTATATCACGTGAACGCTGTTACACGGCACATACTGTAAATGATGTCATTCCTGTATTCCTGAATACATCTTTAAACACTTATTAACAGTGACAAAGTACTTCGTGGGCCACTGTTTATGGGTTATCCTATGGTTTGCTCGCGCAGTCGTGCTAATCAGACCGTTTCGACATGCCATATTTAAATGAAATAATAACGCGTACAACAGGGGGATGCGAGCGAAAGGGGGCGACTCAATATATTTAAGATGGTCGGCGAATACCACCTGATAACTGCACTTTAATGTGGTACTGTATACTAAATGAGGCCATTTTTGGGACATCTCCTTTTTATACTCAACAGAAAATGTGCATCAAATGAATGAATTTGAGCCATGAATGAGTCAAATACACTCATTTACTCTATGGACAATACAAACTTTTTTTAATTATAATGAAAATGAACTTATGACTGGAGTGATAAATTCATTTTCGTTATAATTACCGTGTTATTTGCATTATTACTCGAGTATATGAGTGTATGTTGCACTATAATCCATGGCTCAAATTCATTCATCTGTTACATATATTCTGTTGACTATATATATATTGGTTCAGTCATTGTAATTTCGTTGTTTCGTGTGTATATTGTATGGGTGGTTCTCATCGAAATGGTTTTCTCAGACAGACTAGCACATTGAGAGATCAAAAGTCTCAAAATGCCATTAAAACTATGTCAAAGTATGAGGAAAGAAATAAATAGTCTGCAAACGCATGGGACTATGTTACTCACATGTTTGAAGCTCCTGGCAATGTGATGCACTTTATGGGTAGCTAAGAAAGAGATAAATATTAACGTATCACAATTAAGGAAACTTTACTTGAACAAATGCACAACATAACATTTCATCCTTAGTTAAGATGCCAAGTCTTTCATCTGCATCTTAATCACTTTAATTTCAAGTCTCTTATAAATGTTCGAAAGTATAATATTCTCAATTTCCATTATTAGCTTGCTCAGTTCAACAAACTCATATCCGAATAGGTTATCCAGCCCGCGCTTTTCTTGTTTTTTGTTCTTTGCTTTGTTGGCCGCATTACGAGGTTGCTGTTGTAAGTCTGTTATCCCGGCTGCCATCAACTTCGTTTAAAGCTGTCGGTTGAATAGTGGTTTGTTGTTCTGGTGTTGTTGCCCCAGTGTATCGGGCAAGTCAACGGGGGAAATAACAGCTGACTCCCTTCCGATTATGTCAAGATTTGCACTATTCTCATTGTCCCAGATTGATTTTTACTGTCATCGTTCTTTTTTTTTAGCTCTTTTCAAATTCTTGTGGTCCACATACTCGCACACAAACCACATGTTAACATTGTCTTCTAGCTAATATATAGTGTCGCACACGCCACATATATTTGACCCGGAAGCAGCTCGTGGCACTAGGTATCTGTCATACCTGAAAGTGTGTTAGCTTGCCTTAATCATTCGTGTCAGAACAGGCTGTCGAATTAGAATAAAATGTACATGTATGCAGGAATAAAAGATTCAGTACCGAAGGACCATTTTTGTTTTGCGAATATTTGCATAATATGTCAAGAAATCAAAGAGCGAACACATTTGTGTTTAACATTTTCATCAATAATAAACAGTCATCCATAGTTGGAATAAGAAAACTAACCCATCGGAGCAGGGGTGTTGTTGACAAAATCAACGGAGCTTCTGATGTTCGCATTGGCGATGATGCGACGTCGACCGATGGTCCTGTCTTGCCAGGGTCCACACGGGTTGTCTTGTGTGTCTAGATTTTAAAACAAGACATTTCAAATAGACTATTAGTGACTCGATTCCACATTTGCTAATATGTCGTGACGGTGGCAATAAAATCCGATTTTCACCTTAAACATTTAATAATAAATTGTGCAACTATTTTCACTGGTGCTATTTTCTATATTGAGCAATGTACATGTTTATTCAATATATGTATTTGTGTTCTGGTGGCAATATATCTTTGCGGTCATATTATTAATTCGCGGGTGAATGACATTTTGCATGACGATGCTACTCAGAGCGTATATATTTATCGTTAATATCAAGATTAATCGTGTCGTTAAATATTATTAATATATACATAGTGTATATACCGAAAAACATTACGTATTTTGAAACAAAAGACACTGTACATACTTCTTAGAATTTGGCGATATAGTAATCTGACCCATAGACCCACTCCCGTCCCGTAGCCGACATAACTCTAGCATACGTCTCTGTCACAGTCAATTGATTGATTTCAAAAGCCTGAAAACATATTTGAACACTAATAAATGAGCTGATATCCAGTTCTCATATTAGTTTAATATCTTGTAGTTGTTTACTATTTTGTCGTGAAATATATATTGATTTTCACATGTATCATTTAGTCGTATTGCTTGGTGAAACTAGTTGGTCAAAATTACCTCTATTTGATTCCATTCTACTTTACTCGTATTTAAATTTGCGCAGTACTATAATTTGAAGGTACATTACCCTGGTAGAATTATTCTGGTAGAATTACTTAGTAGAAACCCACATGCAAACTTTAACTATATCCCGGTACAATTACCTTGGTGAAATACGTGGATGGGAATATTTTAGTCGCGTACAAATACATGGGGGTGGCCATGTACTATATGAATGTTACACCCTGTACAATTACCTGATTACAATCACCCTGTTGAACAATACCACAGAATACGAGACGTACAAAACTGATTCGGAAAGTTGCCAATCAGTACCCAGTACTGTCAATATATCCATACATTCGGTGTTGTCGAATGCGGTTTGATATTCCCCTTTCCAATGAAACAACTGGCGGTATCACACCCACTGAAAGGGCGATAACCGAGAAGCATCGAACATTTGTAACATCCTTAAACATGGGATTTAGTGGTTGGTGGGATGTGGCAACGCAGTTTTCACAATGTGCGCCGCCTGAATTGATCCTATTTGAAACTGTTCATTGTGTAAGAATTATTGAATTGTTCGCTGGGCCATATTGGACAAGCGTAGGATTTGTATTTAATCCGTTGCAAACTCCTCTCTGTTGGCAGAAATGATATTCTACTGCATCGGAATTAATTAATGCAGGCACTATGCTGTTCTTTCCGTTCAACATTAATTCAGACAGCGAAACAAATCCTTTCAGAGCAGATATTATGTCGCCTCTCGTTTCCTCAGTGAATATAATTTTCTTGACGGAGAATTCAACCTTGGTCTTTACTTGTTCTTCCCAGTCCATGAAAAATTTAGCACTTGTTACAATATTGACGAGGCGGGGGTCCGCTTTCGAACTTATTGGTCTGAAATAATAAAATATAGCGATAAGTTTCGATGTTTCCTCATACATAACCCCTTATGAGTGGACCATTATTGTCAACACAGGGGTGAAACCAGCGATATGTATATGAAGGTGCTCATTTTAATGTCTACCTAAGTTTCTTCCCCTGAAGGTTACGAAATCTGCAGGCGGCAGTAAATATTGATGATGCGCATGTGTAAATATATTACCGTTATTTCGTGAATGTTACCTCGTAAATATGAATATTTACGAAATAAGGAGCAAGTCACAATGCACGTTATTTCGTATTGATTATGATCGATTGTCGACTTAATTACCGATACATATATACGTATACTTGGTTTAATAATAATGATCATAACAATGACAATCGAATTTCAAGTATGACGTTGGACCCCAACTCTGCTAATGTTCTAAGCAATCTCGCAAATGTAGAAACTTTTGTCACAATTCCAGACACAGGGGCATGGATTATCATACGCTAAACTCGACAGACAAACACAGATAGTGGCCAATTAAGCTTCATTTGAGGGTAAACTATATTAACTCTTTCTGAACGACAATTTAATATTATTTTTACGTAAGGACATTCTGAAATGTTGTAGTTGATATATAGAGGATATGAAATGAGTGTTTCTCATACGATATTTATGAAACGAGTCTAAGAAAACTGAAAATTCGTGACGAGTTTCATAAATATCATATGAGAGAAACACGAATTACATATTCTATTTATCATATGACACCTATAAATTGATTATGATGTCCAAAACGCACACAAATCACTATCAGTTGCGATATTATGCAATACAATGGCCGGATTCGTCATCTCCGGTTTAAACCTCCGAGTTTAAACCTGGTTTAAACCTACATTGGCGGTCCAGCCAAACCGGGTCTAAGGGGGCGTTTTTGTCATTCAGTTACCAACTAATTGACAACTCGATTTCGTTATATGAGCATACAGTCAAACTACTCTCTTACCTATCGGACCAAAAGACAAGCCGATGTAATGGTCATTGACATGTCACAAATCATCGCGAACGCGTGCACGATTTATTCATTGAGAAATGAGTATCGCTCATGTACCATTAATCCGATCTCTTTGTGGGTTTAAATCAATTTGACAAAGGGCATGTTTCTCAACACGAGCTTCACGCGCTGTTTATCACCTTGTTTGTGATTGATTTTCTACAAGATGCTTTACCCGCAAAGACAAAATATGGTGTATCTACATGTATATCTGTATATATTAAAGGATATAGGAGCTGTATATATGTTTGTCCGTTAGTCTGTTTGCAACTGTTCTAAAAATGATTTAAAAATAAGAATAATTTAATTTGAAATAAAATGAAAAAATTGTGTTGTTAAATTGAGCAAGGAGTTGTATCTAACAAGAAACAATATTTATATTAATTTTTGTTTGTTTTCAATATAATTAAAAAAAAAATTAATTAAAATGTTCAAATGATCAAAATGTGCGAAAATGTGACGCAGGCTCCTGTCACACGAAGGGGCCGCAGGACCCTCTGACGCTGCATGAATAAAGGCTCCATAATCGTGTCAATCCTGGACCAAGTGGTCAGTCAAGTAAAAGCAATTTGCTTATGAGTACACACCAGAAGCGGCATCTGAACTGTTTAAAGTGGGCAACTATATAGAGGCACAGCATTTAATAAAGAAATATATTACATGCGCTGCTTTTTGTCAATGTAAAATTTTTTCCATCATGCAGAAAATCCAAAAGTTCCCAGGTTTTGAACTGGTGGAATATTATGGAAAATTATAAGCGGAGCCAGAGTAGAGCTTCGTGGCATGATCTACATAAAAATAAGTTTTCAAATTTGACTCGTATAGCAATATAAGTTTAGGATTGCAAACTATGTGTATAGCATATCTGATCATGCAGTAGCATCGTTTTGGTTTCAAAATTAAAACGTTGAACCCTTCAAATGAATTCGTAGAAAACACCAGTATTTGTGATAGCCACAAGCCAAAAAACAAACAAACACACAAGATAGTTGTAAAATCTTACTGAAGGAACGTGTCAATATCTGAGCAAAGCTCGCATGCGAATGAATCAACTGTGATATGATAACACCAGTCGGCAACCGCCACTTGGACACGCCCTGACTCGAGATAATTTACAGCTCCACCCTTTGATTGATTGTCTGACAATTCTAAACCGCGATGAAGAAAAGACGGATTCGTCATATCAAGTTTAGCCTCGAGAAAGCTGGACCACCGAATTAGATGGTTTAGTTGCCGGTTTAAGCTTATAAAACGCAAATAAAACATCGAAATTGACAAAAACTTATCCCCACACGCTTTATAGGAGTGAGTGCTTCTCGCTTATAAATTTCCAATCAAAATATGGTCGCTGTCGTAATTATTGATTTTTGCAATCAATAAAACGAGGCGGTCCGCATTAGGAAAGTACGATTATTTTTCTCGACGATACAGAGACACTACTGCTAAACCACTGGTCTGGCTGGACCAGGTTTAAACCAGAGATGACGAATGCGTCACTTAGACATGCGGTCGCGGGTTTAAACCACGGATTTTGCTGACTCACGGCGGTTTAAACCTAGAGGTTTACGTAGACCAGGTTTAAACAGGAGATGACGAATCGGGTCTGTATGTTCACACTAACTGTAAAACCATCATGATGGAGCAAAATATGCAGTGCATTATCATTTTCTTGAAAAAGGGGATTATTTGCACATTTACCACCATCACAAAAATCGAACAACCTACCTGTAGAGTTCGAAAGGTGACCACTCATTACCTCTGAGACAGTGAGACATTTGTCCAGCCCAACTAAAAGGTATCAAATTGCTGCTTAATTTATATAGGAAATGCACAAACCGCATTATGCCTCTAAGTGTGCACAAACATAGCTGATTTCGCATTATTATCATCAATAAGCACGAGCAAAGACCTAATCTACAGATATATGTTTTTTAAAAATAGTCCTGTTTTCACAATAAGTGTATAAATGGCGGTCAAAACTTTGAAAATATTTATTTTAAATTGCGAAAGAGTCGGGACTTAGTTCGATAGATACATAACCGGAAAGGCGATATAATCGATTCTTGTGAAACAGTTTCCGCCAGTGAGTCAGGTGCTGGAAACTTTGCATCTATTATGGGGCTTACAGTCCATATACCAGCCTGATTTTGGTGGTAACTGTTCATGTGCACGGCCTTTGCTGAACATTTCATTTCAAATCTTCATTAACTGAGGTCATGTTCGCAGATTTGTCATAAACACCACGACGAAATGCTAAATACACTCAAATAGTGGTGATGGAACATCAAGTACCACAAAAGGATTTCTCGTAATTGACATCAAGCATTCTGTTAGTATGGGTAGGCTTTTCAAGCACCCCAAGATGTGCGCTTATAAATACTAGCACTGTAGTTCACGTGTAGTTCCCAAGTTTGAGGAACTATTCCACAAAATGTTTTATGACAAAATGAAACAGATCAATTGTTACATGAATAGTTTATTAAATATATTTTTAAGCTAGCATACTGAGTTGACCTTTTCCTTTAATATAATATGTTTTATGATAATTCCATTTATTTTCCCTTCACTTTTGGTATGTGATTTAGTTTGTACCACCATTTCTTATTAATTAAAGAAATGAAAGAATGTCAAATGTTCGAACTGAAATATTTTTTAATATGTAATATTTAATTGTTAATAAATGGATGAAAAATGCGTGCTTAAAAAATTAAAGCAGAAAGGGATTCCAGAACTGTATCTAGTGACCTCAGACACGAGCATGCCACAGACACAACTACAGAAGTTACATATTACTTATAAAATGAGATGGTCCCATAAATGTCCAGCACCCCTTTAATTTATGGTGGATGTATTGGAGCAGTACATCGGAAATTAAACAATTATCTCATGGGCATATCCAGTGATATTCATTCTTTTTCGGCTATGCCATATTATCGCACAGAGGTGTGACTCAAATGGTAATCCTTTGCAGCCTGCCATTTTCCGTAAAACATTGCTTTGCATGGGTCCAAGCTCCCTCGATTGTGTTGGTATTGCACAAGTAGCTTTCTTTTGTGTCTGTGTTAATGTACTCGTGTTGGAATTATCTTGTGTGCAGAACATTAAAATGTTCATAAAGTTTATTTAATTTGTTGTATGGCAGCCAACCATCGCTGTGGATGGTTGACCCCTTGTCTACATATTTAAGAATGATATCAAGCAGAATTTTTTCAGTTCTGTCGACAACTGGAAATATAAAAAGAAACATTACAAATTTTCCTTAGAAAGCAAGATGCACAGCACATATGTCATACTTACCATCCAGAGCATTCAGGAACCGTCCCATTACACTAACGTCTTGTACTCCTGGAGGACACGGGTAGTTTTCATTATTTATCACTTCCTCATGACCTAAATGGTCAAAGAAAATCCGTCGATTTCTCTCCGACATGTCCAGTCTGGCGTATATTGTCGATGCTCTATGCCTGTTTTTGGCCGCGTTAATCGATACACCAGCAGTTTTACAGACTTGTGCCACAGCATGCCACCCAGAACTGTCCATTTGATTGTTTGGTTCCACATACAAATGTATTTGAAGTTTTAATACCAAACTTAGTTCGGTGTTGTAGCAGTAATTTTGGTGGGTTGAACAACATCCAGTGGAATTAACAGAGGTACATATTTATTGCATATACCAGCCATGTAGGCGAGTCTGAATGACTTTATAAGGTACTTTTCTGCTTCATCCACTATTGATTCTACTTTGTCAGGTGGAACCCAAATACCATTATCATTATTTGACATTTTTTGCATTACCATTACATGGAAAACTCAATGTAATGCATTACCATTAGTTTGAAAAGTAATTCATTACCATTACATTGGATGATGGACTTGTTGAGTAAATAACACGATTTTTTTATGAACTTTATTGGATATCAAAATAAAATGAAACATTTTTATTATAAACTTGTATATCGTTTAAAAAAAATTTGTTTTAGATTGAATTCCTTGCTCAATTTAACCCAGGGTACCCCCGAGTCACAACACCATAATTTGGGGTCTGAGAAAAATACGGACATCCTACTCGTTTATATACAGAAGACGAGCAGTCACATCACTACTTTGATACTTGGGCCCGATTCGTCATCTCAAGTGTAAACCTGGTCTACGCAAACCTCTAGGTTTAAACCGCCTAGAGTCAGCAAAATCCGTGGTTTAAACCCGCGGCCGCATGTCTAAGTGACGCATTCGTCATCTCTGGGTTAAACCTGGTCCAGCCATACCAGTGGGTTAGCAGTAGTGTCTCTTTATTGTCGAGATAATTAATTGTACTTTCCTAATGCGGACCGCCTCGTTTTATTGATTGCGGTAATCAATAATTACGACAGCGACCATATTTTGATTGGAAATTTATAAGCGAGAAGCAATCACATCTATAAAGTGTGTGAGGGTAAGTTTTTGTCAATTTCGATATTGTTTTTGTGTTGTATAAGCTTAAACCGGCAACTAAACCATCTAATTCGGCGGTCCAGCTAAACCATCTTTACCGAGGCTAAACCTGATATGACGAATCCGTCTTTTCTTCATCGCGGTTTAGAATTGTCAAACAATCAGTCAAAGGGTGGAGCTGTAGATAATATCATGTGAGGGCGTATCTAAGTGGCGACTGCAGACTGGTGGTATCATGTCACAGTGGATTCATTCGCACGTGATAATTGAGGACGTGTCAGTAAGCATTACACCAGCCTGCCTTTTGTTCCGCTTGGTAACAGGGTAATTTGACTGCATGCTCATATCACCGACTGGAGTTGTCAATCAGCTGGCCACTAAACGACAAAAACACCCACTTAGACCCGGTTTGGCTGGACCGTCGATGGGGGTTTAAACCAGGTTTAAACCGGAGATGACGAATCGGGCATTTAGGTCTTGTCCGAGATCATCTGAGTTGACATAATGTAACTGGTAATAATATGGTTTCTGCTTGACAATGGACGAGAAAATGCTAACATCTGGTTGTTTTCCCAAATAGGACAACCCATCTCATTTATGTACAGGCCGTTGCATAGATGACGCAGGGTATGCAAATATCCTGTTCACTAGGCAGGTACTGTCAACCAAAAAATCGAGCACTTGATAAAACGCTCCGTAATTACAACTAAATTATCACAGTTTTGCATTGTCAGAAAAAGAAACGTGCTTTTAAGTGGATATGTTGCCAATTTGCACTGTGATTTATGACTCATAATTCGTTGGCACTACCGATATAAACGCAGCACAAGTGAAGCGGGGTGTAAAACAAATGTCAAAATCTCGGTGACACTCCATCCAATCCGCCATGTACCCATCGAAATTCTCGGATCAATTACACCGTGTGATACCATCTTGGTGAAAGAAGTCGCATTGAACGGACGATGACATCCAGGTACATCAAATTAAAATTTATGGCGCGATACCATCTTGGTGAATGAAGTCACACGCAACAAACGATGACTTAATGGTACATCAAATTCAAATTAACTGGCAAATTGCCGACAAGCAAGAAACGCTGTCCGTTTATGCATGAACATTATATGTAGCATGGGGAAGCGCACTTCTGTCCGCTCTCCCGAGAATTTTCATCTTTCTCAAAGTAAAAAATTCTTCCGACGCCGAAACGGGAAAACAACAGAAATTCTACGCAATAGCCAAGAATTTCGTCACAGAAGTATATAATCAAAGAGAAATAAAATACCCAACGCTCGGGGCATTGACGGTTATGAAATTATCGGTGGTATATTGTCCAGGCTGTTGTGATTTCTTTTCTGCAACACAACGTCATCAGGTAAATCCCAGAATGGTGAATAATCAAATCCAAATAGATCATTGAATATTAAATCCGAGATCTATGGCTAATCGCGAATCTTTCTCAGAAACAAAGTGTCCGTATATTATGACCGGCAGTGTTTTACTATTACAATTTCTCGGTTGGCCTTTATAACGATCAGTATTCAGACAATATATGAATTTTATATCATCCAACAACTGTGATAATGATTCCGTTTCTGATGTCTGTGGAACAACCCCAAAATTTTCCCCTTTTACCACGGACGTGTTTGTAAGGTCAAGATAGGCGATTCCTGGAGTGTCCCTCAGAATTATTTTTATATTCTCTTGATACTTTCCATGGTCACATTCTTTTTCAGCTGTTTTTCAATTGTTGGCGCACCAAAGTGAAATAAACGCTCTTTATCACTACCATATCAGAAATAAAATCATGGAACGCTCTTTTCTAATGTCGCCCAAACTTAGCGTTTGTCAGGTGACAATGTCGGTCATGGTTACATAGTCGTTTAAGAACACACTTAACGTGGAGATATATACATGATGCTGAACAACAGATGGTCTAGGTAGATTTTCGTTTGTAGCTATTTACCAACAGAGTGACTCTACGCGACTAAATTGTAATGAAAGAGACATATTACCATTCGGATGTCACACACGTGGTGTCTCGTTGATATCCATGAAGCACGTGGGTGGGAGTAGCTCCGAAAACAATGTTCGTTAATGGTTTTCGAGGTAGTGGGGCCAAATAATAGTTGCGGTCAGATTTTATGGGCCTTTCTCTCCAAATTTCCAATTGTGTTATCCATCTTACTTTAGCATTTTAGCATTTTAGCAACTGAAGATGTTCATTGTATGACCGACTATATATTGATGATCGCAGCTTATTAAATATTTATGAAATACATATAAGTTGAACATACAAATAGAAAATTGAGACAGATCTCCTGTTATCTGCAATGTGTCTAATTTTGTGCTGGACCAGGTGAAGATGATTCAGCTTCATTCGGCAAGCTCCAAGTTTTCAATATAGTTATACATCTCTCTTTACATTTAAATTTTCAAGTTATTTTGGCAATCGAATATGCAGTAAATTCACTCACTGCATGTAGCACTCTGTATAATTGTCCTGAGTACCTGGCCATCCTTGTAAAAATCATAAAAAACATACACCACAAATTCTGGTTGACATAGTCATCGCACAATAATTGAGTTTATCATAGTGCACCATATCATTACCCCACAAACTGCTTCGATATATTTTGTCAGGGGTATTATATGAGCAGCCGTTTGGTTGGGAAATGTAAATCAATATATCATTTTCAAACCATAGTCTTTCTTATATGCAATATGCGGACAGCTGGGGGTTTAACACCGTCATTATTCAATACTTATACATATTTTCAAATTTTGGCTGTATAATTCATATTAGAGAAATATTACGTAATCCTATATTACTGGCGGCGGGGTCATTTGAATCTGGAAAACTTTCCTGAACATTATGTGTATATCATTCGCTGCATTGTATCCGTTATTTCGTTCTATAATTACATATTTAAACATTTATTTCACTCATATCAACATTTGTACATGTTACACGAATTACTTGACAAAATAACGGATAATTATTGAAAGTGACAAACAGAAGTAAATAGAGATAGTTCCTTCTAGTATTACCAGTTATTTCTTTCAAATTAGGATAACATCGTTACCATTATATTGAACCGATGGTCTTCAAATAATGGTACCGGAATTGTTTTGCTCAACTATCTTGCCATGCAGTTGTGCTTCATTAATAAGCATTAGTTATAAAACATGATGGTATGTCAGTACCTGAAGGCTAACTTAATTTTTGCGCGGAAAGGTCCTCGTGAGTAAGCCCAGTACCCACTTTTTGACCAAAAATGTGCACGAGCCCCCCGGGCTTACTGACTGTCAGTAATTCCTGCCAAACTCTCAAATGAAAGCTTTAAAGAATCTTGCTGTAATTTAAAAAAAACACTTGTTCAATAAATAAATAAAACAAAACTCATATTGAAAGGGTAAACAGGTGTTGTTGTAGTATTTACTATCATACACTGATTATATGGGGTATTGGTTTTTCCATTCAAATTAATAGTTTAAAATTTATTTCATTTTAAAAATCACGACTTCTTGAAGGGATGTGAAAAACTTTGGTTGGGTGATAGAAATGGAGAACAATAATGTTCAATGTGGTACAAATATTATGGTGATTGAATGGGAATAACAAATAAAATGTTTTTTTTAATGAGATCTATATTCAGAATGGAAGCGCAAAACGTTATTCTTAAATGCGAATCAATGACTGTATTTGCCACACTCATGCAGTCTGTCCATCCCCCAAATTCATACCAAATTGGTGACATAAGTGCTATTCACTAGTATATGGCTATACTACATCAAACATTCTGTTGAAATACTGGGTAATGGAATTGATGCGATAATTGTGTTTGATATGTTTGGTATATTTAAGCTCAGTAGGCAATTGTCACAGTATCACTGAAATAGCAAAGCAAAAGTGAGGGTTCATGGACAGTATACTGGACATCCAGGAACTAGATGGTCGAGCCAAAAGGATAAAACCATTCAGTTTACGAATGTCCACTTTTGAGCCAATTAACTGACTGAAAAAAGTTTAATATTAAATATACAAGGATAAATTGCTTTATACAAATGAAAAATGCCAAGGAATCTCGATAAATGAGACATACAATAGTGAATGCGTGTAATTCTTTTATAGAAAAGGTGCTGTTTATTTACTATTTGGATATATAATTTAAGAACATTACTTATTTTGGCATGATTAATTGTAATGCACGTCAGCCTGAATTATTCGCATCACTTTAATATGTTTATACTCAATATTATGATAAAATTATCTACTTTATTACCTGTATTATTACATAGTACAATATGTTCGGGCGCCTATTCAGAACAGGAGTACTTTTTTAGAATATAAATATGACTACTACACCTGCGATATATCATACTCCTCTTGCGCCATAAATAGGCATAATATATAGATGGCTACTTCTGATTTTGGGATGCTCATGAGATAATGGTATGTACAAGTAGAGAAGTCAGTTCTACATATACTATAGTAAACTTAAATATTTATCCAATTTCATTTTCAAATGATGCAAAGTTTAAAGCTGTTGCGGTTTGTAAGATATGTTACTATCGGATGAATTCAAAACCATAATATGGAAGGACGAATAATAACTAATTACTGTGCTAACAAATCCCATCAATGTCAGTTTCAGTAGTGTTTTATTCATAAACTTACATCTCTTATTTTAAAGACAGACAACAAATAATGGACATATATTGATCATTGCAGTACTCACCTTTGTGTCTGCTCCGCACCTCCACATATTGACAGAGTGAATTTTCGGGATGAATTTGCATTTAGGGTGCCTGATGAAGATCGATATCGACATTGTGGTACCCAGTGCTGGTAGTATAGTCCTTTTCTTTGTGGAACTGTAATAGTCAAGTTATTTACAAGTTATTTGCAGTGAAATTATTCCGACAAAAGGAACATAACATCTTTCAGAGGAACATAGTCAGTACTGTGTTAATATTTCTATGTTGATAATGTAACTGCATACAGATATGATGTTCTATGCGTATCTAATTTTCGACTCAAATTGTTACAATAAATATTGCAGGTGTAAGAAGATTCACAACCCTTTAAAATTCGATCAGACGCTCCTAAATTACTGTTTCTTTGGCTTCATGGGTTGATAGAAAGCAAATATTTCACTGATTGGCTTGATGCACTGATGAACAGCGTGATGACAGATATTTTCTACCCATTGATGTTTTGAGACAGTTGCTTGCTCTTTTTCCATGCATACAATAATCTTGACTTTAGTCACATCAAGACAAGTTTATTTATTTCAGTTATAAATTTCTTGAGGCTTCTTTCTGAAGGTTTTCGTGAAGGAGTTTTAACCCCATCGCCCCCATATGCAACATGCAACTTCCGGTATGACACGTGAGCGGTAAGGACGTTTTTGGAGCACGAGCTCCGGAAAAAAAACATCATTTAAAATGATTGAAACGCAAACCAGCGTATAAAAACAGACGGCTAATGTTCCAATGTCGATAAGTTCATAATGCCTGTTTGGTTATGTGGAATGTAACCCGGAAAACTTGGTCAAATGGCCTGCCACATACCATGAAAATCAAATTTGTGCCGAAACGACTTCGGTGAAGAACCGAAACGTCCAAGTATCTGGGCCGAAACAACCAAGTGCCGAAAACCCAGGTGCCGAAACGTCTCGAAAACCAGGTGCCGAAACGTCTCGAAAACCAGGTGCCGAAACGACCTGCACCCCTACATGTCATGCATGGTTGGTGCTGGGCCAAAATATTCTCTTATCAAACTTTTTGCCAAATGAAATTATTTTTTTACAAATTTCAAAATCATTGCCTGTGGTAATTTCAACAACTCGGGTGAAAATTGTTGGCGGAACCCAAATTCGAATTTGACCATTGTTGTGCTAGTAAACTCACAATCAACATTTCATTCCATTTACAAATGTACATTCCATTTAATTCAGACTTACTAAAGTTATCATTCGGAAACGAAAATAAGTGCAAAATCCAACAAAAAAGAGACGTAACTCTTGTCAAAATTGGCGAGCAGAACCTAAATTCGAACTTGACTTGTATTTTATGTCAGTAAACCCACATGCAAAATTTGGGTACAGAGTTTAGCATATATATCATACCTGAAATAGAGGTAATGTGATCCGCGCGATAAAAGAAAAAAAATCAGAATCAAATATGTCCAATTTGATCCTATTTACATAAGTAAATATTAGCGTAATTAACGTTAATTTGAGTGTAAGGCATTTGTCCTGGTGTCAATACTATGAACAATGTTATACCTGTAAATACAAATTGTATTTATTAATTTGTAATTACAAATTTGTGTTAACTATCACAGTGGTTTCATAGTACAGGGAAAATTTAGCCGTATTATTGTAATACCTTAGACTGGGCGAGAGGTGAAACCCCTAAAAGGCAGCTGTAAAACTTAGAACAACTAACCCCCCACTCTGCTCCCAAGCACCTGTTATCGGTGTTATCTGAATGCCAGTTCAAATTAGACGGACATGTATATAGAGCTAAAATAACTGACAACAATTTATATGGGGAAGTTACAATGCGTGCTATCATATTGTGATTAGTGAGAACGCCGGTACTATGAAACGATGAGCTAACAAAATCTAGCAAATTTCACAAAGATCTACTGTTGATTATTGTAGATTGCTTACGGACAAACCTTTGCCTGTGAGCGATTAACAATATATTGAATCACGGCGGGCCAAAGTTACAAAAGAAATAACCAATCATAAGTTGAGAGGTGAACGCTTATCAGAGCTATCCAATCGGTTCACGGATTGCTAAGTTGATGACCACTTGTCTGCGCAAGTTAACAATTAAACGGTTCGTTTGTAGTGTGTGTATGTAAGTACAAGTCAGTGTAATAACGAGTACTACAAACAATTTGGTATCATTGTTTTTACAAATTACAAATTTACAACCATTCAGTTTGTGAAAATAAAATATTATTTTGATGGTATAGCATTATATATATTGTGACCATCCTATTATTTCAAACTGATCCGCTACTCTTATCATAACACAACGAGGCAGTAACGTGGCTCCATTTTATCGGGAGGGGGTGTATCGAAGCAGGGACGTGCTAATGGTCTCGGTTATAGGAGTGGTGCGGTAGAGTGCCAGTCGGTAGAATGCCAGGTGAATTACATCCTTACAGGCCGTCCAGCGCTGACGAAGCTGGTTCTAACCCCGTCATATGGAGGGTGACCGGAATCGTGTATCTGGGCAAGTTTGTCAGTTGCTTTCCGGGGGTCGGTGGTTTCTACACGCAGTGGGACGATTACTTGGTGAAATCAAGCCTCTGCGTGGTCTTTCCTCCACCCGTAAAATTGACAACGTCATGTGTGGCCTAGCGGCTAGAACGACGATAAACCCTAATAAACCAAACCAATATATAGGAGTGTCATTTTATAATTTCAAACTGCTCCGATATCTTATAATATATCTAGATAGGGACGTGGCTATATGGGCTCAGTTTGGCGACGGGTGTGCATCCTATAATTTCCATATGCACCCTTTGAACAAAAAAATGCCTATAAATTCCACATAACGATGGAATCGTATATCAAGAGGAAAGTATTTTAATTTTTCTACGCTGATAACACAACTTAGTCAATATGACTAACATATGTTAGTCAAACGTTTTTCCTCAGGATGACTGACTTAGTTCAGCCAACATGACTGAGGCATAACATTAATCAAAATTACTAGGGTGATGTTAGTCATAACGACTAAGAAATGGGGACTTTTCTTAGTCAATTGGAAGGCGTAAATTAAAGTTGCTGAATTATGTGCAAATAATTCCAATAATTGACCAAAGTTACTCAAAATGTTTGTGACTAACACTAAGTTAGTCATATTTAGTCAATATGTCAAATCCAAGGGGCGGGGTGCACAACTTACTGTTACAGCTTGAAAATCAGAAGCCAACCGGGTTAAACAATTACATTTCACAGAAATAGAAGTTTATAATTGAGGGGTGGGGGTACAGTTGGATATCGACGTTGGCACATCGAAGAGTGCATCTTGCCACGTCACTGCATTTATGCTCTAGTCATTTATGAAAACTGTGCTTGCATCTTCGTATTCGTGTCCTTTACCGTGACCAAATGCATTCGCGTCGACAATTGAAACTCAAAGGATAATCCGCCCATGAACATGGGTATCATTTACCTCGCAATGCATTCTTGAGCGAAAAATAATACTCACATTGGGAACACGCGTCATTTTTATCCATTCTTGGATATATCATTGATTATGGTAAGTACATGTTACATGTTACATGATAATGTTGGCTATAATCCGCAAGTATCACTCACTATTTGTATTAATCACTAACTTTTGTCAGAGATGTTGTGACTCATACGATTTGGCGGCTACCCGCCCCTTCCTATTCTGAACAGCTGTAATGTGCCAGGCATCGTTTTACCAAGACCACTATCGCCATGTCCCTGTTTATGAGATTTCCATTGATAACACATTTTCATAAGGGGGGCTACATCCCTGCGAATCAGATGGTTATATGCTCTGGTTTAAGGATGTGAAAATCGACAATTTATGTTTGACACCCTATATAGACATTCTAGACAAGTTCTTAACGTTGTAACTTTCAATAAATTGGGTAATTTCAGTAGTTACAAGGAACACATACTGCTACATCACATCCAAGCTGACACCCCATAAGGTTTGACAATTTCTAAATATAGGCCATATCAATCCAAACTTTTGACCAAAGGAGGTAAATATCACATTCTGGTGATTACGCATCAGTTTACTAAGTGGGTGGAGTGTATTCCAATTCCTGATCAAACCGCAGAAACTATGGCATATGCGGCGCTAAATGAATTATTTGCACGCTTCGGATGCCCCTTGCAAATTTTGATGGACCAGGCCCCATGTTTTGAAAGTAAACTTTTCCGTGCGATCTGCGAGTTACTGCAGATACATAAAAGCCGAACGACCCCTTATCGACCTTCGGCAAATGGCCAGGTGGAACGTCAAAATCGGACCCTGATGAATGTGGTCCGATGTTTCGTTGACAAAAACCAACGAAACTGGGACAAATTCCTTCCCCAAATAGCGGGCGCTCTAAGATAATCAGTGCACAGACTTACTGGCCAAACCCCAAACAAACTTATGTTGGGATGTGAAGTTAATCACCCAGTAGACTTAATTTTACGAAAGAAACTCAGCCTAAAACTGATACCAGTCAATACATGAAAGACCTTGGAACAAGAAATGAAGCGGGCCCATGAAATTGCCCGGGAACATTTAAAAACTACCTAAAACAATATTTAAGTATTATTTATAATAGGATCTCTGTGAAAAAAAAAGACAGGCATGTTCTCTAAATTAAGGCATATCATAGCGGCCATTTTGGGTCTCTACTGGCATCATTAACACCAGAAAAGTACGAGGAATACACCACATGTAATACAGCGAATGGTTTACCCACAATCTTCATATAACTGGACAAAGGGTAAAATCGCGAAATGCACCGACTGTTGCGGGTGATCGCACTGGCAGCCATTTTGTTTTTTCCCTGATTGTCGATTGCAGATTTTTTTGTCAGATAATATTGAAGGATTTGTTGCGGTCATATAAACGTCATAATGTTCAAATATTTGTGTCATATTATGATTGGTTTTGTGTTTTTTCTGAACAAATTGTTGAACAAAATTCGAATTTCTCAAATTCTGAGCCATATTCCGGCGGCCATCTTGGATTTTAATTTACAAATTTGATATCAGTCAACAGAAATATATAAGGAACAAAACGCAATTCACTTTAATGTCATATCTTTTCCACAATCGTCATATACATAGACCTAGGGTAAAATCGTGAAATTTTCAGACCCTCATGGGCGCCATCTTGGATTACGTCATATGCGGCCAGGTTGATTTCTTGTTAACATCCGGAATTCTACTCTAGAGGTATCCAGGTATATACAAAAATTCGGTCCGGATGAGTCCTGGGGGGGGGGGCGGGGGCGGCATAGGGGGTGTACCTAGCTGCACGACTATATGTTAATGTCGGCACACAGACAGATAATCAAACAAAATCAGTCAGTATATCATTAGCAACACAAGTTCAGGAGAATGATACATGTATTTATCCTGTCTCACAGACAATGGATACATATACTCAATTTTTACGTCTGCTCCGAAACCAACTCAGGATTTTCCGAAACAAAAATCGCCAAGGTCTGTCAAGAGGCAGAGGTTGGACTTTGAGTTTTCAAAGTTTGATACGATGCTACGAGAGAAAGGGTCAGTTTTAGATGGGAACACCTTTGCATATTGGAATGAGGCTGGCCTGTTGGTGAGGTTACTTACGCCTACCGGCGATCCAACCACCAGTTGGTCAACTCGGCGAATTAACTAAGACTCACGCCAGATTCATCAGATACCATAAGTATCTGATAAAGTATTTCAGTGAGCGATTATGACAACTTAAGGTTGTTCCACACCGGGCGCGAGCGAGCGATTATAACGGCCGTCTTCTAACGTCCGTAGCCGTTCAAAGCGCGCGATTGTTATGTCCGCACCGCAAGCGACTGAAACGCTTCGTCGCGCGCGATAGTCAGGGTAGATCATCGTTTGAGTGCATCATTTTGTATCACTGAGCTGACACGATCCGCGATGAATGCTGTCAATAATCGAGCTAGGCGTTTGAAAAAGAGGAAATTTGTTGCTGCCTGTCTTTTAATGCTGCTTAGGAAGCAAATCGAAGGTCAGAGGAAATCTGGGTGCATCCTTTGAACAAAAACAGGAGCTTAATGGGAGCCCACAAGACGCTTGTGTGTGATTTACGAGACTATCCGGATAAATTCAAACAGTTTTTTCGCATGGGAGTGGACGAATTCGACCAGCTGCATCGAGAAGTTGTCTATTTCAAAACAAGAAACAAACTTCCGACAAGCAGTGCCCTCCGAAGAACGCCTGGCAGTATGTTTGAGGTATTTGGTATCTGGCGAATCCTTCCGCAGCATATCTGTTGGATTCCGTTTGGGGAACTCAACGGTCCAAGAAATTGTGCTCGAGACATGTGTAGCAATTTGGGATGTCCTGCAAGGTATATATTTACCAGAACCTACATCTAGCACATGGCATGACACAGCGGAATCATTCGCCCAGGAATGGAACTTCCCAAACTGCATTGGTTCCCTCGATGGGAAGCATATTCAAATAAATGCACCGCCAAATTCCGGAACTACAAAGGGTACTTTTCTACGGTTTTGCAAGCTCTGGTGGATGCCCGCTATCGATTCATCGCCGTGGACATTGGGGGTTATGGCTGCCAGAATGATGCCGGTGTATTTCGGGAGTCCACCTTGAGGAAAGGATTGGATTCTGGTTCAATGCACATTCCACCTGATGCACCATTGCCAGGAAACAATGAAGATCAGCCAATGCCTTTTGTATTCGTAGGAGATGATGCATTTCCCCTCAAATCCTATCTGTTGAAACCGTATTCAGGTCGGAACAAAACGAAAGAGCAAAAAATCTACAACTACAGACTTTCGAGAGCACGCCGGGTTGTCGAAAATGCATTTGGGAACCTCACCCAGAGATTTGAGATTTTTCAGCGACGAATTCGCTTAAATCCGGAAAATGTGGACAAAATTGTAAAGGCGACTGTGGTTTTACATAACTTCATGTTATCAATAGACGATGATGTGTCTTCTTTCGATGCGACTGCAACAAATAGTATTGTACCTGATGTTCGACAACATGTGGGGGAACCACCGGGAGAAGGGCAACAGCTGTGCGGGAGAAGTTTTGCGACTATTTCAATTCCGAAAAAGGTCGCGTTGCCTGGCAAGAGGATATGGCATGTGCCACCTGATATCAATGCATGGAGTAAGCTTTTGATAATTTTGTTCAGTTGAAGAATGTATTGTCTCATGTTTAAAATCGTCTTTGGAATGAACTAGCCTCGTTATATCATTTCCCCTGATTATATCAAAATATAATTCACCAGCCACAGAAGGCTGGAGCAGATTATACGGTCCATGATTTTAGTTCTTTACAAGGAATAAACTGAGTTGTAATCTAAGGTGGAATTTCAGTCACGAAAAACCATAAAAATAAATGTGGTTTAATTAGTTGGTGAAGATAGTGTTCTCAGTTAACTCCCTGTGAAGAACCAAAAAATTGGAACGAAATGTCTCAATTATATTGTTGCCCGAGGGACAAGTTTTTTGTGCAGTTGGGTTTCATGCTAACAATACATTTATTCTGGACTCCGTTGCTTCACATCGAATTAAATTATGCATTTGGATCAGAAGTAAGAATATGAAAACAAGAGACAAGGAAATATTACTAAAAAAATCGGAATCAGATGTTAAATTATGTTTATATAATTATACTGGTTTTCGATGATTTTAGTCGTAATCATCCGGAATCTCTGTCTTCGAAATATGACATATATTGGGGCCAACTATCAGGTACATAAAGTAGTGGGTGCAGGGTAATTTGACCCGGGGTCAATTTTTGAACATTCACATTCTGGCATCATAATCAGAACGTCGCGACAGGGGGGTTGGGGCGGTGTCTCACCCCCAACTTTAGTCAAAATTTTCAACAGTTGGAAATTTCATACCTGCCAAAACATAAGTGGGAAATTTCACACCAACAATAGGTTGAAAATGTTGTTGTAGTTTGATTTTCAAACAGTATTTGGTGGGGGGGGGGGGATTAAGTGTTTTGGACCAATATTTGCATATTTTCCTATTTTTGGTAAAAAATTTGGACTGAAATGGTCATCAGTTGGAAATTTTCCAACCTTAGGGGGTGACAGGTTAGAAATTTCCTACACTTGGAAAGCTTGTGTCATGGTACCTCTCCCGTGGCCAGTCAAAAACTGCTAGTTAATTAAAAAAAACAATATTGTCATACATTTAGAAACATTGTCATCGGAATTGTCATCAGTTGGAAATTTTCCAACCTAAGTGGTGTCAGGTTTAAATTTTCTAACTCCAGGAAGGCTTGATGCAAGTCTAGATGCCAAGCCTTGGAATATTGCGTCTGTCATTTGCAGAATGAGGTCCATAGAGGGTTAATTTAGTGATGCTATCCCACATAGCGGGCTAGCATAACCAAATTCACCCCACTGAGACCTCATTCTGCTGAGATGTAAGCAGAATGAGGTCCCCATGGGGTGAATTTGGTGTTGCTAACACGCTATGCGGGATAGCATCACTAAATTACCATCTGGGGACCTCATTCTGCAAATGACAGACACACTATTTCAAGGCATGCCAGATGCAAGGATTTAGCGATTTTCTTGTTCAGATTTCAAAATTAATTTTCTCGCACCCAATTTATCTGGAGTTAGGCCACTAGATGTTAGGATTCATGCATTTTTTCAGGTTAAAATATCTGAATGTTCTCATATCGGGAATATAGAACAATGGTTTGTGAATATATATATATATAATATTAAGTTACAGCCACTGAGGTGCAGGGGTGCATGCAACTGGAATTAGGCAAAACTTGTGCATTTGTCTGATTCAAGGGGGGTGCAATTGGAATTTTCCCAAGGTAGATACCCACCCCGCCCCAACGGAGACCCTCTAGCCACGTCCCTGATCACAATCGCAATTGCCACAATGGGGCGACATTAATGATACATGTATCAGGTAGAGTAGATTTATTTTTGAACAGATACATCCTGAACTTCCTCGGCGGTAGGCTGGTCCTGTACTTGTGGGATTATAACTGGAGACGTCGTGGCACCAACTGGATTAGTAGATGGTCCATATGAAAGTTCATGGATGATATACTCAATTCGCAGTTTTGCCAACGATCTTTTGTATGGAGTCAGGGATCGCATGGATGGTGCCAGACTCTTCAAGAACGGCGTCATCAGGTGGCGGCGTTGGTGTTGGAGGAGGTTGTTCATTCGCCGGAGGTCCGGGGTCTTCAATAAGTTGCTGGGCTACTTTCAGCATCTTTTCATTGAAGTAGTCGTTCGCTCTACGTTTTTTCTACAAGCGAATGGAACACCAGCCGACTGAGACACCCCTGCTGGTTCACTAATGAACTCTTCACCATCTTCGGCATCCGAAGAAGGCTCATTGTGCACACTTTCATCATCCTGGGAGACATCAGAGACAGTTTCCTGAGGCTGAAGATTAGAGGCTGTTTCCCGTGGCTCATATGTACTTTTCAGAAACAGCAGGTTTTTGTAATAGTTGGTGGTGTCGGGTGAAATGGTCTCTTAGATTCTTCCATTTGTCTTTACATTGTTGGGCTGTTGAGAAAAGAAACAAAAATATGCATTATTTGTACTGTTTTTTTCATGGCATATTTAGTTATATCAATACTTAGGGACATCTGCGGAGACCTGTTTCTTACTTTCTGAATGGTGTGAAGTGTGATTAACGCAATACGATAGGGGAATGTACACCGTGTGCGTAACGTAACTATCACAAGTATAACGTACTCTGGTAACAACTTGTCGCTAATTTCATGCTTAAGAAATTTTAAACATCATCTTCAGCTTGTTTTATTTTATTTTTATGAAAAAGGAATAACACATGGTGTGATAAATATATTTATAACAACAAATAGAATCAAATTGCCATTTTACCGACAGGCAAGCTAGGTACAAACATTAGTGATATCTGAGTACGAACGTCAGAGTGTTCCGCTATCGTATTGCGAGCTTCTGTAGTTCTGGGTTTTACCAGATCAAATTTGGCTGTGGGATGCTGTCGTACACTTGGAGATTTGATTAAAAAAAGTAAACACATGACCTATGATTGTTCTTGCATTTTTGTGATCAACTTGTGTCAATCTAGGCATGTACAGGGGTCAGCCATTAATGTCCGTGCCCGCGATCGGACAGCATTCTTCACCCACAACAACATACCTGGACAAGTGTTGTAATAGGGGGAGGTTGGCATGTGGCATTCGGATCTTTATTCAATGATTTCGAATGAGACTTTTCATCCTTACAAAACTTGGTATCTGACCGAGTTCTGATTTTTGTCAAAATACCCTGATCAGGTTGCGAACTTGCGATCCCCGGTCTGCTAGCACGATAGAACAGTACCTCTCGGCTACTGACTTCCCTTAAATGTTGTCTCCACGTTTCAAGCAAAATACATTGTCATTGAAGTCGAAAAAGTTAATAGCACAATAGGACAAAATGAACATTAAATATTTAATGTTTGACATAGAGGTGCCACGATTATTGATTTTTATAATCCATAATCGGTCGTTGATAATCGATTAATCGTGCCTAATATCAATAACAGTGGAAGTATTCCGTAATATGGCCTATTGGCTTGGCGTTGGTTAAACAACTCGGCTGATGTAATTTTTACGTTAATAATGTGCACCATAAAGCACCGGTAAGCACTTTCTCGGCGATGTCAAGGTTATAATAATTGTGAGTTCATTAGAACGAACATAGCCAGTAATTTCAGTGTTATGAATAGCCAAACATACAAACAATATAAAAATAGGAATGCATGACAGATCGCCGGCTGTTCCTAAAATAAGGAATCTAATGTTACAGAAACTAAGTTTCAGCAAACTTCCAGAGTGTACATGGATAACAATCACAAAGGTAGCCCCACCACCCAGAAATTTCAAAACTCAGAACAAGTTAAATAATTGTGATAGTAATCGTGAGTTTCATTCAGCAGTCACCACACGATAAGTGATAGCCTGTACTAGTAACATCTAAGAATACTCATGTTGTCATAATCTCTCTGATGCACGATCAAAGGTTGTTAAACCTTCGGTTGTAGATTAAACTGAAAACAAACACGGTATTCCGATCTCCGAAATAAATAACGGAGATTAATCGACGATGGAAATGGTAATCGATCATCGGCTTTATTAATGGTTCATCGATTATACGATTAATTGTGGCACCCCTAGTTTGACACACTTATCAGCAGAAATTTACAATTTACACCCCCAATGTGACATTTTGTTTAAAATTTAATATGCAGTCTATATACACCCAGTTTTTGTATTCACAGGGAGTAAGTATCTCTGAATCTGAATTAATTTTAATATATTACATCTGCTTCTATAATATTCACCAATAGAATACACTCAAATTCAGCTACAGAAGAATGCGGAAAATAATGAATATCAGGTTCCGTGTTATTGTTTACATCCCCCTCCATCTAGAGAATTTTTCCACTCGTGTTCGTAAACTAAGTCATTAAATTGTGGTGGCCTAATAACATAGTTAAACCTAAAAAAAACTACTGTGTATATTGAAATGTCCCTTTCTCTTCAACAGGGGCGGTATCAAAATACTCACCAGCACAGTTTTGCAGGAAGTCAAAGAAGGCATACAAGGTGCCTTCTTCTGCTCTTCTGGCATTGGAACCCCTGGCGCTCAACTCATAATTGAGTAAGTTTTTGAAGCTGGAAAAGGTCAGCTTCTGGTTTCTTAAAAATATGGGTTCCATGTAAGATTTATATTCCACCATCATTGAGTGCAGTCTACCAACTGACTCCAGCCCTTTCTGGAATTCCATATATTGGCACTGAACTCTGAAAGTATATAGTCTTTAGTGAAAGCTATTGTATTTACAGTTCTGGATAAAATGCTGCCACATCTTAAAGTGATGTGAAACACTCCGGTAGGGTGATCAAATAGAAATGGAGAATAATCTTGTTCAAAGTAGTTATTTTTACAAATATATCTAAATTGACAACACACCGACATTCATATATATTAATTAAATGCCGTGACTGCCGATGGCGAAATCATTTTCGTTAGTTTATATCTGATAGAAGCGTCCCGATTCAAGTAGTAAACATTTAGTGTACTTCAGACAATGTTTTCTATGGAGTGGTACGGTCGATTTGCTTGAAATGTTCGGTAATGTTAGTAGAATGCTACATTCCTCCAGTTGGCATAACACCTGAATACTCACTGATCATTTCCACGCACCCGAACAAGTGTCTTTAAGGCTAATATGTACAACGTATTTATGTCATGCATTTGTTAGTTATTGAAGTTTGGTATGGAGGTACTCCACCATGACTGCTTTCAAATAAGAGGCCTATGACAATCACATTTTCCAATCTTGAGATATCCTTCTTTGATTATCTGGAAATCTTGTCCGAAAGGCTAAAGGATGTAAATTAAAGTTAGTTTTCTATTTGGGAGTGCTTTTAAAGCCCAAATGGCATATGCTATAGATTGATATGTATATTGGAGTCAGCAATCTTGGTTTTCAGTTATTAATCATCATTCGAATTGTGTTCTTGAGTCCAACTGAAATTGTGTTTGATTTGTATGTCATCAAGTGCCAAAATTTTAGAGTGCGCAAATTTCTAACTAAAAAAAAGAAGGCATACTGAGTGAATTTAAATATGAATAAGGTGCTTTCACGTAAAGGCCTTTTTTTTGGATTATGGATATAATTTCTCACCTGTAGTATAGCAAGGTCTTCCTTAGAAGACTCAGATATTGTATTTTCTTATCATTTTGCAGGGACATAATTGGCGGCAGTCCAACATCCATACATTTTCAATCTCTTGCTGAATATCATAGATGTTATTTGCTTTTTCAATCTGAAATATAGTGTCATGTAAAATGTGAATGTAACGTTTTTACTTGTTTCGGGGGAAGGAAATTGTCCACTAATTAGACAATAATATATTTAATATATCAACCATGGTACGATAAAACAATCATTTGTCAGTTTTGCTCAAACACGACAATATCACAACGCGTATTAAAAAAATTCCACACATTATTGAGCATTCATATTTATTACATCATCCTTCACTTATTTCATTCAATAAAACAATTCTATATATGTGATATGCAACGTTTCTTTACAAGAATATTAGTTGTTGATGTTGGAATCACATTTGCATATTACATAGCGGTTGACCTTTCTTTAGCCATTTTCTGACACAATCCACTTGTCAACTGGATAAACAAATCTATTTGCACCCATCAACTTTACCGGCAGGGTTTATGTGACGAATTCATTTTAAAATCCTGCATGTTTTCAAACTAGTAACCCACGTGTATTTATTTAGTTTGTCATTAAATTTAACAAGTAACGATTGCGCGTACTCTTCCAGGCCTATATTGTCTAGTTGTCTCTGATATAAGTTTGCCCCAACCATTTGTTATTGTCCCCCGATGTTCTGAAAGAAAAGGGGACTATAGAAACGGGCTGTGTCCATGTGTACCTTCATGGTGATATGATACTGATATCATCTCCTACAGATTTCATCGCAGAGATCCCTTCATAATATTGTTGCAACATACATGTATATAGATCACACTTTTGAGTACCTTCACGGTGTAATCAACTCGTCCTAGGGATATGAAACTTCAGAATATTGTTGCCCATATATTGAAGATGTGCAGCATCTATATAGATGACGGAAAAGTAATTTTTTGACAAAGTTATTAACCCTTTTCGATGTAGAAAATTTCACATTTTTTAGAATTTTCTGTATGAGGGTACCTTCATGGTGTAATCAACTCCTCCTACAGTTTTGATTGTAAATATATGAAACTTCAGAGTATTGTTACCCGCATATTGAAAATGTGGAAAAAGTATTTTCTGACGTAATTATTAACCCTTTCGACTTAGAACACTTTAACATTTTTTTTAATTTATTCAACAAAGCGGCATTGACTTGCCACGTTGTGTGGGGGGGGGGGACACTGGTCAGCTGACCTTTTATTCATCTAACAACGACACATTCAGGGTTTTTTCTAGTCAAAGAAATATCTGGTCTAAGTCTTCTCAGTGATATCGGTTGCGTTAATACTGTTTTGAACCGAGACCTGTCATAGTATGGAAAAATTACATAAGTTCAATTATGTCAACAATCTAGGTAGACAATGGATGTTGAAAGCATCATTGAACAATGTACTCTTGTGTCCCGATTAAACGTACATGATATACGCCTTGTTGTTAATGATTATTGCCATCCTGTATGCAGCTGTTTGAGCTTATTCCGGTATATACTGTTACATTCATTACAGCTTGACAAAACACGATAAAAACAAAGTATGGAAGAGAAATTGTAAGAACATATCTGGTGTTCGCTAAATATCGCGTTCTATCGAAAAAACAAGGGGTACGCAGCTATGTCAAGTTTATTGGCAGACAAAAAAAATACTTCTGCCAATAATGAGGCCCGCGCAAGGCCCAATAAGTCGGACAAACCTGGTTTTCTAACTCGTCCGACATATTGTTGCAAGGGAATCATATATCAAATATGGTTTGAATCAGTTAATATTTGACTCAGTTATCGCGCCAACGGTGAAAAAAATTCAAACAAGAGACTCTTATATCAAATATGGTTTGAATCAGTTAACATTTGATTGAGTTATCGTGCTAACGGTGAAAAAATTATAGACAAACTAGTGGAAAAAGTTCAGACAAACCTGGTTTTCTAACTCGTCCGAGATATTGTTGCAAGAGACTCATATATCAGATATGGCTTGAATCAGTTTATATTTTATTCAGTTATCCCTCTAGCAGTAAAACAATGCTAAAAATAGACAAACTAAGGGCATAACTCCGGGAAAATAATTCGGACAAACCTGGTTTTCGAATTCGTCAAAGATATCGTTGCAAGTCAACAAGAGACTCATATATATCAAATATGGTTGTAATCAGTTAATATTTTATTGAGTTATAGCGCTAACAGGTGTTAAATTGCCAAAAAGTCATCAAATATTGATAACTCTGGTCAAAAACTGCGGACGTGACCCATTTACTACAGGCAGTAAACAGTCAGTGGGAGCAAGTCACATACCAAATTTTGTTTGAATTCATTTAGAAATGTCAAAGTTATAAGGGATTCTTTAGGTCCGACCGCCAACCATCCCTCATCAAACCATTAAAGATAAACTTGACTAAAAACTAGCCAGAAGTGAAATATTAGTATGACTGAAAGAGTAACAGGTATCATTTCACTGATATGTTAATTCCCAGTAGTGAGTACTGACATTTAAGATAATAATTCATTTGGACCAATGCTATTGATCTGTTTGGTGTGTATATTAACTAGCTAAATGTACACATTATTGAAACAACAGAATTATATATTTTTTTATAAATTCAACACAAAACTAGAGGTCAGATTCCATGAAACCAGATATACTTCCATGGTATCCCATCCCATCCCATTTGAGTGTTATGCGTATATGTGTGTTCCTCTTCGTGCGAATGCATATTGGTGCCTTACGATCCGATGGTGGACTTGCGTTGACATTTCTAAATTTCATGATGATCCGACAAAAGATACGACCTGTAGCCTTTGTCAAAGGATTTCGTCATGTAAAGAGTAAAATCCAAGACGGCTGCTGGCGGCCATGTGTTTTGTCCGAATGACGCCAAAATGACTCTTTCCCATCTACATGTCATTGTGAACAACCACGATTTGCGTTAGAATCGCAGACGAAGATGAAATCATTATTTATTATTATAATGACGGAAATGTGGCTTTTAGTCAACTATGGTACTGGGTTGAACAGGTTGGGACTCGTTTACAACTGCAATATTATATGCATAAACTAGCAAATTCCTTTTAAATGCATGTACTACTATAGCTGCACCATTCTATGTGTAATTAAGTATGACAGCTATATTTCAACATATCCTCGCGCAAATACGCATATAATCGTCCTATAATGTGCAAATAGGTTAAAAATTGTATTGCATTATTTCATGATTATACGTCGTCTCACGAAACCGGAAGGTATAACGAATCTATACTGAATGCGTACGTCATGCACGCGTATATGATATCGAAATATTTGTCATCATGAAACGAAGAACAAATGTTTGTACATCCACACGAAGCAGAGTATATACGTACCCACCGTCAGCAAGTTCTCCAAAATCAAACCATTTAATAATTTTTCGGAGATTCTCTCCAATAGGGTTTGTATTTTTGCTCTCATATTTTCGACAACACCAATCAACTTGTAGGGTGGATACACACATGCATGAAATCTCTGTAAATATCGTGTATTGAGAGTTTTACATGGATTGTACACACCAGTCCTGTAATATGCGTCTGCTGACAACCCAATCACCGCGTCTATGTTTGACCACAGTGTGTCAAGCTCTGAATGTGCAGAGAGCTGTTTGCTGGAACCATGTCGTCAGGCCGCTTAAAGTAATTATTCGCGCGATAACGCAACTGATGGACGTTCTGTTTAAATGATTGGCAGTATTTTGTTGATTGTTATATATACCCCAGTGATCGCCTCAGGATTTCCACCAACGCAGGGGTTATGATCGCCAACATGGGGGATATTTCATATTACCTCGATGGGGGGATGCAGCACGCCGAATCATGACCCCCCCCCCCCAGAAACCATTCCCGTGAGATTAGTGCACATTTTTAGTGAAGAAATCCCCTTTTTATTTCGCATTTTAAAGTCTTTGCAATATGCATAATTTTCTCCGACCGCAATGCACTGTGGGAGTATCCTTAGTCCCACATCTAGTATTATTTGACAAACTATTGAATTCCCGCTGTTGTCCACTCACACGTAAAGGAGAATACTGTGATTTTTGGGCATATGTGAGTTTGGTGTAATACGCGCATAGTGAATTTAACTAAATTCATATCGGCTATAATTGCAGCCTGTTTTCCTAAAAAAAATAGGGCCACATTTAACGTATTTCAAATACGGCCATATTTGGCGTTATTTGTTTCGGAAATACGCTCTATATGAACGTAAATGGGCACAAACAGTCGTGAATGTGCGTATTCATATTACAAATACGTCCGCATCGGTCATATTTGAAGCATCCCCATACCAAACGCCCATTATTCAACGGAATAACTGGTAAGCGCTCATTATAAATGGCGTATTTGGACTTTTGAAATACATTCAGTATGAACATATTTGCATGAGGATATGTTGCGTTAATTGGTCCACTTAAACTACTCCCATCGGGATTTAATGAACCTAAATCAACTTACCAGATGTACGCTGTATATAATATGTTCACTGTAGTCCGCGCCATGAAAGAGAATAACGGGCATAAGTCCACTAATTCAGAATCAAATAGGTCCAATATCAAACTATGAATATCCTGGTTCAATATGAACCTATTTGTGCGAGGAAAATTGGCGTGATATACGTTAATTGTAATGTTTGGAGTCATACTCATATGGCTTCTTTTAACGGTCATGTCTAATTTGGAGGATGTAAACGATAGGCTTATTAATAAACAAAATATTGACATGGCGGCTTCGTATGGCGTGACAAATAATTGACATTGTCACAGGCTTTTTTCATCTCTTTTTGAATTGTTCGCTCACAAGAGTGAAAACAAGCTCTTTAATACTACCATATCAAGACTAAAATAACATGGAACGCTCTTTTCTGTATCACTCAAACTTTCAATTTGTCAGTTAACAACGACGGTCATTATAACACAGTCGCCTCAAGAACACACGTCAGAGTGTGGTATTGCAAACCACATGTATTTATCTGGCGGGTCCCCTCTGCCACACAATTTTAGTTTTGTTGATAAATCGTGCGAAATAAGTCTGGATAAAATGACCCTGCTTACAACAGGAACATCATCGCCACAAGGACCCTGAACAACAAAGACCGAAATGAGAGCAATAAATGTCATGAGAATGCATGGCAAGCACATCAAAATATAATCCCAACTAAATATAATTACTTCAATGTTTCGCCCATGTACGCATAGCAAGGAATGTTTTCACTCATCCCTGCAGGTTATTGGCTTGATGGGGGGGGGGGATACATAAATATATTTTAGCTCAACTTTGCAACATAAAGTGAGCTATTGTCATGGGTTTGAGTCCGTCCGTCAACAATTTCCTTTGGCACTACATACAGGTCGCATCCCTCATCCGATCTTCACTAAACTTCCTATGTAGCTTCAGGATTACCTATAAATGTAGGAGCTATTTTGTGCTGGCTGCATTTTATTTCTTTCTCTCTTGGATTTTTCGACGTGAGATTGGGGAATCTGATATTGTCTTCAATTGGAGATATGTTTACATAATACAAGACCCGTGTGGGTGCATGGGTCTTGTTGGAGCCATATATATTTTCCAGTGTCACGTTTTATTCAACACCCAATCTTAATATTTATATTGAAAAAAACCACAGCTTTCCTGAATAATGCAATGTGTTATTCCAGTGTAGGTATTATTTGAAACCTTACTTAATTTCTTCAGTTGTGTTGTAATTGTCATTATGTATTTTGTCTACTCCGTTACTGTCATTGATCTTCAGAGGGTCTCGTTGCACGAATGTCAGAGTAGTCGCTATCTTTGCGGGGTAAACCATGTTGAAGGCATAAAAGGACGACAGAAGAAGTACAAACGCTTGAAGCAATGTCGTTGTTTTACACACACGAATGCCTTCCAACTTGTATAACATACTCCATCTCTGTGTAAAAAAATCGCCTTTGCTCATGCTTAATGAGGCATCAGTACGATCCTGAAATTGAACCTGATCTCCGATGATGTCGATCACCTGTTCTGGGTTTGGAAAAAGGTTTGTTCCCGGTTCTAGACCAGCGACAGTTGTCCATTAAAATGGTGTATCTCTTCCCATATAACGTTTATATAGATTCAGGATATCATTTAATCATATCAATCGATGACAACTCACAAGATAGCATCTGTCAATTAACATATAATATATATAAAACATAATATAACATATGTAATTTATTATCACATTCGCGGGACAATTTAGTGACTATTTCTTATTTATACTTAAAAATGTGTAATATCAAGGCAAATTGCTTTTCAAGTCATTTATGTGAGAGTTATATGATCGAATAATCAACGTTATTATGCCTTTATATGCGAAGGATATCCGACCATCTTCAGTTCTGTGTTTATTCACAATACGCTATTTGTTTTAAAATCGGGATTTATAACAAAAATATGTCGTAATTGTGGCCCGGATGAGATTCACAATTTTAAAATATAACATCAATTCGGCAGCATAATAGATTTGCATTAAAATTATCTCTCCCTCTCTCGAATAGTAATCCAACGTCAATGGAACTATTATATTTAATTGCGAAAATGACACCAAAGAAATATTAACGAAATCGGCGTGTAAATATAATATTTCTTGAGACAATGTTCTTACATTTGTTATTGAAATGTGATATGTATTCAGTATCTGACCGAGTTCTCATTTTTGTCAGAATACCATAACCAGGTTGCTATCCCCGGTCCGCTAGCATGAGAGACCATTAAGCTATCTCTCCGCTACCGATTTAGGGGTAGATATGGTAAGGATAAACGATTACATTATTTCGATAGGCTAATACAAAGACTATTTCGCGACATCAACAACTATATAAAGTTCTAGGTAGAGGATACAAGTACTATCCAGGTCTGTGAGGGTATAGTTATTTTAACCTTTTAATGATGATGTATTCACTGGTACAGTGTATTCTGGTCTATAACCACAATTACTATTATTGATACTGAATAGTAATTTAGACCTGAGGTTGTTCTCTAGATAGATAGCCTAAGATAGGTCACGTGTAATAAAATAGAAATACTCACGTCCACACTGGTCATCCCTGACTACGAGTGTAGTTTCATGTGGATAAATCCAATGTTCGCATATTATGTCCCTGTCACCGGTTTCGCGAATTATCACATCCAAATTTGGAAAAACATCGAAATAATGCATTAAGCTCATAATTTTCACTATGCACAATTAAGTGCCAAATAATTTATGAATAAAATTACGAAAACGTTACCGACTGACGAACAATTTAAACAGACAATATCACAGTGCTTGTCCATGATCAGTGCGAAAATTATTAACGATGGCTATAATTGTTCTAGATACTGTGAAGGGAATATGGCGAATGAATCAATTATAGGTTCGGAATGTAAAACATACAGTTTGGTAGCTAATTGATACATATTGTTAAGAGATTCACCGACAGACACTGTTGTGCATGCATATTATACACCGCTGGTGTACCGATGAACACCTCTGCGTCGATTTGGCGTTTGCAAATCGACGATGTTATTGGTCGAATTGATTATAATCGATTGTCAACAACAATTATGAAAGACATTACGTAATTGTTCGGTTGCGTGAAACTAATAAGTTACTATTCGGGTGCTATGCCAATTTGAGGAATGTAGCATTCTACTAAGATCATCGAAAATCTCAAGCAAATGGACTGTACTACTCCATAGAAACACGGTCCGAACTACGATAAATCAACGTACGAGATGTAGGCTGTGTATAATAAATTCACTGTAGTCCGCGCCATGAAAGAGAATAAGTCCACTAATTCAGAATCAAATAGGTCCAATATCAAAATATGAATATCCTGGTTCAATATGAACCTATTTGTGCGAGGAAAATTGGCGTGATATACGTTAATTGTAATGTTTGGAGTCATACTCATTTGGCTTCTTTTAACGGTCATGTCTAATTTGGAGGATGTAAACGATAGGCTTATTAATAAACAAAATATTGACATGGCGGCTTCGTATGGCGTGACAAATAATTTACATTGTTACAGGCTTTTTCAGCTCCTTTTGAATTGTTCGCTCACAAGAGTGAAAAAACGCTCTTTAATACTACCATATCAAGAATAAAATAACATGGAACGCTCTTTTCTGTATCACTCAAACTTTCAATTTGTCAGTTAACAACGGCGGTCATTATAACACAGTCGCCACAAGAACACACGTCAGAGTGTGGTATTGGAAACCACATGCATTTATCTGGCGGGTCCCCTCTGCCACACAATTTTAGTTTTGTTAATAAATCGTGCGAAATAAGTCTGGATAAAATGACCCTGCTTACAACAGGAACATCATCGCCACAAGGACCCTGAACAACAAAGACCGAAATGAGAGCAATAACTGTCATGAGAATGCATGGCAAGCACATCAAAATATAATCCCAACTAAATATAATTACTTCAATGTTTCGCCCGTGTACGCATAGCAAGGAATGTTTTCACTCATCCCTGCAGGTTATTGGCTTGATGGGGGGGGGAATAGATTTTAGCTCAACGTTGCAACATAAAGTGAGCTATTGTCATGGGTTTGTGTCCGTCCGTCAACAATTTCCTTTGGCACAACATACAGGTCGCATCCCTAATCCGATCTTCACTAAACTTCACTGAAACACGTATCGCTCATTGACTATTAATCCGATCTCATTCTGTGTTTAAATTAATTTAACAAACGGCATGTCTCTCAACACGAGTTACGAGTTTCACGCGCTCTGTTCATCACTTTGTGATAGATGTCTGCAAGATGCTTCACCCGCAAGACAATTTGTTTTGTATTTACATGTATATCTGTATATATTAAAGGGTATAGGAGCGGTCGATCTGTATGTCCGTTTGCCTGTTCGCAAATGTTCTCCAATACCCCTGGAATTCCACTTATAAAAGATTAATGTACACGCAGTAAGAAACTACTGCGGATCATACAAAAAGATACTCCAAGATTGTGCTATAATATTTATGTAAAATGGCGTGCGCAGGAAACTGACAATAACTGGCAGCATGTCTACTTATTACAAATGTTATTTATAAACGATATTATAAGTAAACATTTATTATTGAGATTAATGAATTTATTATTTTTCACTGATGAAGATGTATTAGATAAACAGTATATGTGATGGGGAGTGAACAAAGATTTTTAAAAGAAATTGATGGCCGAGTTAATCGTGTTGGTTGTGTAACTGCCAGTTGAGAATTTTTGACCGGTAAGTCAACAATACGAAACGCAACGGAATCCATTCAGTTTTGACGTTCTGTATCTCTAGTTTGAGGTACGATTTCGAAACAATAATCTATTATTTGCTTTTTTGACATTTAGTTCAAAGAAAACTATTGCACTTTTGTCCAATGAAAACAAATAACCCAAGCGTGTATGAGGCTAAATAATCTTACTTTGAACTCCTTCTGTCTCTTTTGGAAAGATTCTCGATCGAATTGTGGCTTTGACATATTTCCAGTTGTGTTTGAATGAACAGACACATGTGAAAGACCATATATAGGGTGGCAAGTCACATGTTTACGACCGTGTGGAACATTCTGATTCACTTTGCCCCATGATTGCTAATGTGATGTAGACTGATCGGTGTTCAAAACCAAGTTGACCCAAGGTCAGCAAAGGGAGTATGGAATATTGAGATGATTAGCTTTTTTGTGGTTAAGGGTGAGGACAAGTGGTCAATTTGAATGGCAAGTTCCAGACAGATCCGTGGAGCAAAAAGTTACACAAAAGGAGTCATCCTAGATTTCAAGTCGGCACGCATGCGACTAGATAATCACATCGTCCATATGCATGGTTCTGTGAATATTCAATACTAGTCAGGGAGATGTTTGAACCCGCTCAGGGACGTGGCTAGATGGTCTGTTGCGGGGGTGTCCACTTTGGGGAATTCCAACTTCACACCCCCGTTCATAAAAGAAATTGAACATACAAAGCTGGCAATAAAAAGACCAATGGCGAGTCTTCTAAATCATCGTCATCATTGTTGTAAATCGATGTTGTAAAAATATTTAAGACTTCGTCGTTGGTCGCCATTTTAAGTTGTTGTTGTAAAATGATAGTCGTTCAAACTTTATCAGAACCAGGGTTATCATTTTACGGTGAATACCGAATGCTGCACTGATACTACTGATTCTGTGTACTATAAGGTAACCTTACGCTACCAACGAATTACGTAATTATTAGAAACTTTATTTTTCAATCGAGATGTTACACACAGGCCATGTAGACATACTGGTGTCACATTTTTCCCGAGCTCGCACAATTTGTAGTACATGGATTGTGAATACTTAAGTTTATAAATACTCAAGTCTACACAAATAATTGTTCATTTTATTTATGTTTCCACCACACACTTCTTTTTCGCCTTGCAATATTTATTTTCACCCTGCTATTTGGCACACAAGAGTATGTTTCAAGAAGAATGTCAAATTTATCCAAATTTATCAGTCTTACGATACGAATTGCACAGGAGCGCCAAATTGTGCTTGTGCATACATTTTCCCCATGAACATTCTGAAGGGCTTTCTATTTTAGTCAATTCTGAGTTATTGATACTTACCAGCTTGTTATTCGTGTCGGTTACTGGCCGAATTGTCCCCCAAGGACTGGGACAAACATACACTCTTTGTCCCATATATTCAGCAAATCTTCGCCTCTCTGTCTGATTCCATGTTGTCGAAGGCCGAAGCCATTCGACGTATATTAATGGTCGCATTAATTGTATCAATTTTGTAATTTGTGCACGTATCATCCATTTCCTGAAAAATATATTGCAACAACTGAACACAAAAGCTCGATATTTGCAATCGGTGCACACACTTTGCTAACACTATTATTCAAAGTTTAATTATAACTTGGTAGATGTATACGATAGGCTTATCAATAAACAAAATATTGATATGCCGGCTTCGTATGCTTTGATAAATACTTTCCATTGTCCCAGGCTTTTTTCAGGTGTTTGTGTGATTTTGAATTGCTTGCGCTCAACAGTGAAATAAACGCTCTTTATTACTACCATATCAGGAATAAAATAACATGGAACGCTCTTTTCTGTGTCGCTAAATTATTCAGTTTGTCAGGTAACGACGGCGGTCGTGATAACATAGTCGCACAAGAACGCACTTGACGTGGATATATATTCCTGATGCTGAACTACAAATGGTCTATGATGTTTTTATTTTGAGGCTAATTACCCAACAGAATTACTCTTCGTGACTAAATGGTACTGAAAGAGACATATTACCATTTTAATGTCACGTGGTGTCTCGTTTCTACCTTTGAATGCTAGGTAATGATTTTCGAGGCAGTGGGGCCGAATAATAGTCGGTGTCGGCGCCACCAAATGTCTTGTCAGTGGATAAAGCAGGATAATATTATGTGAATTAAATTGACCAATATGATTCTGTAATTATTCAGTCATTTTTTTTCGCCCGTGTACATGAGGAATATTTTCAACCATCCATGCAGGTTATTGGTTGAAAAGTTTGTTAAAAAATAATTTTTAAAATGCATTTTTATTGATATAACGATGTTTATCGTCTGGTTATCAAATATAAATGTAAAACAAATACAGAAATAAAAACATGAAAAATATCAAGACTTTGAACTTTACTAGAACTAGTGTTTAGGCACGCGTAGATGTTTGAACTACATTTACATGAAGCTGTATTGTAATTATACATACCTCTCAGTGTTAAGTATCGTACACCTTTATAATATCATTCTCGAACCGCCCATGTACATCAATTGAGTCGCATTCGAAGTAGTTATTGCAAATGCATATTGTTGATGTTCAAAGTGAACAGCTATGATCTTTTCTAGCAATAGTAGCATGTACGACAAGTAAGATAAATCATTTGCAAAAATAAATCCGCTGTTTGGGGGAAGCCCTCCGGTATTCTGCGCCATTTAGTGCACTTATCACAACTTCTTAATTATAGATATAACCATCGCTGCATTGACCCTATCCGCCGCAGCAACGTTGACAATTTTCACCGCTTCGACAATAGTGAACATAGCGGGCGACCCACTTAGCCTTATACACACATGTGTAGGGGACAAACGGTTCCAGTGGAATGATTTTGTCCATGAGTGGTCCACCTGAACCCTTTATAACCTCATGGCATCATTCATTATTTCCCTCCCCTTTGAGGACATATTTGTAAATATCGAAACTTTCAAGTTTTGACAGCAGAGCGTCCTCAGTGAATTGAATGGAAGCCGCCATTTTTAATACGCATAAAGGACACGTGATGTACAAACGAGATTTCGTTAACCTGGGTAATTTTATCACAATTCCCCCAACCTGGGTAACTTTATCACAGTTTTTGGGAACCTGAGTAACTTTATCACAAAAGAACCGATGAGTGACCTATTCAGCATTACTGTCAGTTAAGAGGGATGATACGACTTATTATATATTGATACTACTTATTATATATATACACAAATACCTTAATGTGGTCCTACATAAGCTGGCACAAAAATGTTGTTTTAACCATAAGCCATAGATGATTTATAATACATTATTATTCATTCATTCTGGCGATACCGTCCAAATAATCATAGCGGCGGGAAATAGTGTTCCATGCATACAGTATATATGTCCTCCCTTGACCATAATACTGATACAGTCTGCTTAAATGCGCAAAATCTTGTGCAGTGGCGCACAAAAAGTTCATGTACACCCACTGTAAGAATATAGTAGGGTCAAGTCCATTGACCCACACAAATGCCGATAAAATCAGTCTATCAAAATGCCTCAAATTCCGTGTCCAAAAAAGCCGTCTGATTTCATAAGGCCACTGGCTGGCGGGTCCGACCAGGTCTTGTATTAATAGCCACTGGTAGGCCTGTGGATTCATTCTCCTGGTCCAAAAATGTGGTGGTGCTCGTGCTGCCATTTTGATTATCTGAACTTTTAAAAAGTACACGTGGTCGTAAACAGTACACTGCCACATGTACAACAATTTGCAACGTCACGTTACGCCGGGGCAATACAATCGTGAAAACAGGGGTTCAAACTAGAAAACCATGACATGATACGCCCTCTAATCAACCCTCGGACCTTATTTATTTATTTTTTTTGCCCGTAGGCTTTATTAAATGTCAAAAATATCTTCGAAGGAGCTCTCAAATTCTTTCAATTCTAGGCTGGTCATCCCCAAGTTTGACATCCGGTCGTCCCCTGAAAATACCACGCTATCTTGATCGCTATCATTATGTTGGAATAATGATTTCCTCTGGGAAGTCACCATCTTTTCCTTGCTTGTTCTTTTCTTTTTAGGTGCAGGATGAATCGAATCGTCAGTCTGTGCTGTATCTCATTATAGGTCGCATCTGGCTGTGTGCATCTTCAGGGATGTCGTCGAGTCTTTTTTTCTTTTGACGTATTCCACCGTTGTGTCTTGTGGTTCCGATGAGGAGTTGAATGTTACTTCCTCATAGCTGTCGCCAGCGTGTATCACCGTCTGAGTCTCCATGGACCAGTTTCCCGCGTCATCTTCTTGCACTGTCTGTATATCTGTAATTTCTTCGCTGTCATCTTCATCTTTATCTGGAGTTCTTGGAGGCACCCACTCCTTCTATCTGGTTATGGCTGGAGGAGTTTCAGCATTGTTTCGTCGATTCTCTTCCAAGTCCAGATTATGAATATTCCATCTATCCCCGCTCATCGTCTGGAGGTGCGTTGGCGAAGACATGTGGCGCAAACATTTTATTTGCGTTTGGCTCATACTTTGTAGAGAAGATCCGCCCATTCTTTATTTTTTCTATAAGCCCATAGTTGATCTTATCCTCTACAGAACGGCAGATGTGGTGTAGTGGTAACTGATCTCACACCAATGATTTTTTTCTTCAATTTTCTGTAAATGATTTTGTAATGATGCTGATTCACTGGAAGAAATTGATTTCAATGTTGATTAGTTTTTATTATAAGTATTACCTCATCATGTTGGTGTCATAAAATGTATGCCACTTTTGAAAATTATGATGCCAAAAGTTCATCGTAGGCCAATAATGCTGTAAGGTTCAAAGTCAATTTTAAGTATAGATGAAATTACCTTCTTCCACAGTCTGTGTCTTCCACAGGTATTTCATCGAGCGATTTCCCGCTATACTTTCCTACAGTGCCTTGGTCAAACGCATGTAATAATCTACCCATCCTGACAACTTGTATTGTCTCCTGTGGCAGACGGTAAAATGTTTTATGCACTTCCATGTCGTGACCCATGAACTCTGCCATAGTTTCCAAATCCTGCTTGCTGAGGTTCAATATCTGTGACACGGTCGCTACACGTTTCCTTAACTTTGTGCTGGTTATCGAACCAGGAAATTTTAAATCTGCTTCTTTAGAAAAACTCCTCATAACGTCAGCACTTCTGATGGAATTTCGTGAATCGAAATTTGATCTAGCGAAAACATAAGGATTTTCATCATGAACTCCTGCTTCCGTTCGGAATATTAACAACAAATCGATGCTCTGCTCACACCGCTTTGTAATTAGCACAGGAACAGTACGCCCCTTTTTCCCTCGTATTTCAACTCTGGAAAACATCGCACATAATGCCTTTTCCAATGGACTGAACGAGTCTTCTATCTCCTTCAAGATTGAAGACTTAACTGTTTTGTTTTTGTATCGGTCAACTGTTATTATTTCGGTCTCCCCTCCTCTCCGCCTGTTGAATAGCACAATTTCTGCCAATGTTATCTGACTCAATGTTTCCCAATGTGATTTGGAAACTGCTTCGTTAAGGGTACGTTTGTTCAAGTCACTCATTTTCTGTAAGTACGCTTGGAATTTCATGATTTCGTCTGTTATAGGGAGAACCTGCCCTTTGTTTTGTCTGTTTGATACCACTGTTTGCAATGCTGGACTTGACACTTCATCTTCCCATTCATTTTGTATAACTTCCAGGAAGTCTTCAGCGTCCTTAGCTCCATCAGGATTGCTTGACATAAGAGAGTCTGTCCTCTTGACTCGTGCACCTTTCTTGAGCTGATGTCCAAGTTTCAAAGCAAGCGAAGGATTATTGTATCTGTTCGTGTTCGGATTGTACTTGCACAAGATCCTTGTCGCTTGAACAATAACAGGGTATTTACTTGGAACTAGGATATCATTTATACATTGTATATCTGGATCTGGAGTCACCATCTTTTCGTTGCTTGTTCTTTTCTTTTTAGGTGCAGGAGGAATCGAATCGTCAGAGTATGCTGTATCTCATTATAGGTCGCATCTGGCTGTGTGCATCTTTATGGATGTCGTCGAGTCTTTTTCTTTTGACGTATTCCACCGTTGTGTCTTGTGGTTCCGATGAGGAGTTGAATGTTACTTCCTCATAGCTGTCGCCAGCGTGTGTCTGAGTCTCCATGGACCAGTTTTCCGCGTCATCTTCTTGCACTGTCTGTATATCTGTAATTTCTTCGCTGTCGTCTTCATCTTTATCTGGAGTTCTTGGAGGCATCCACTCCTTCAATCTGGTTATGGCTGGAGGAGTTTCGGCATTGTTTCGTCGATTCTCTTCCAAGTCATTCTTGATTTTTTTTCTATAAGCCCATAGTTGATCTTATCCTCTACAGAACGGCAGATGTGGTGTAGTGGTAACTGATCTCACTCCAATGATTTATTTTTTTCAATTACTTGGAACTAGGATATCATTTATACATTGTATATCTGGATCTGGAGTCACCATCTTTTCGTTGCGTGTTCTTTTCTTTTTAGGTGCAGGAGGAATCGAATCGTCAGAGTATGCTGTATCTCATTATAGGTCGCATCTGGCTGTGTGCATCTTTATGGATGTCGTCGAGTCTTTTTCTTTTGACGTATTCCACCGTTGTGTCTTGTGGTTCCGATGAGGAGTTGAATGTTACTTCCTCATAGCTGTCGCCAGCGTGTGTCTGAGTCTCCATGGACCAGTTTCCCGCGTCATCTTCTTGCACTCTCTGTATATCTGTAATTTCTTCGCTGTCGTCTTCATCTTTATCTGGAGTTCTTGGAGGCATCCACTCCTTCAATCTGGTTATGGCTGGAGGAGTTTCGGCATTGTTTCGTCGATTCTCTTCCAAGTCATTCTTGATTTTTTTCTATAAGCCCATAGTTGATAAGACTCTACAGAACGGCAGATGTGGTGTAGTGGTAACTGATCTCACTCCAATGATTTATTTTTTTCAATTTTCTGTAAATGATTTTTTAATGATGCTGATTCACTGGAAGAAATTGATTTCAATGTTGAATAATTTTTGCGGCATCCTTTATTTTCGCCCATATCATGTGTGCAATTTCTTTTACTGCATAGTTTTGTACATACATCAAGTGATAAGGGAAATTGTTTTGAAGTTACATGTTCTGTTGATACTGATACAGTTACGTCCCTGCCTCATACCCTGTTTGAGGGCGGTTGTTTTATGTTGTGTCAATAGCAACATTTGCCTTGGCTTCAGTTCCAGAAAGCCGCATTACATCTCTAACATATCTCTGATTCTCTTCCAATACTCCTTCATTCTGTTTGATGACACCATCAGCTATATTGTTCAATCTGGTATGAGGCAATGATTGGGCTGGTGATTGAATGTTTAAGCATGATAAAAGAGTTCAAAATTGTCGTATTTTTAATAAAATAAAAAATTAGAAAATGATAATCGATTGGAACACTGCCATACTCAGTCACCGTATGGCTACCTTATATTACAATTTGACGACAGTTGGTAAGTTAGGGTGTCAATTTGGAAAATTCTCACTCAATAAACACGATGGTGTCAAATGAAACAGACCCTTTGCGATTGCTAATAAAATCAGGGGATAAGAATCGATTTCCATTTACTAATTACCGCGAGATTACAATGCTGAAACTCACAACTTTTCTAGAAAATTATATTTGAAGTAAGGAAATCACTCAAAATACAATTCAAAACTACCATGAGGTAGGGGGAACCGTCGCATCCCAGCACAGCCCTTTTCCTGTATACCATCGATTGAGTCAATATACATATTATTTCGCACACACTTCCATATGAACAATGGTTGTTGCATATGGGTTCACCTAGATTAAACGTATGTTCGCCTGGTTTACCTCGGCCAGTGACCCGATCATACTGGGAACTTTTCTCAATAGAATCTTGAAATTCAACCTCTCCTCTGTGGCTAATTTTAACCATTTTGGAAGGCGGTCCCACCAATTCTTCCGAAATGTTAGTAGACATTTCATCTGTTACAATTCTAATCCGATCTTTTATGGATTGATCCCGTTCTACTTTAAATATGAGTCCACCTCTCTGCAAACTGCAATTCACCCGCTAATGTTATACTTTAACCAGTTGCGTGGTTCCAAGGGTGACAATTTCATTATCCCGTTTGGTTGTGTGGTATAATATTTAGGATGTTTGTAATCACACTGACCACAGGTTTATTTGCATACGAGATTCGCCAACGTTTGGCCAAAACTTGATTGTTGTCAAAGAAAGTTAAACAATCGTCGCCATAAGTAGGCGCTGATATAGGAATTTTGTTGTAAAAATACATCGCATTGACATCGGTTGTTTATGTACGAATTAAAGCAACGAGTTAAAGCAACACTTTACTCAGTTTATTAGTCTCGGGTCTATTGTGGCCAACATGGACGAGCTGCAATATCGCTTTAAATATACATTTTAAGAATAATTTGTGACACAGAAACATCGCAGGAATTAACCTATTTCGAAGCTCAATAAAGTATAACATATAGCTCACCCCATCCAGACGATCGATGTTTCGGATTATATTTAACCATCGATCTTCTGTCGGCAAACCCTTCGGGATCCACATGTTCACACGTTTGTTTCTCCCATCTAGCGTAAAATCTCCTCCCTCGCACTGGGATATGTTTCCGCTTTGGGAAAACGCTGTTGTCAGCCATGAACGAATGCACTATAGCGGGCATTTGCACAAGGCCACTAATGTCCCGCAGTAATATATCCTGGTAGTTTGGCATATTGCACCCAGAACATAGTGGTTTAATGGTGTTAATAGCGGAATATGCCATGGTGTGATTATTACGGCGAATCGACGATCTAAACAGATTGCCATGCAAACAGGTAATTAAGAGTTATATCAAAATGTAATTGAAAATTATGATTTTTTACATTGGCACACCATTGAATGAAGTTTCGTGTGCAGCCGGTGGCAGATGACTGACGAACAAACGGCACCAACAGTTCATCGGCCATGCTATATAACGATATTTGTAGAAACTGCCACGCTTTATGGTGATTTTTTGCTCTCATGCAGGATTCCAAAGCTTTCTGCGATTTAAAATTCATGAACACTGCCAATTCTTTCAGATGAATGTCCCATAATAATTTACACAAACATTTTGTAAAATTGAGTTCAATATGACCCATCCCTGAAGTTAATAATATATTTCCAAATGTTCTTGCATCTGGATCATTTAATCGCGAACTGTCATGAAGAGCATCACAATGGCTTTCAAATTCTGAATATTGATCAAACGAAATTCCACAGCATGTAAAAGAGCGTGCCAAGAGTCTACTCTACTACCCATGAGGTAGGGGGGGACCATCGCATCCCAGCACAGCCCTTTTCCTGTATACCATCGATTGATTCAATATACATATTATTTCGCGCACACTTCCATATGAACAAGGGTTGTTGCATATGGGTTCACCTAGATTAAACGTATTGTTCGCCTGGTTTACCTCGGCCAGTGACCCGATCATACTGGGAACTTTTCTCAATAGAATCTTGAAATTCAACCTCTCCTCTGTGGCTAATTTTAACCATTTTGGAAGGCGGTCCCACCAATTCTTCCGAAATGTTAGTAGACATTTCATCCCTCACAATTCTAATCCGATCTTGTATGGATTGATCCCGTTCTACTTTAAATATGAGTCCACCTCTCTGCAAACTGCAATTCACCCGCTAATGTTATACTTTAACCAGTTGCGTGGTTCCAAGGGTGACAATTTCATTATCCCGTTTGGTTGTGTGGTATAATATTTAGGATGTTTGTAATCACACTGACCACAGGTTTATTTGCATACGAGATTCGCCAACGTTTGGCCAAAACTTGATTGTTTTGTCAAAGAAAGTTAAACAATCGTCGCCATAAGTAGGCGCTGATATAGGAATTTTTCCGTTGTAAAAATACATCGCATTGACATCGGTTGGTTATGTACGAGTTAAAGCAACACTTTACTCAGTTTATTAGTCTCGGGTCTATTGTGGCCAACATGGACGAGCTGCAATATCGCTTTAAATATACATTTTAATAATAATTTGTGACACAGAAACATCGCAGGAATTAACCTATTTCGAAGCTCAATAAAGTATAATATATAGCTCACCCCATCCAGACGATCGATGCTTCGGAATATATTTAACCATCGATCTTCTGTCGGCAAACCCTTCGGGATCCACATGTTCACACGTTTGTTTCTCCCATCTAGCGTAAAATCTCCTCCCTCGCACTGGGATATGTTTCCACTTTGGGAAAACACTATGTTGTCAGCCATGAACGAATGCACTATAGCGGGCATTTGCACAAGGCCACTAATGTCCCGCAGTAATATATCCTGGTAGTTTGGCATATTGCACCCAGAACATAGTGGTTTAAGGGCGTTAATAGCGGAATATGCCATGGTGTGATTATTACGGCGAATCGACGATCTAAACAGATTGCCATGCAAACAGGTAATTAAGAGTTATATCAAAATGTAATTGAAAATTATGATTTTTTACATTGGCACACCATTGAATGAAGTTTCTTGTGCCGCCGGTGGCAGATGACTGACGAACAAACGGCACCAACAGTTCATCGGCCATGCTATATAACGATATTTGTAGAAACTGCCACGCTTTATGGTGATTTTTTGCTCATGCAGGATTCCAAAGCTTTCTGCGATTTAAAATTCATGAACACTGCCAATTCTTCCAGATGAATGTCCCATAATAATTTACACAAACATTTTGTAAAATTGAGTTCAATATGACCCATCCCTGGAGTTAATAATATATTTCGAAATGTTCTTGCATCTGGATCATCCCAGCACAGCCCTTTTCCTGTATACCATCGATTGAGTCAATATACATATTATTTCGCGCACACTTCCATATGAACAAGGGTTGTTGCATATGGGTTCACCTAGATTAAACGTATGTTCGCCTGGTATGTTTGCTATTTTGCTGGACAACATACAGATCTAGATATAAAATATATAATTGGATTTGTAAAGACAATTATGCATTTGCATATAGGTGTCTCTCCTACTAGTAATTTAGAATAGTGCCTTCATGCATGTATATATTGTGAGCATTGCATGGACGTGTTTTGTGTGTATATCCACAGTGGCCACTGCCCAAGCTCGATCATGGAAAGTAACTAATCATGTTTTGACATATTGTGGCACTTCTATTTTATATAATTATAATGATGATGATAATCAGGAAGCTATTTAAAACTGTTTGTAGGAAGAGATATTCCATCTTAATTTAATAGAGAAAAAGTTAAATTCCAATGCCAACTGAAATGTGTCCAGATATTAATATGTAATTAGATGTCCGAAAGATTTGGTAAATTTTTGAAAGATATAGTGTCCAGAGGCTCTGCTCAACTTATAAAATATTGTAAAAAAGTGCCAGAAGTTCTGTCCCAATTTTTTAATTTATATAAATAGTGGCCGGAGAGGTCCCAACACTAGTTTGTATGATTTTTTGAGTCGATGGTGCAATGCTGCTTATGTATGTAACTATTGAACTGATTATCTCAGTTTATCTGGGAGATATCCCATGAGTATGTGCAAAATAAGTTTGTTCAACAACGTTAAATAAATCATGCATTCCCGAGCTGTTGGGGGACCCTCACCTTCATGTCTTTGACTGATATGACATAATGTGGGATGGGACAAAAAATGATCGAAAGGGAAAAAATGCCATACGTGCCTGAAATTTGTTTCCGACCCCCCGTCTTCAGTTGCTCAAATATATTTCCTACAACATTTTATTTCTACTCCAAAATAATAGTGGCATATTCCTTCAACTTGATCCTGGATCCAATGTCTGTTTTAAGGCCGCATTATAGGGGAGGGGGTGATAGTCTTCCAGATGGTTTACGGATGATATCTTCGGTCATAATTAAGAACATTTAATAATATTTGGTATGTGAGCACATGTCAACTTGGATTATGCCCTATGTGTTTAGTGGAGTTATGGTCCTTGTTGGCTATTTGCCAATTATTCTCTACATAAATATACATGCATTAGGTGAAACAAAAGACATTGTTTCTCACGTCCAGCGACCATTAAAATAGCTGCCAACCCTAATATGAATTTGTTATAGCCATCTTGATGGAACATAACATAGAATTACAATTTTAAATTGCAGCGGTCTAACCGAGAATCCAACTAACACAGTGAACATATGTATAAATGTTGGGCATGCCAGAAACGCCCACCCTAAAATGAGGGCATTATAATAAATCTGGAATTTTACAATAATCAAGTTGCAAACAGTCTCATTGCAGACATAGCATGTAAGGTTAAAATGTTGGCATCGGTTGGTTATGTATGAATTAAAGCAACACTTTATTCAGTTTTATTATTTTAGTCTCGCGTCGATTGTGGCCATCATGGACGAGCTGCATGATCGCTATAAATATACATTTTAGTAATAATTTGTGATAGGAATTAACCACAATTTCGAAGCTTAATAAAGTATAATATAAGCTCACCCCATCCAAACGCTCGATGTTTCTGATGACATGTAACATCGACCTTCTGTCGGCAAACCCTTGGGGATACACATTTTTACACGTTTGTTTCTCCCCTCTAGCGCAAAATCGAGTCATTCGCTGGGATATATTTCCACTTTGGGAGAAAGCTATATTGTCAGCCATGAAAGAATGCACGATAGCGGGCATTTGTACAAGTCCACTAATGTTCCGCATTAATGTCTCCTGGTAGTTCCGCATATTAAGCCCCGAACATAGTGGTTTCAGGGCGTTAATAGCTGCATATGCCATGACGTGGTATTACGGCGAATGGATGATCGAAAAGGTGAAATGGCATACAGGTAATTAAATGTTATATCGAATTGCAATTTAATATTTGGATTTTTGACATTGGAACACCATTGAATGAAGTTTGTTGTGCGCCTGTGGCTAATAACTGGCTAATAACTGACGAACAAATGGCACCATCAGTTCATCGGCCATGCTGTATAAAGCTATTTGTAGAAACAGCCACGCTTTATGATGATTTTTTGCTTTCATGCAGGATTCCAATGCTTTTTGAGATTTAAATTCATGAATTCGGCTAACTCTTTAAGATAAATGTCCCATAGCAATTTACACAAACATTTTGTAAAGTTCAATTCAATATGACCTATCCCTGGTGTTAATTAAATATTGCCAAATGTCTTTACATCGGGATGATTTAAACGCTAACTGTCATGTAAGATATCACAATGATTTTCAAATTATGATGATCAATATTTAGAACGATATGCTTAATGGAACCATACTAAAACTTAATACCACTCATTGTGTGAATGGCCCACTTAATTCTTAAAACCTCAGATCACATTTTATAAAATATATGCCATGCCATATGATATACCATTTGAAAGAGGAAGCACACAGACATTAAACATTGTATTATCAGCTTATCCAGTGTAATAACGTGTTGACATGTTTTTTGTTGGAGTACAGACGTGTGTTCTGTCTTTAAGTTTCATCTCGACGGTACTGCAAAGTCTTATTATTTTGAATGGAAGGGGGTTCAATTGTGTTTATTTATGGGAGCGTAATGGGGACATAATATGCGTCACTGTCCGTTCCCCTTTGGCTGGTCAGCAATCTGGAGTCGTCCAGCAAACTCCTCGAGATCGACTTCCCGAGTCCTGTTGCGATGGTCACCAATTTGGATATGTCATACTCCCCCTCTACAATTAGAGCAATATCAGCTGCTGGGACATGTCCAATTGTGGCCCCATCACCCGTGCGATGTCTTTTATTCATGACTGGATAAGTTTCACCACTGGTCTAATTTTGTCAGTGTTTTGGGTGAAAAGCTCAAAGAGCTATTCATGCTGGGCTTCGAAATGAACAATTTATCAATCAATCTGTTTCTAACATACATTTAGTAGTTCGCCGTGGCAGAATGATGGAAAGGCTTGGAATTTGGCGACCGCCATTTACTGTTCATAGCTCCTCTTGCTTCATCACATCGACCACCTCCAAAACATTCTTCACTCGGATAGTGATATTAAATAGCACAGGTACTTCCGGTTTCCATCATCAAGCACAGGACATGGCATTGCATGTCAGATTTAAGTGAGATTATGTATGGAGTTCCTTCATTCATTTATAGTATAACGATTTATAAATTAGATTGAAATTTTTTTGGGACATTTATGTCCAGTGACTGCCATCACTGCATGTCTGCGGATTTTGATAACAATTTCCAACCATGGACATATTTTTTAAATTATGAATTTATTATTAAAATCATTTACATTTTGCAAATAAGTATTACGTTAAACAATATACCTGAGAGTGGTATGGCATATAAAGACAGGCAGATGAGTTGAAACACATGCATCAAAGCGGTTGTTGATATTTACAACGAAATAAGGACGCCTAATTGAAATTGTAAAAATATTTACAGGAAATATTTTTACAAGTCACAGAAACACTTCACAAACTTTCCAGATCCACTTACCACAACATTCAACTAGCCTTTGTGTTGTAATAAATAAACAACACAAACAAAAGTCAGTGTTTGTTATTAAATAACCTAACGCACTGATTAACTGACTAAATGAAAAAATAACGAATAAAGCCAACAGATTCCATTGTATATGCAGCAAGACGTCTAATTATTAGATTGCAAAAAAAAAGTTTCAAATCCAATTCCAAAGAAGCTCATATTAACTTGATATCTGACAGTATGTTCCTTCGTGTTCATCTACCGCTGTCTCTCAGAATCAAAATAATCATACATGTACGAATATTAATTTTCTGCAAAAAATCCTCCCTGTATGGTCCTTATATAGTCCAGTGCATTTATGAGGAAAAAAAGTGCCAAACCTCAAACTAATTTCAACACAATGTTTCTTAGCACATGATTATGTCTATTAAGCAATTATACACATACTAAAAATAAAAAAGGATCAAGAAAGGCAGAATTGGTAATTTTTGTGAAATAAATGTTCAAATTTGGTAAAATTATAAACATACTAAAAATCAAAAAGGATCAAGAAAGGCAGAATTGGTAATGTTTGTGAAATAAATGTTCAAATTTGGTAAAAGACTCAATTTAAAGCTTTTCAATGATGTTTATTAAAACAAACTTCAGTTCACATGTACAGAATAGAAAACATGTTCCATAATCTCTTAAATATAAACTTATCCGTGGAGACCTAAATGAAGTTTACCAATTCTTATACAGTCATTATAACATGGACACAGGTGAACTTTTCAAGAAAACATCCGATAAAACTAGAGGTAACCAGTGGAAATCACAGAAACTAACACAAACACAAAGACTATGGGAAATGTGTAGAAGAGTGGAATGCTTTCCAGACTTTATCATGGAACCTTTGAAAGATTTTAAAACGGATTGATATATATATATATAAGCGTTATCATTTAGATGACGCTAGATATGGTATAACTATAGCATGCAACAACGGAAATACTCTTTTTTGGGACAATATTAATATATTTTTCATTACTACAGGAATGGAAAGTCAAGATGCTACCATAATGGTGATGCGGTGTTACATTCTTGTGGTTACATTTAGTTGGACCATATCGTCTGATTTCCTCGACACCCACCCCACCATACCCACTCTCCATAATAACCATTTGATCAATCTGGTATGGATTGTCCTCAGTTATTGCTATTTTGCAGTGGAAAAATATTACAGGAAATTGTCAGGAATATCTTGAAAACCCTTAAACTGACCATAAACAATGGCCACTAATAGACAGAATCATGGAATATCTGAAACGGTTTATAACATTACAGTTGACAGAAGAAATAATAATACTGGAGTCCTGTTATGAATGATGTCCATCTATTGTGCTTAAGTTGGTCCATACTGTGTATAGCAGCTAAGAGATTAATTCAGGAAAGATAATTTATTCATCTTTTTTTCACAGAACTAAAGTGATCAACATCAACCAGAAAGAGGAGACCTTTAGAAACGATAGTGTTTGAAGATCACATAGGGGTGAACAAATCTGCCTAAGACGTGACCCATTGAAAGCATGAGCATGGACGGAACTTGAAAATGGAATGAACCAATTTGAAGCAATATAATACTCCATGTAGGATTTATGCTATGGAAAAGTCCTCAATAATACAAGTGTCACAGATTTATAAATCAGCCTTATTTCGCTGAGGTTGACATTATTGACCAAAAAGTATTTTTGGTATTCTATGTTTCATAAAAGAGCATTCATGTGTTGTAGGACCTTTGCGAAATATAAGCCCTTGTTATGGCACCTGTACATAGTGTTAAGTATAAGATGAAATCCTTGTTTTGACATATGTGTATAATACTGTATTGACATTATGCAACCAAGTCTTAATTTCACACCCCATCCGCTCTCCTTTTCCCTCATCGTCGGGGGTTCGGAAAAAGGACTCCACAACGGGCGCATCGAGTTTTACCAGCCACCGGTAGCCTATTTATTTCTCACGTAGGCCTGGCGAAAAGGGTTGGTGAATATAGTTGAGGCGTCCGTCTCTCTCTCCTGGGTCTGCCACTAGACGTCCCCGGCGATGACGTCACACTGCTAGCTGGCGATGACCTGCAACATTAAAACGTGAGATTGGGGAATCGGTTATTTTATGACATTTCATCAATTGTAAGGTTGGGTCGCTATTATTTACATAATACAAGACCCGTGTGCGTGCATGGGTCTTGTTGGACAATTTCAGACGGAACACTCTAGCTGTCAAGTCATGCCTGTCTTTCGAAACCTGGCCCTCGAACAATTCAACCTTCAACTCCTGCCATGCAGGGTTACACGTGAATGTGATGAAAAGGTCCGGACGACCGAAGTGCCTGACAAATGTCATAGCATCCTGCGTCTTCTCCTGCATATATCGCGGGATACCTGTGAATGTCGACTCCGGCTCTTTCCTGATCATTATTTATGCTATCACAGAGGTGTATACGTGCATCTGTTCCGAATATAGAGGAGTCTTTCACCCTCCACTTTGGCGTACACATCTACAGAAAACTGACTGAGCAGGTTCCGGCTTCGGTGCAAGTGGTCTAAGGACCCATCACGAACCATGAAATGATAAGAATAAAAGTCCTCACATGACAAATTCACAATTATTTTGGCAGTCTGATTTTCAAAATGCATTTCACAATTGTGTGTATGGTAGAATCAATATAAATTCACAATTGTTTTGGCAGCACAATATACATATATCAATATCGTATGATTGAATGGCAGTCTGATATTCAGAATGCAGAGAATGGCAGAATCAATAGAAATTCACAATGTACATAAAGCAACACTCGATGGAAGGCAGTCTGATTTTGAGCATGCGGAGAATGGCAGAATCAATATAATTATTTCGGCAGTCTGATTTTCACAATACATAAAGCAATAATCGATGATTGACAGGCAGTCTGATTTTCAGAATGCGGAGAATGGCAGAATCAATAGAAATGCACAATAATGTTGGCAGTCTGATTTTCAGAATGTTATTCACAATACTTAAAGCCAGTGTTCACGCTGGCCCAGAAATTCTTTTAGCCAAATGCCATTTTTTTTAGCCACTTTGAATTTGCTTTAGCCACTTATTTTGGGAACATTTTGAGAGAAATTGAATGTTTATTACATTTTATTTTCAAAATAAAACAATACCAGTGTAACATGAGTAACAAAAGTAGATGTAAATAACAATAACATACTTAAGCATTTTTACAAATTCTACGGGTCTTTACATCTAACCATTTCTTAAACGCATATTTGAAATCAATCTCTTCCCTAGATTGGCGGTTGCTGGACCAGCATTGGACCAGGTGGAACAGCATTGGCAGAACATGTCGAGTTGCTGATCCTAACCTCGGAGGATGGAGAGCGTTGTGATTGCAGGATATGCAGTTGGAGTGGAACAGCTGACAGTTCTGAGAGGTCCGCATCTTATCTGGAGTTTATGGGGTGGTGAAAAAGACTCCTGATATCTGGATGTGGAGGTTCGGATAAACATGTTTCTTCTTTGTGGATATCGGTACTCCATCGGACTTCTTTACATTAGTCAGGTGTAATTCAGCGGTCAGATGCTGCTGGTTCAATCGAGCTTTCCCGGATCTGGTTGCAAAGGCGACCTGGGCATTGATTACGAAAACTCCTCTCCCTCCGGGGGAATTTGTAGTAGCAAATTGCAAAGGTCTCCAGTGCAAAAGCACTGCCACAGAGTTAATGGGATGGAGAGAAAACTTGTCCACCACTGGCCAATCATACTGTACATGAAGAAAAGACTGAAACTCTGACATCATGCCCGAACAATCGGGGGCGATGCTAGATGACGGCATCCTTACAGGGCTGTTATTACACTTTCCAATCAACCCCGCAAGACTACAGTTGAGACATTTAGCAAGGAAGAGCTAAATAAATTCCCAATCTTCCGGTTGGGGTTGATCCGCTGTCCTAAATTCCCAGACTGTTTGAGGGAGATGATGGACCATGCAATGCCGTTTCATCTTCTTGGAAGGTTTACCGCACATAGGACAATTGGTGTCATTACGAGGTGGAACTTTCTTGCTGACTCACTTCTCTTCTGGCTTAACAAGAGAGGTCTCCAAAGAAGGGAGAGAATGGACTTCCTCAGCCAGTAACTCCATGGGAAGAATAACCCGAGTGTAGAATTAACAGAGGTATTGACCTCTGTCGTAGTCATCCAAGTCAGAGGCATGACGTTGAAACTGGAAATCTCGGGATTCGAGACGGGGTGGATTCTCCAGAATAGAAGAATATGGTAGTGGGCCCTCAGAACCTCGAGAATCGAGACGGGGCGAATTCTTCAGAATGGAATAATATAATGATGAAGCCTCGAGATTCGAGACGGGGGATTATGCAGAACATAAGAATATAATGGAGCCTCGAGATTCGAAACGGGGAGGATTCTGCATAATGGAAGGTGATAGATGAACCCCAATATATCGGGAGTCGAGACGGAACGGATCCATCTGGGAGGAAGACAGACGAAGGAATCCCAATATCTCGGAAATCGAGACGGGACGGATTCCTACGAGAAGACTGAGATGAAGGAACCCCAATATCTCGGGAATCGAGACGGGGACGGATTCCTACGAGAAGACTGAGATGAAGGAATCCCAATATCTCGGGAATCGAGACGGGACGGATTCCTATGAGTGGGAGAAGACCTTGATCTCCGCGATGGCATATTATCCTGATGCGATCGAAAAGTTGCGACCAATCGTTGACATTCTCGAAGTAGCTGTTCATAAGGCTGGGCCACCCCTGACCCCTGATGTCCCTGATATGGTGAGTGGCGCATTGAGGACTTCCTTAAAGGAGAATGGTGATATGGGATGGTTGCCCTAGAGCCACGCCACCATGGTCTCTGGAAATGCGGGGTGAATGGCGTCTATCTGAACGAGATGCGCCCTGCGATTTTTGTCGAGATTCTCTGAGAGGAATGACTTTGTCGTTGATGTGAGCGAGACCGGTTCCTTTCGACTTCGGAGTGTGGCCGCAACTGTCGGTCTGAAGAGGAAGAAGACATCGACGCAGAAGGAATGGCAGACCTCTGACCGGACGGTCTGGAAGAAAGAGACTGCTCATGGTTAAGCGATATGGAATACTGCGAAGATGGCAACGTGGAAGGTGGTGGCTTCGATGTGGAAGAGCTGGTAGGATTTCTAACCTCTGTCCTGTCTTAGGGAGGAAGAGACTTCATAGAGTATGGTGGTGTGTTTTCTCGTATCTATGGTTTCTGTTTCATGCGGGCGTCTTGTAGCCGGGCGCTGGCGAGAGATTTTCTGCTTGCCGTCAAGACTAGGAAGATTGTCATATATCCAGCTATCATCCAGGAATAGTCGAGCATCCTGTCTGCATCGGGTAATCCATCGAGCGTTTTTCTGGTATACCGCCAGCCGATATTGCATAATGGTCAGGTCCTCAATCTGAGGGGCATGCAGGTTATTATCAAACCCAATCTCATTAAACAAGGTGGCAACATCCATCAACGAATGGTTGCGACGTGCCTTCTGGACTTTCTCCGTGATAGACAATTTTGGGCGTCAACCCCTCATAGGGCTGATATTTTCCTTATCCACGTCCATAGTCCCAGATCAAGTGATATAGGGGAAGACCTTTACGAAATACTAGGGAGATGGAGATCAACGTATTAAAGACAATCTTGGATATACAGTGCCAACAAGAGATTGAATTACGATGGCAACATGTTTAACCGCGTAAACAGAAGAACAGTACCGTTGACCGAACCAAAAAGACCTATTACGATGACATATTGAAATTACCTTATTGTGATAGTCTAATATAGAATATTTCTCTACAAATTCTCAATAATTTATTACAATCTACAAACTCGTTATCCTCCAAAACTATCAACAGGAACACAATCCATAAACAACCGACATTGGAAATTTCTGCACAGATTTCAGTGAACTGCTGTCTGTTGAAACCACTGCAGATTTGGATACCGATGAACAACGAGCAAGGGATACCCTGATCTGTGATCAGCTTGAAGGAGCGTCTCTTGGTTTTGGTTATAACAGTCCGTGGAACATGCGAAGATTTTGATAGGAAATTTGGACGATCTTTAAAGATGCTGACGTTGATCTTCTTTAAAGATGCTGACGTTGATCTTCTTTAAAGATGCTCATCCAGGTTAACGGGTACAATATGAATTTCAATAAGACGGTTTCAACAGGAAGGTGGACGATCTTCTTTAGAGACATGGTCCAGATTAGATGTCACAATGTAGATTTCAATAAGTTTTAACAGGAAGCTGGGTGATCCAGATTAAACGTCACAATGTAGATTTCAATCAGTTTTAACAGAAGCTGGTTGATCCAGATTAAATGTCACTGTATATTTCAATCAGTTTTAACAGAAGGCTGGCTGATCTTCTTTAAAGATACTGATACTTCGGGGAGGTTGGTATTCATCCAGTTGGGCATATAAAGGTATACCCGTTGCATGTAAAGGTCTTGTAATTTTAATATGTTAGTTTTAAATGAAGGTTCAGTATGGCTATTGTAGCGTTTTTTTGTTAATAGCTCGGATAGCTTTTTTTCTGTAAAAACAACTTGGTTGTGGGTACCGGCATTGCCCCATAAATCAAGTCCATGGAATATTGGAGTGTACTAATGTAATTGGTTCTGTCGACCAAGTCCACCAGAGTTATAGCTCTGTGTTGAAATTAACATGCGCGCATATTGGCACGCCATAGAATGGTGTTCCTTATAAAACAGTTAGTAAAAAACGTTTTAAAGTGTCAAGTATGGGATTAAGTGGGTGGGCCCCACATTTTGGCGAGGAATCTATTTAGAGGTAAACCCGAATATCATTATGAAGTTTGGAATTGATCGGATGAGGCCGGTAGGATGTGCCAAAGGAAATTGTGGACGGACGGATGCATGTACGTACATCCACTCTCACGAGAACATATTTGGGGATGCGATGAATTTAAAACAGTTTGTTAAAATAAGTTGTTTTTATTTCTGATAGTCTGTTATTTCGTCGATATAAACATTCCAAAATGATTGAATATTTATGAAATAAATGCATGATAGTCACATATACGTTTGTTTATTGTGGTAAATGGGACATGACATATCTAACAAATATGCCATGATTATTATAACATTATTTGATATGTGAGCATGTTACTGCAGAAGGAAATTGGTCCAATACAGTTAGAATATCGACAGAACAATATATGTTCCAATGTTAGGCATAATGCGTTGAACTCCTTGGAGGGAATCTCCTGGAAATTTGGACAGACACACACTGTAGTAATATGGAGAAATATCAATTGGATACATATATATAGTATATACATAATGTGTAACTTATTACTATGAACTGAAACGCCCACTAAAATTTCCTTATTTTTTTGAATTTTCGACATTCCCCGACAGTATGCACCAATGTATACAAGTCTTAATTTCACATAGATTATGACATCCATAGTGTGCCAGAAAACTAACGTAAACATGCTGATAAGATGCAACCGTTCCACCGATAACTATGTCATAAGTAAACAATGTAGTTCCACATGTAGATGGATGCAACCGAAATATGACTGTAAATAGGAGGCGATTATCTGCCAAGAATCCATCATATTACATGCACGTATTTGAAGGCAAATGCAAATGGCACCGCTATTCACGTGGAAATACATATAGTTTACTTCTCATGCCGTTAGCTCTGGTACGGATGCATTTTATATGCTTATATTCTGGTACCATCTCGTTTTACAACGTAATCCCTGCAAGACAGACCGTCCGAACTTGCGAAGGACGCTATCAGATAGCGTTGTTTTGTGGAATGAGTCAGGTGTCTTAACTAAGGTTTCTTCTGTTGTGTCTTTTGTATTTCCTCTCACTCCCTTTACTATCAAGTTCCACTTCTTTGGACTATGGATCTAACATGTAATGCAGCAAGGTCTTCCTTAGTAGACTTAGATATTAAATTTTCTTATCATTTTGAACGGACATGATTGGTGGCAGTCCAACTTCAATTAGTCGCTTTTTCAATCTGAAATATAGTGACATAGAAAATCGAAAACGTGAATGCAACGTTTTTATTGTGCTAGGCATTTGTTTCAGGGGAAGGAAATTGTCCACTAATTAGACATTTAATATATTTAGTATATCAACCATTGTTTTGCGATAACTTATTTCATTCAATAAAACAATTCTATATTTGTGATATGCAACATTTCTTTACAAGAACATTAGTTGTTGATGATGGAATCACATTTGCATATTACATAGCGGTTGAGAAATCGTTGCTTGAAATGTGCTTAGTTAAATGAAAAACACAAATACAAGGCGGTGGGTACCAATGGGATTTCTCGAAAATTGGCGGTTTTCTTGTTCAGCCAAGTGCTGACCCACCATGTTATCCCTATGTGGCGTTTATGGTACTCATACGACAGCAGCATCCCATCTTTGGAGGTAACCGTGGGGAACTCCCATTGCAACTCGCCAAGTAACTAAATGAATAAACCATTGTAGTCCTCGTCCCTCTCTAATAAGACAATCGTCTGGGAGGCAAGGTATTCTGCCTCAAGTTGTAGCGAGGGGTGGATGCTACAATAGTATCCAGGTCGATACACGAGGAGGTGAATGTGGAGCGATCAGCAACCGGAGATGATTGGGTTAAGGGTATATACCCGATAACTCGAGAAATCTCAAATTCCTCCTGATACGACGCCTGATAGCCCAACTCAACACTCCAACTACCAAGCTGAACACCGCCCACATACGGTGCTCACAAATGCGACGAACCACTCATCATCCATCAGCTTCTCTATCCATGCACAGAGAGGTGAATATATATGATGCAGGTATAATTGGCCAATGTATATACATATATCGATCAGAGCATTCCACAATTTCGTTCTCAGAGAACAGAAAAAAATATTGAGTTAGTGAAAGGTATAACCACTACTGTACAAATCAACAGACCGCTTAATGACCTATTCACCGCTAAAGATTCCGTGATAGAGATTATGCACGGTTTACTGACTTAAGTCAGTACAAGGGGTGGTGGTGGTGGGGTGGGGGGGGGGGGGGGGGCTGGTGAGACCAAATTTTTAAGAAACTTACGTTCTTTGACCTTTGACCGTATCCAGAAAACTTCTGGGAGTGGTATCGATA